>JASAUF010000633.1:5580000-5905000 GCA_030180095.1 Magnolia changhungtana
CATTCTTAATTATGACAAGTTAAATTGAAGCATGAAGAAGGGCATGCACTTCTCCATTATTGATCTTGTTTGGCAGGATTTGGATGCTTTGGTCCTCTTTTGTTTTCTCAACTGTTGAGGAAAGCATGTTAATTGGAGCTATCAATGCTCCTATGGACAAGGGAAAAGTGGTTTCCCATATTAGTTCGGACCTCTTCCTCATGTTGACAGACATGTACCTCAACTAGGCACTTTGATTATAGATGCAGACTAAAGGATTCAACATGCTTCCTAGATCGATGAATATTAGTTTCACGTGGAAGATTGGGTATTGAGTACTCAATATGATCTCAACCATTTCCCAAAGAATCCCACCTTTAATTGTCTCTTCATACAAGGATAACACAAGGGTTGACTCATGATGCAGCTATGACTATGACATAGCGATGTCCAGATCTCGAAGTCATGGACCCTAGGCTCGGTCTGCCCCGAGCTATCGGGCTCCTTTAGCCTTTAGGCTGACCTAGAAGGCAATATAGTTGTGCCCTTCGATGAAGAACGAGAACTCGTCAATGTAGCCTAATCAATTGGGGGCCCAATATACCCTCGACAACGATTAGTCTCGATGGTCATTGCGGGAAAGAGGTGCTATACATGGATGGCACCAAAGGAGTAGAAATAGAAAATGCTGAATACTTGGAAGGATAAGAGGTGCAGCTGTTAGCTCATCAATTTCTCTAAAACAACTAAGATACATATTAGAGAAGCTTGGCATGAGACAAGATCATTGACGTTGCACAAAGTCTCTCTTATGGACCTCATGTATGGCACTAAAACTAATGTAGAAGACCTTACCATCGGGGCAGTCAAATAGCCCTCGTGGGTATCAACTATCAACCACAACTAACAAGCCACTACCATCCTTTGCCTTCCCGCAAACGAGTCCAGTCTCCTTGACAGTGAAGTTGATAAGTTCACTCAACAGCTCATGTTTCGACCGAAGCCAAAGGGACTTCGCTAATTACTTGTACATCCAGATTCTACTGAATAAGAGGAGTAATGGAGACATCCATGTGACTGAAATGCACGAAGCGCATGTCCTTCACCATCATTCGATGTAACTTGTCATAGTTAAGAATGCAAACAAACTCCCATAAAGTCTTGTAAAGCTCACTTTTTTGTATTTCCAAAAAATAGCCTAAATAAGAGTTCTTGCTGATAATGATTGAAACCCCAAGGCCATGATACTCAAGATGTCTGTATTCTTGTCTTAAAATTATGATATGCAAGTTACATATTACTGCACATGTTTTGAATAATGATATACATGATTCATACGGCATGCCTCTACCAATGTACGAGTGTTGCAGTGTCAATAGTGCGGTACACTATTTTCAAAATTTTCAAGGATACATTACAAGGCCAAGAACTATTTTAGAGTGCACAGAGCCAAATCTTAACTGCAAAGTTGAGTTTCAACAAATGTCATGTAGAAATCATGAAATATGGCGATTTTTTCGGAGCTCTTGTTTCATTCTTTTTTCTGTTTTGGGAAGACCTCTAATCCAACCCTCACTCATTTGAGGTTAAAGGGTGCAAGAAAAATGGAAAGAGTAGTCAAAACAGTTCTTAGAGGCGTCTCTATTGATTGGTTTCATCCACCTATATCCAGGGTTCGAAATATCGGTATCGCGTTACGTATCGCATTCTTGGGATACGGATACGTATTGGTTATCGCAGGGGATATATTGGTTGTATCGTGTAATGTATCGCTGTTGTTGGAAACATAGGGAAACATTAGGAAATTGGTTGAATTTTTCGATGAAACTTCGGTGAATGTTAAAAAGACATCAATACACACTTATAAATCAAAACATTACAAAAAAGAAGTACACATAATAGGTTTTCTTTGTATGGGGTCATAATCTATGCGTTGTCTAACTGAATTGATGCAAGTATATTCAATGTCTATCCATATAATTTATAAATGTAAGAAGACATGTGAAAACACTAGCAATACATTCAAAAGCAAAAGAAGGATCACTATATTAGGTTACAGACACGTTTAATGTGATGTTTGAACACAAAGATTGTAAACGATTTGCGAGAAATTGAGAAAATTTGGTTCTTTTTCAATTTTTCGCAACTCGGCCCATCTCCTCCAAATCTTGAAATCGAAGCTCCCGATCCATGATTTTTCAGGCAAAACATGAAAAATCATGAATTTGTAACAATTTGACACTAATTTAACATGATTTACAGAAAATAAGAGCATCGAAATTTGAAAATGCTCACTAGATCGAACATGTGGGATATATCACACTACTTGTGCGTTTCGTATCGCACTAGTGGGATACAAGATATATCGGTGGGATATATCAGCCGATATTGTCAATATTTAAAACAGTGCCTATATCTATGGCTTGGTTTCCCTTGGGCATTTTAGGGACCTCTTCCCGGATTCTTGCCTTGAGACTAATGCTTCCAATGCCTTAAGAAGCCCATCTTCATGCCCAAACAATTGTCTTCCCTGTGTCTGTGCAGTGACTAGGGACTTAATAGAACAACTGCCATGTGCTGTTCATTGTCAATTTAAACTAAGATGCCTGTGTTCATGCCTCATTGAGACTTTCAAGAAAAAACCACCAATAGTTTGACCAACATTTGCAGGTAGTGAGAACATTTTCACGATGTGAAATAGTTGGAAGGCGGTTTCCCATCTGCCATGTGCACATCAATGACTCCATCGTGGAGGTATGTGTTCTTTCAATGCCTTATAAATACCTTCCACTGGCTATTACTGATGAGTCAGCTTTAAAGAGATGCTTGGTAAGTTACTCTACAAAGATGTGCTAATGAAAAGTGAAGTTGGTACGAGAAATTCTTGTGTGTGAAGTTGGTACAAGAAATTCTTATGTGCCACACACATGTATATATGTGTATGTATTTATGTATGCATGAATGTATTTATATTTCTTTTGGACTTATTTTCTGCAGTTCCTTTATGAATAGGTTTCAAGTTTTAGCACCTCTGGAAGAAAGTCTAGCAGGGACTTGACTTATTTCTGTAGAAGACCTCCTGGCTGCAATGATCATGACTATAATCGTTGGAGAAATTGTTTGGGACGGGACTTCACAATTAACGGGTTACTAATTTGACCTTGCGTACTTGGAACTTTCAATATGCCATAGTTGTTAGTGATGGTTCAAGCACAGTTATTCTCTCGACATAATTTGCACCTCATTCATTCTCCATTTAAACAATTTATATTATTCAAGAAATGGAGGAGATCTTGACCACCTGGAGGATGAAGCATTGCCTTACTGTACATGCAACATATGTGATGATTATCCAAACTGTTCGTTCATCTAAAGGCTCCATAAATGGACCATAGACCAGAAATCACAATAATCAGACAATCCCAATAATGTAAAATGTCTTATGAGAATCATTGATTGGATTTTTGTGATTTTTGTACACCACTTCATTTAAATGGCAAAGATTATTTAACACCTTAAGTTTTCATCTATGGTTTATTCATGGTTCTTCCCAGAATGAATGGTTCATATCATTACACACTTGCCATGCACACAGCATTGAAGGTGGAAGTTTAGTCCTCCCAGGTGTGCTGGACTACCTCCCTTCAAGAATATTTCTTTGGTTGTTTTTCTTTGTTCGTTTTTACTTAACTTCGCTTGGGCTATTCTTTTCAATGCTTCTTTTTCTTTGTCGCAGGTTGATGTTTGATCCATATGCAAATCTTGTGTACGACTACATGGGAGGCATGGAAGATATTAAAAAAGCTAAAGTGTGCATGTATCTTTTTGCATTTTCAGTTTAATTGAGTTCCTCAGGCCATTGTCCCTGTGTCTTTTGTGCTTATCTGGATCTTGCCTATTCTCAGGTTCGGACTGTAATACCTGCACATACATCTTTCCAAGAGGATTGTGGTAAGTCTCTATGTACTGCATTTATTCTGGTAAAAGCTTGTATAATGGGAGATGCTCGTGAGAGAAATTCATATCCTGTGGTGGCATGTGTGTGTGATACCTGTGCCATTCATCAGGTGGGCACTCCATTATATTTTGTGGTCTGAGATCAGGAAGGTCCAGTCATCAGGAGGGCTATTTTTTGCGTACATAAAAATGGACAGTTAAAATGATTGACCATGTGATCCATATTTGTTTTGCACCTGTGGCATATGTGCTGACTAGACTTGATTTATTATGAAGCAATGGCATGTACATGGAGGGGGCCACCTTTTTCTATTTTTAATTTTATCTTTCTATGTGAAGTAGCAACAATTTTGTTAAAAAGGAAAAGGACACATCGAGGAAGAAGGAAAGAGGGAAAGAGTTACCAACACAAACAAAGAAAAGTGGACTCCTTTGGCTAAATCATTCGCCTCTCTACCCACTTGGGTAGGTGAAACTTCTGAGTTGGAGGCAATGAACTGGATTTTGTTGGAGAGAGGTTAGATTTCAATGTTCAGAATGCTCTTTACAAGCCCAACTAATCACATTCATGGAGTTGCCTTTGACTATGATTGGCTTAGATGCTTCAAAGAAAACAGTGTCAAGCCTTTCTTAAGAGCCAAAGCCTCTACTTTGGTGAGCCCCCCTGGCCAACTGGCCCAGACAAGGACGAGATCTCCCCATTAGCATTCCTAACAATACCTCCTATTCCGAATGTATGAGCCATCATATGCAGCTGGAGCATCAAGATGCAAGGTGGAAAAGAAGGATGTTGATTGTGGGAAAGACCCAACAATGCTCTAGTTAAAACTAGGGGTGTACATCGAGCCAAGCTGGCCTCAGCTCTTCTCGGCTCGGCCATTGGCTGACCTCAGCTCGAACTCGGCTTGGCTCGATTTGGTCAACAGCTCGGGCCAGTGCAGGCCGAGTTCAAGCCAAGATTGAGCCGAGTTCGCAAGCATTTCCACAAATACTTGTATTGCACCTTCAAAATCCACAAACACCTGGGCGGGGTAGGACGCAATCCACATCCGGCTTCCACACCCTTCTCAAACAGAGAAGCAAAGATACACATTTCGTCCTCGGGCAGTGCCAAACTGACCTCGACCCCGCTTTCTTCGTCCCTGCTTTCTCGAATATGAAAGCTTCCCTCTCTCTCAATCGATACCATCTCTGTCTTCCTTGGCTTTCCCCATCCAAAATCCGTTTCATAGACCCACCAACAAGAACGAATCTGTCACCCAACCAGGACAAAGTTCTATAAAGCCGTTTCCAGACCTCCGCCATGAGCAACATGCCAACATCAATGGCAAAGTAACCGAGTCACCGAACTGGTTCGATCCGAGTTTGATTCGAGCTAGATTCGATCCGAGTCGAGTCGAGCTGGGGCCTACTCGAACTCATTTTCGAGCTCAAAAAATCAGCTCGACTTGGCTCGAACTCAGCTTCAAACCGAGTTGAATCGAGCTTTTTCGAGTTGAGTCGAGCGAGCTAACTGAGCTAGCTCGGTTCGTGTACACCCCTAGTTAAAACTAGTGTCACAAGACCCCCTACCATCTTCAGTTCTTCCAAAGAAAACATAAAGACTCGAAGTTCAATTTTATTTCTGAAAGGCAATGATGTCAAATGTCCCATAAGGGTGCTTTATTGGTCTTAACAAAAGAGAGAAATCTTTCTAGCTATGTAAAAAGACTAAAATACAACAATGCTTGCTTATTTCCCAATGAAAATAAGAGGGGTACTTTGGAGTTTGGACAATTCTAACACCTGAATAACCTAATCAATTACTAACTTGCACGTGATCAAAGGATCCATACGTGTGACCATGTGGACCCACATGTGTGATTTGGTTGGGCACACCATTGATTTTTAACGATTCCTCTTGAAGAGGGTGCCCCATCTAAAGTGGCGGCATTTGCTTGGCTAGTTGTGTGGAATAGGGTGTTGACGATTGATAATTTAAGGGAGAGGGGCCTTGTCATTGCTAATGCTTGTCCTTTGTGCTGGCAAGATGAGGAGTCAGTGAATCATCTGTTTCTGCTTTGTCTGTTCTCTAGGGAGGTTTGGGAAAGCTTCTTTGGACTCTTCGGAGTGTGTTGGGTTATGCCTAGGTCAATTGATGGTTTCTTTAAGCAGTGGCATTCTGGTGGTGAAGGTATATTTGGAGTTGTGGTTTGGAGGCTCTCTCTCTTAGCCGGATTATGGGCTATTTGGAAAGAGCGGAACAATAGATGCTTTTGGGATATGTCTGGCAATCCAAGAGGAGTTTTTCTCCATGCAAAATCTAGGGTTGCAGGGCGTGGGCTGTAGAGCGTGGTGTGTGTGTTGGACCTTTTTGTTTTTTGTGTTGTTTTTCCTTGTATTCTTTTGTCTCTACCATCTTTTTTAATAAATTGTCATCCTTTAAATAAATAAATAAAAGGAAAAGCAAAAGAAAGAGAGTTTCCAACAACCATTCGGTGGAGATTTTCATCTACGACTCAGCGTCCTCTTATCTCGTTTACAAAGGGCTAATGGTAGAAGACATCAGAAGTGCCCCCCAAACTTCGGTCTTCAAAATGCCCCACTCCACTTGATGATGTTGCTTTTTATTCTTTCTGCCACTTTGACAATGAGTCTTCTAACATTAAGGATTATTTCTTTCCTTCACAAATCACAATTTCCCAACATAAGGATAAGGGAAGCTTTCCCAGTTGCTTTCAAGGGGGACTCCTATCCCAACTCCTTATAACCAGTGTTGGAAGTGTCAATATTGCATTATGTATTCACACCTTTGGGATGCAGAATATCGAGGGAAACATTGGGAAATATCAAATATCACGTACATCACCTAATGTAACGGTCTGAGAGAAATATTGAGGAAGCTTAATGAATATAGTGGATTTTTTTAGTAGAACTTCAGGAGATGTTGTAGGGCAGATGATTACAACACTTAGAACTCATAACCCCCACCCCCCACACCCCCAAAAAAAATAAAAAAAAATAAAATAAATAAATAAATAAATAAAGAAAAAGAAAAGCGCTGTCAGCCATAAATGATGCAGTCATAACGAAATGTTCAAATTATTCAAATGTCATACAATACAAGCAATAAAACACAAACAATAAAACCAAGTTAGCACAAAGAGGAGTGTTGTTGTGCTAAGTTTGAGTGGCATCTTCATGTGAGTACTGTTGTAACAAAGGCAGACTGCATGTTATTAGAAGTGGTAGGATCTTATGGATCAAGCCACACACAAATAAAAGTGATAGAACGTGGCATATCAGATGATCCATCGGGAGAAACAATAGTAGGAAAGACAGACTAAATAGAGACCCGAGTATTAGGAAAGCTATCGGTTGCTAAGTAAACAAACATAAGAAATGAAAGGGGAGTTATAGTTTATGTGATTAAAAGTCACTTCCATGGTTGAAAGATAGAAGACGAGATGCGATGTAGGGAAAGGTTCATCAAGAGAAACCAATTTCAAGTTCTCACAGGAAATATTGCTAAAGATTACAAGTACCACTAGATATCATAGGTATAGCCAGAAATAGCAAGAAATATCATAGATATCACAATTTATCAGCATCAATCGATGATATTATCCTCAATATATTGGATTTTTTAATTTTTAATTTTTAATTTAATTTATTATTATTATTTTTTTTTTTGTATTTTGGCATGGTATCGTATTGCTGACCGACAAACTGAAAATATCAGCCAATATTGTTGATGCATAGAGCACTGCCTACAACATCTCAAGCTTTCTTAAAAGCTTTAAGTCATTAAAAAAAGATCTACAAAATACCCGCTTATCTTCTAAGCCACAAGGCAGTGGATGAATACCTGTTTCCAGACGATACCCTTGTCTTTTGTGAAGCGTCCGCCGCCATGGTGGATAAGCTAAGAATTGTTGTCAAATGCTTTGAGGTCATTTTGGGTCTTAAAGTTAATTTGCTCAAAAGCAAGATGTATGGGGTGCAGATGGAGGCAAATGAAGTGGAGTTGTTGGCTGATATTTTTGGTTGTGTGGCGGGTTCGCTTCCGGCTACCATTGTGGGCCTTTTGTTGTGTGTGGGAAAACCAACAAAGCATCTATGGGATAAGGTGGTGGAAAGATTTAAGCGGATGCTAGCTCATTGGAAAGGTTGTTATCTCTCCATTGGTGGTCATGTTACCTTAATCAAAGTGGCTCTATCTAATTTCCCCTTACATTTGATGTCGCTTTTTAAATGCCTAATGTCGGTGATTTCTAGATTTGAGAAGCTTAGGAGGGATTTCCTATGGCAAGGAGCGGACGAGAAGAAAATGTTCCATCTCCTTAGTTGGAATGAGGGTTTGTAAAACCTATGAGGAGGGAGGTGGGGATAAAGGATCTTAAAATAATGAATATTGTGTTACTTGGCAATTAGCTTTGACATCTCGATGAAGATGATGGGGCTCTTTGGAAAGAGGTTCTCAAAAGTGTGGATCCTCAGCGGGGGGTTGGGGGATAAGCGACCTGTCTCTTTGTAGAGCACTAGCCCCGTGGAAAGGAGTTTGTTCGGTAAAAGTGGCCTTCTTGCAAGGAGTGGGGCTTTCCATTGGTAATGGCGAAAAAAATAAAAATAAAAATAAAATTTAGAAGGTTGTATGGGTGGACTCTTTTGCTCTAAAGAGTCATTTCCTTCCATATCCACTTTGGTGCTGGATCCTTTCGTTTTAGTGGCGAATTGCTTCTCTTGTATTGGAGGGGTGTTAGTGTGGGAGCCTTCATGTAGGCATCTCCTTCGAGATGAGGAAGTGGAAGAGTATGTCAATCTCTTGGAACGCATTCACCTCATCGCCCCGGTTGATTCCGAATTGGATAAGTTGGCGTGGATAGTTGATTAGACTGGTGTTTTTTCGGTCAAATCTTTCTACTCTCTTATAGGCGGTGTCAATCATCAAAGAGAGGTGTGGGGCACTTGTTTTGAGTGGTCCTATTTCATCCCTCCTAAGATAGTAGCTTTCGGGTGGCTAGTTGAAAGAAAGAAAGTCCTTACTATACATAATCTGAGGAAAAGAGCAATCAAGATTCCAAATATTTGCATTATGTCTATGCAAAATGAAGAGACGGTTGACCATCTATTTTTGCACTACTCCTTGTTGGGCCTGATTTGGGCTGATATTTTTGGCCGATTTCAAATCTTGTGGAGTCACCCAAATTCGGTAGATCAATGTTTGTTTACGTGGCACGATGTTAACTTCGGTCATCCAAAGAAAGTGTTTTGGAGAATGGCTTTACTCGCTTTATGGTGGGCGATGTGGGAAGAAGGAAATGCGAGGTGTTTTAACAACACCAAGAAGTCGGTGGAAGGCATCTCCCAAAGAATTAGATTGTTGATAATCGAATGGGCTTCTTCTGTCTCGAAGCTTAGGGGTTGTAATATAGAGTTTCTTGGGATGTAATTGAGTTGCCACCTTGGCATTTCTTTGCTGCTGTTTTGTTGCTGGTTGTAGTCTTTGTTTTGCTTTGGCTTTTATAAAAATTCATTCTCGCTTTTATAAAAATTCATTCTCTCCCAAAAAATAAAAATTGAAACAAATACCAGGGAGCTTGTGTTCTCAAGGTACGTGGCAATCAAGGATGGGAAGTTTGCTTTAGATAGGGATGTTAATGGGTCGGGCTTAGGCCCGTCTGCAGTCTGTCCAAGCTCAAACCCCAAAGTAAAACAGCAAGGTTGGTCATGTGATGGGTGAAAATAGCTAGACCTGAGCCTAGTTCAAGATGATTTTGTTGAGCTGAACCTGAGCTTGGTCCATTCACCCATTGTGCATGCATTGTGGCCTAGAAATTAGGCCACTTTGACCATCATTTCGACTACACATTCGCAAAGGAACTAGTAGGGCTAAAACCCTCAACGAGTTGGGTTGATGGGCTTTAGACACATATCGAGCCCGGCTCGATAAATAAACATGCTTGAATTTTAGGCCTGGCTGATGGTGGGCCAGGTCTGAAAGCGCTTACGAGTCAGCCTGGCCCATTGACAACCCTAGCTCCATGATGCAGGACAATTAACCACTTGCTCTAAAAGCTCGAACCGATAGAACATGGCGAATTAATCCATTTATCTTATAGCCCAGGCCCTACATCGCATGGGTTAGGACCTCGGCTGAACCCCCCTCGTGGGCCCCACATCACGTGTACTGCCTCACACGAGTCACCTGTCTTACACAGGCCGCCCACCCCGAGTGTGTCCTCGCATCCCACAGGCCATTCCACTTGAGCCCAGTGTGAAAATGCCCCTGCATTAATCACTCGCGGTGAGGAGTCTCGAACACAAGACATCTCGCTTTGATACTAATTTGATGCAGGACAATTAACCACTTGCTCTAAAAGCTCAAACTGATAGATCATGGCGAACCCCCCACGTGGGCCCCGCATTGCATGGGTTAGGACCTCAGCCGAACCCCCCACGTGTCACATGGGTACCACCTCACACAGGCCGCCCACCCCGAGTGTGTCTCCGCATCCCACATACTAGCCACTCGAGCCCGGTGTGAAAATGCCCCTGCATTACTCCAACTGTGGGGCCCACCAAATAATGGCTGGATCTAGCGCACATGTCATATTGCTTTCTGTGGGGTGAGTACAAAGCCAAATCCTACTCATGCTGGTAGCCTCAGCAGGGTTCTTGTAAAATATGATGGTCAATTCCCATGTATGATCATCTTATCCGCTTTTTATCCGCATAGATATTGTCATCTAATACCGTTAATGTGTTTATTCCACAGCTCGCATTTTACGTGCAGTCAGAATTGCAGCTCGTTTAGGCTTTCGCTTTGCGAGAGAGACAGCTCATTCTGTGAAGTACTTATCTTGTTCAGTACTAAAACTTGATAAGGTATTGGAATTATTTTTCTTGATATCTTGCTTAGTCTTTGCAGTTTCGCCCAACATTTTCCTTTGGGTTTTGGAATCTGCTGAAACCCCCATCTTTTTGTTGTTTAAAATTCAAATACCACAGGGAAGGCATCTGATGGAAATGAATTATATGCTGGCATATGGGTCTGCAGAAGCTTCTTTGAGGTTACTATGGAAATTTGGTCTCCTGGAGATTCTTCTACCCATCCAAGTATGTGGTACACAAATTTTTGTCTTTATGTCAATATTTCTACCTGATTCATCCTGTATCTATCCAAAACAGTTTTTTTTTTTTTTCCTTGGTCATGTGATATAGCTACACCACGCAGGCAGCATATTTTGTTTCACAAGGTTTTCGGAGGCGTGATAAGCGATCTAACATGCTCCTGGTATGTGCAAATTCTGAATGTTTATGCATGTATGCATTTTACGTACCTTTACTCTCAATTCTTGCTTGCTCTTGTTGCCTTTAGATGGTTCTGAGCAGGTTTTGTCTCTGTCGTGCTTGAGGATTTGTTGCCCTTGGCTTATCCATGATGAGTCCGTGTGGATTGATGGTCATACAATCCAGACCATCCATGTGATGGGACATAATTATGTGGATGGGGTGACTGGACAGAGACCACCCTGATGGCCTTCGTAGACAACTAATTTTTTCCCTATTGAGCAAGGAACATTGACCATTACTTTTGTTTTTGACTATCCTTTTGAAAATCATTGATTGGGCAGACGGGATTTTTAAAACTGTGATACTTGTATAGCCCAGCTATGGCAAGACTCATCAGATTAATGGTTCAGATCATCCATCCAAGCAACATTTCCTTGTGCACAATGGATCTGCGTTTGTGCTGTTTAGTTTTTATGAATAAATAAAATAAGTGATTCACATGGTCATTTGGGAAAACATACCTGCAATATCAACAACTGCTTTTCTATCGAGTTTTGTTCATTTTATTATAGATTCTTATTCATGCTTGCTTCTGTTTTTCTTTGTTGATGAGTCAAAATTTTGTCAAGTGCCGAGTCTTCCAATCCCTACCCCTCAAATACCTTTGACATCTTTTCCCAAGTCATCAGAATAAATCTGATCCTCTCTCACTCAATATATCGGAGAGATGAGATCATAAAAAATTTCAATGATTTTACTTTGAAATGCCCCACAGTATCCCACACAAAAGCTCGTTGTACACGATATCCCATTTTCCTCATCATTGAAGGAGATAAGATCCCTGATCAAAGAGTTCAGGAGAGTGAGGTTCGTCTTTCTCCCTCAAGAAAAAGCTAGGGCTTCACACGGGTTTCAGCTTCGTTCACTTCAGCTCTTGTGATGAAGCCTGTCTCACAATTGAGAGTCCCATTGGGACGGGAAGTGAGAGGACGTATCTTAGGGGTGTCAATCGCTAAGGTACACGGGGAAGCAACATAAGATGGATAGTGCAAGGGACCGTAGCCAGGGTTCCTATTTTATTGGAGATCCAGGGAAGGGTGCCTCATACCCACCTCCCCCCCCCCCCCCCAGCGAAAACTTCTCTAAAGGAATGGTGAAGAGCAATGCCAACAGAAGGTGCTGATTTTGTTTGCCATATGCCATGAATGAGGCATATCGCTGGTCACTCCCATCAGCCCAAGGTCGAGAAGATGGGAAGGGCTAGGAGAAATATTGCAGGCATTGTTGTTGAATACATCTTTGGTTGGTATCAAGCATGAGATGTAAGCTACATAGCGTGTAGTGTAAGCTACATGCTACTTCTAGATTTTTAATCAAGGTGGCACTTAGTTGCACCAAATTCATGGTGTTTTGCACCAAATTAGACTGATTAATAATAAAATTTAACAAAATTTCATGATTTTTGGTGCAACCAAACTCAACCTAAAGTAATAGGAAAGGGTAATATTAAGTGTAAATGTAAAGAAAAAGCAACAAACTAATTTAATATTGTTACTTATATTATTTTTTTACTAAAAATATTGAAAAATTAACTAATTTTATTGAAAATGGGAAAAATGTAACAAATCATTGAAAACATTAATTGATTTGATTATCGTAGTGAAACATAAATTGTAATGTGAGCTACATAGTATGTAGAGTAGTCTATGTCAGTGTTTCAAATATCGATACTATCGGCCGATATTATCAGTATCGCACCACTGCGAGATGATATACTCGCGATAACGTCGGGAAGATACCAAAAAATCCCAAATCCAGATATCGGCCGATATTATCGGCGATATCGCACGATATATCGACGATATCGCTTTCTTTCCTCTCCATTATTGTCGAACATCAACGCACGGACAGTCACGGGTGGATTGCAGGGGACTCACGGGTCCCACTGTAGCTAACCACCCACACACACCATAAAAATCGGATCCGAGCAATGGAGAATAAAAAAAAAAGTTAAATTAGAAAAAAAAAGAGAAAGAAATCGGAGGGTACCTAGCTGTAGCGGTGATCGGAGGTGGGCCATTCGACAGGTAAGTGCGATTTTCTTCCCATTTTCTTCATCTTCCCTTTTTCTCGAAGATTCCGGCGAGGAATCAGGCCGGATCGACTCACCGTTGCTTTCGGAACGAGATTTGAGGGGAGGAATTGGGTCGGACTGCGTGGATGGAGCCATGGAAGTGAAAATGAAGAGGGAAGATGAAAAGAGGGGCGGATGGAGAAATCGGGTTGCGTACTGAGTCACGTACGCTCTTATCGTACCGAGTAAACTCTGTAGGGCCCATTGGTTAGCATTTCAAGTTCATCCACTCTGTCCATCCGTTTTTTCAGATCATTTTAGGGGTGGAGCCCAAAAATTAAGTATATCAAAATCTCAAGTAGACCATACCAAAGGAAACAGTGGAAGTATTGATTTCCACCGTTGAAATATTTATACGGCCCCCAATGATGTTTATTTGTCATCCAAACTGTTCATAATATCACAAAGACATGGATGAATGGAAAAAACAAATATCATCTTGATCTAAAACTTCTGAGGGCCCCCAAGAACTTTTCAATGGTAGACTTCAATTCAAACTGTTTCAGGTGGTGTGGTCCACTTGAGCTTTGGATATGATTAATTTTTCTTTCAAAAGCCCTGAAATTATACGGTAAAAGAGATGGACGGATTTGATAAAATGCATGAATGACAGTGGGCCCCACAGAGTTTACTCCGTACAGGGCGCAATCCACTTCGGCGGATGGAAATGGGATTGCGTACTAGTTACTCAGTACGCTTTTATCGTATTGAGTAAACTCAGCTGTGGTCCACCTTGAATGTGTGCGGTGTATCCAATCCGTCCATACATTTTTTCACATAATTTTATACGTTGAGCCTGAAATTGAAGCATATACAAAACCCAAGTGAACCATACCACTGGAAACAGTGGGAATAGTGATTTCGACCGTTGAAATCTTTTTAGTGCCCAAAGTGATATTTATTTCTCATCCACCATGTTCATAAGATAAAAAACACTTGGATGAAGTGAAATAAAAAATATCAGCTTGATCCAAAACTTCGGTGGCCCCTAGAAATTTTCAATGGTAAACACTCATTTCACACTATTTCCCGTGGTGTGGTCTATTTGATCCTTGGATATAATTTTATAGCAAAATTTTTTATATACGGTCAAATCCCCGCAAATGCCGCAGCAAGCCCGTACTTCAAAAATATGATAAGTGAAGTGCAGCGTGGGGGTGAGGGTGTGCAGTCGCCCACACCAACACAGATCATGGGGAAATACTTGGATGATGAACATGCAGAAATGAAGACATACGTTGATTCGTATCGGCAGTCATGGGAGATGTACAGCTGTACCGTCATGTGTGACGGTTGGACCGGACCGACGAAGATGTCGATTATAAATTTTATGGTCTATTCCAGGGGACGGGCGGTGTTCTTAAAAAGCATAGATGCGAGTAGTAAGATTAAAGATTTTAACTACATTTACAAACTAATGCACAACGTCATGCAAGATGTTGGGAGGAAAAATATTGTGCAGTTTGTTATGGATAATGGGAGTACATTTGTTAAGGCGAGGAAGGATATTCAGAGCAAGTATCATATGTATTGGACCCTCGCGCAGACCCATTGCATCGATCTCATCTTTGGAGAGGATCGGGGATAGGCCGTCGGTGAAGACTGTAATTACTGATGCACGGCTCATCACAAACTTTGTATACAACCACGGCTGGTTATTAGCCGCAATGCGTGAGAGGTGTGGTGGGGATATAGTGCGCCCCGGAGCGACGCGGTTCGCCACAAATTATATCGCCTTAAGTAACCTTCTCAAACACAAACAGGGGTTACGAGCGCTTTTCGCCTCTCATGATTACGTAGAATGGAAAAAGAGGTTGACGAAAGTAACCTATAGAATTGAGGAGCTAGTGTTGGGAAAGACATTTTGGGATAAAGTGCATGGTGTTGTGGGTATTCTAGAGCCCATTTATGTAGTGTTGAGGATGGTAGACAATGAGACAAATCCGTCGATGGAGTCACTGTATCCGTCTATACAGCTGATGAAAGAGGCCATCATGGTTAAAGCTCTCAATGCATATAAGTGGGTGCATGCAATAATAGACGACCGTTGGGAAAGGACGCTTTCTCACCCACTACATCAGGCTGGTAAGTACCTATATGGATTTTTTTTCCATATGCAATAATAAACGAGGGTTGTACTGATGTGTATATGTTG
Organism: Magnolia changhungtana; assembly: GCA_030180095.1. Taxonomy (NCBI): domain Eukaryota; kingdom Viridiplantae; phylum Streptophyta; class Magnoliopsida; order Magnoliales; family Magnoliaceae; genus Magnolia; species Magnolia changhungtana. Next base: position 5,595,501 of record JASAUF010000633.1, read on the forward strand.
GTTTTCAGCGTATTTTCTTAATCCCAAATACCACTACAGCCAGAACCTCTTCGAAGATAATTCATTAAAGAGGGCTGTGCATGAGGTGTACGATCACTTATTCCACGACTGTCCGGGGAAAGGCACCTTTGGTAGTGAGGTTAATATGTTCCGCACTTACATTCTCCTTATCTTCATCTCAATCATGTATTACTTATTCTAGTTGTTACACGCCATCAACAGATTGTTAAATTCCGCGACGCAGTTGGGATGTTTGGGTGTCACCCTGCGGTGAAGTCAAGGAACGCCATGATGCCATGTGAGTCACTGTAGTAAACTTAACTTTTATATTATTTTGGAAAATCTAGGATAATGAAAGAATCTTATGATATGCAGGCGAATGGTGGTCCATGTATAGAACTGAATGCGAGGTTTTACAACGACTGGTTGTCCGCGTGCTTGCACAGGCAGTGTCCTCGTCACCCTGTGAAAGGAATTGGAGTACATTCTCCCTCATACATACAAATAAACGTAATAGAATAGGGTATGAGAGGCTTCAGAAGCTAGTGTATTGTCACTACAATATGAGGTTACGAGAGAGGTTGCTTCGCTCGAAAGGAAAAAGAAAAGCACAGGAAGACCCACTGGACCTGATGACGGTCGGGCAGCATGCATATGCTGAGGATGTGGAGGATGACCTAGTTTACCAGTGGGTTAGGTCGGATGACTTAGATACCTCGGATGGACGACCAGAGCCACATATTGCGGCAGAAGCAGAGACACAAGGGATTGATGTTGACAAACGTGTGGAGCAGCAGAGGTCTCTTGATGAGGCATTCGACCCATTAACGAGGAGTCCGAAGGGCAGCCCGCGACAGTCACTATTACGCGGGACACGTGGCGGGGAAACATTGTCTGACACCAAGACTGAGTCAAAGAGTGATGCGGGAAATGAGCCCGGTGATGATGATGGCGGCAATAAGGGTGACGATGACTCTAATGACAGTAAGGATGATGATGATGATGGTGGCGACGGGGATGGTGGCGACGCGGGTGGGAGTCAGGATAAGAGGCCTCTTAGCCCTTTTACCGGGGAGGAGAATTTCGATCAGTCCACGCAGGACATTGACCATGGTTCTCGTCTAAGAGAACCCCGACCTTGTCTTGTTTACAATAAGACATACTCGCGTCAAAAGCTACTGCAAAAAAAAGAAGACTCATAAACTTTCAGATTTTGAGGAGGAGCTGTTGGCAAAATGCATGAGGGACACAAGCGTCCGTGGCAAGCGAGGTGGCTCTAGATTTGGATCACGGAGGGGGGAAGGGAGCTCGAGTTATAAGCCACAACATGAATCTGGATCACAAACACTAGAGAGTAGCTCGAGTTCTGTGCCATAGTATGGGCATGGATATGGACCTAGTGGATATGCAACGAGTGACTCCAGCAGTTACGGCACATCATTTTTCAACCCTGGTCAGGAGTTCACTTCTGCATATGGGCAAGGATATGAGCAGCAGTATGGATATGACCAACAATATGGATACCAAAGAGCTTCATATATGCCCTTCCCAAATCCATATCAGTTACAGACTGTGACGATTACGCAATACCCATGGATGGGCGTATTGATTCAGTTCGGAGAGGATGAGTACCAGCGTTATGTCAGGGAGTATCTTAACTGGTACCACTCTACTATGACCTGGGTACAATATTGTCAATTGGTGGAGCAGCAGTACTATGCCCAGCCCCGTCGAGATGGAGATGATGATTATGAGCCACCACGCAACTCTATGTGAGTCTAGATCACAACTAGTCCCCATCATTAATATGTATATTTCTCAAATTTTACTTCTTCAATTCTTCTTTTGCTTTTCAATGAATTGGTTGTGTTTTCATACATGACTATGATATATTTATAAATATCATGCATTCAATTTAAAAATAGTTGCGTTAATTCAGTTAAACATCGCATAACTTAGAACCCTATACAAAGGAAATTTATTATGTGCATATTTTTTTTGAGATATTATGATTTAAAAGTGTGTATTAAGGGCCTTTTTGACAATCCCCAAAGTTTCATTAAAAAATTCAACCATTTTCCCAATGTTTCCCCATGTTTTCCAAAAAGTGCGATAAACTATGCGATACAAACGATATATCCCGTGCGATAACCGATACGTATCTGTATCCCAAGGGTGCAATACATTGTGCGATACCGATATTTCGAACACTGGTCTATGTAGCATATAACATATGCAAATTATCATGTAGCGTAGGCTACATGTGACTTGAGCTATTTTCATGAGATATATAGCATTAATTCTAAGTTATGCTACATAGCGTATCTATTTAAAACACTAGCGAATGCAGCTTGCCTATATCCCAAGGTTATAAGAATCCTTTGTAACCTTAAGCTCTGTGGGGGCCATCATGATGTATGTATTATATCCACCCCATCCATTAGTTTCTCTAGCTTGTTTCAGGATATGAGACAAATCCAAAACTCAAACAGGCCACACCATAGGAAATTGTAGGGATTGAACGCCCACCATACAGACCTTGGGACGGGACAAAAATTTTGGGTCAAGCTAAGATTTGTGTTTTCCATTCATTAACTTCCAAATGGGTTGAATGACATATAAACATCATGGCAATCAACTTGCGAACGGGTTAGATGGCATATAAACATCATGTGGGGCTTGAAGAATGATAGAGCTTCGAACCACATGGCCGGGTCAATTGATGACTTCTCTTATCTTTTAAACGATGTCGGTAATGTTTCAATGGCCCTTGATTAAAGTGGCGCTCTCAAATCTCCCCTTATACTCCATGTCCCTATACAAATGTTCGGCAAAGATTTTAAATATTCTCGAGAAGCTCAGACGGGATTTCCTATGGAATGGAAATGACAATAGAAAAAAGTTTCATTTGGTTGCTTGGAAAGATGTTTGCAAACATTTTCAAGATGGGGGTGCGGGAATTAGAAATCTCAAAGACAAGAATCGTGCCCTCCTTGGTAAATGGTGGTGGAGACTTGGAGCAGAAGAAGGGACCCTATGGAACAGGTTGATCAAATGTAAATATGGGAAATTGGCTGAAGGCTAGTGGACAAAGGACGTATCAAATAGCAATGCTTCTACTGTTTGGAGAGGAATTATATCATGCCATACAGAGGTGCAGAGTCAATGCCGTTTCTCCATGGGGAAAGGGGACAAAATTCGTTTTTGGGATTATATTTGGGCGGGTTCCCAAGCGTTAAAGGAGGAATTTCCAGAAATCTATAGGCTAGCCCCAAACCCGCTCCTCTCTGTGGTTGATTGCTATTCCTTCCAAGGAAATGATGTGGTCTAGACTCCTCCCTGCAGGAGAAATCTTTTTGATTGGGAAGTTGACTCTTATATAAACCTTCTTCAGCAGTTAGGGAATTGTCATCCTAATCCGAATCAGCAAGACAAGCTCGTGTGGGCCCTTGACAGCAAGGGTCTGTTCTCGGTTAAATCTTTGTACCGTTTTCTTCATAAAAAGACTGAAAGCTCAGAGGAGGCAATTATTGCGAAGGTCTGGAAGTACAAGGTTCCTCCAAAGATCACCGTCTTTGGATGGCTGGTTGGCAAGAGAAAAGTGTTAACTATAAATAACCTGAGGAAAAGAGGAATGCTATTAGCAAATATTTGCATCTGCTGCCTGTCAGACGAGGAAACGACGGACCACCTGTTTGTGCATTGTCCTTACTTCAGTACGGTCTGGTCGACTATCCTATCCAATTTCAACATTTCCTGGTCTTTCCCTAAATCTACAAACAGCGTCCTTGCGGCATGGCACGGAGTCTCCCTGGGAAAGAACAGATCCGCGGCCTGGAGAATCACTCTTCTTGCTGCTTGGTGGGCTATTTGGGAAGAAAGAAATTGTCGCTGTTTTAGAGACGAGTCTCACTCTGTCGTCTACGTGATCAAGAGAATTCAACATTTCCTTTCTGAGTGGGCCTGCATTTCCCCAAACTTCAGCCACCCTTCTATTCTTACTGGCATTCACCTCAGCGACATGTAGCTGCGTTTTTTTTTTTTCCCTCCATTGCGGGGCTTTCCTTTGTTTTGGGTTTTGTTTTCTTTTTCCTGTTTTTGCTTTCTGTTTTCTTTTTGTTTCTCTTTGTTGTTTTGGTTGTTCTCAGTTCGCTATCTTAGCGGATAGTTTTCTTCCTTTCTTATTAATGAATTTTCGTTACCTTTAAATTAAAAAAAATGTTTCAATTGCCCTTGCTAATGCGGACAACCGACCAACACACCAAAAGCTTCAGAGTTGTTGGGGGAGTACTGATTTAGGCCACCCCACCCCTAGTGTGGAGATACAGTGCATCCTTGGAGTCACACCAAGATGCCTCCGCATCATCCACCCACACCGGTGAGGAGACTCGATCCCTGGGCTCCTGCTCCGATACCACTTTGATAGCAAGCAACCGGCCAACACACCAAAAGCTCTAGAACTGTTGGGGGAGTACTGATTTATCCCTATATTCTGGCTCTCCCAAACTCGTGGGCTACCCTGAATCGCATGGTCCCACAATGGGTCCCACCTTGTGGCCTTCCTGCATCTCACAAGCCCCAACTCGTGGGCTACCCCACCCCAGTGTGGAGATACAGTGTATCCTTGGAGTCACACCAAGATGCCCTTGCATCAAAGAAGGTTTTAACGGTGGGTGTTTCCATCCCTGCTATTTTACGTGGTGTGACCCGCTTGAGTTTTGGATCAGGTTGATGTCCTGAAATGAGCTGGAGAAATGAATGGACATGGTGGATGTAGCACATACATCGCAGTAGGCCCCATAGAGAAGGTTACGGGGTATTCCTATAACCCTGCATTACAGGCACCAGGATTCAAATCCTGAAATATCATCTAATATCATCAAAACTTTTCAAACATAACAAGTTCCAATGATCCACATGAATTTGAGTAATTAGAGAACCTTACAACTATAGGTGGATACCCAAAAACATGATCTGTGAAGGTGTTCTAGTGAGTAATGATCATGAGCTTTGATATTTGTATTTAATTTTTAACGTCTATGTAGGCCGATAATGTCATAACTTTAAAACATAGCAAGTTCCCTGGATCCACTTGAATTTGTGTAATTAGAGAACCTTACCAACTATAGGTGGATATCCAGCAACACGATCTGTGAAGGGGTCCGGAACAAGCTATAAGCTGAACATTCTAGAGAAAGAATGATCAACTTACAATTCTTGTCGTTTGCTGATATCTTGATTCGGGAAGATATCTCAAAACCCAATTGCTTCTTTTTTTTTCTTTTTTTTTTCTTTTTTTTTTTTGTAGTAGTAGTAGAACCCAATTTCTGCTTCCAAGCTTGGACTTTCCTTCGCTGCTCCTTTTTTTAGTGACTTCTACACAGATTGAGGTGTGAGTTTGCATGAGGAAATTATTGGATCAGTTTTATTGTCGTGGGATCAGCTGAACTTTGTTTAAGCACCTGATTTCATGCAATGCCTTAATATTAATTCATTGTAGTGGAAGATAACATGGATATGTGTATGCAACATCTGAAGCATTATGGGAAGGAAAAGACATTGCCTATTGTCATGGTTGCTTTGAAGAAGATTGCTGAGTCATTTTCACTTCCAGGTTCCTCTAACTAGTCCTGATGTGTTAGTCTCTGGTTCTCTATGCCCATTTCAAAACTGTCTTGGTGGTACATAACATGTATCCTATATTTTAGAGGACACCTTACTGCTTTCTCATTAATGCTTGTTTCATCATGCTTTCTTAATGTAAATGTCAAGTCTTCTTACCTTCGAGGGGAATGGATATTATTCTGTGGCTTTTAAATTGTACTTGAATTTGAATACTAGCTGGTGATAGTTCTACGCTTCGATAGAAATGTATGCTCTTCCTTGGAATCTTGAGTAGCATAACATTATTCTATTTCAAAGGCAGTCTATCGTATTTAATGTCAGAGAGACTACTATATGTTTAGCTCCACATAATTTCTAGGAAGCAATGTGCAAGTTGAATGTCTGATCGATAAATGTTATGGTTGTCTCTGTGCAGACTTTGTTTTCTAACTTGGATGGACTTCTTGCACCTGACAGGCCGTGCCACAGTAGCCTATGGTAAGAACATTTGGATATTTGGATGCCTTTCCTAATCAATCATGTTAGTGGTTTCGTGCAGCCTATATAACCACGACAACATCTGAACATTATTGGATTGGAATCATTAATGTTGAGTGGTTTTAGAAACTGGCACTTAATCTGCAAAAATGTTTGTGTTTATACTATAGTTTCCCTTTTATTTTTTTATTTTTTTATGCTCAAAGGTGATTTGACTGATATTAGGTCTGATTTATTGGGTGTTGTATGATGCTCAGTCGAAAGAAACAAAATTGTTTGAACCAGCAATGGTGTGCGTGTCCAACATTTAGGAAACTAAGCTGTTGATCATGTAGGTTCCATCATCAGATGGGCTGCACCCCAATATCTCCTGTATCAGATAATTCTTGACATCTGGTTGGTGGCTTGCAAATGGATAATGAGAGCCATTGTGATGGCACCAAATTGGAATATGAGGATCAACTGTGGGGGAGAATTTTGTTGTGTCTACCATCCAACATGGGGCCTACCAAATGAACCCTTTAGATGACCAAGAGGTGGGCACCACATGTGTAGTTCATCAGGCCGTGCAAATTGCTTGATTGAATGTTGTATGTTCCTCCTGGTTTATACCTTTGACAGGAATCATCATAGTATCTGCTAAACTAGACAATGAACATTCTTATTTAATCTTTGGGAAAACATTTTATACACATGATGCATGGTACCTTCCATCTTCTAAGAAAGGTAGGCAGGAATCCAAGACGTATTTCAATTTAAAAGGCCCATTTTGAAGGTTTGCTCGAATACATCCCAACATATTGCAGTAAGATATATCAGGACTCTTAACCTTTGAATCTGGGTCATATTACAGTTATCTAAATGGTTATATGATGTGTCTCATTTTTTGTTTTTTGACAACACATAAAAGCTCTGGTTAGATTATTTCAGCCCCTTTGATAGTTGGCTCTTTTGCTTTGGATGTGGATGGTCACCTTAACTTTGTATAGTCAAAGGGTTTAACCTTGTTTCAACACTAAGGTCTTGGTATCGATTCCCAAGTGGGGTGTGGCTAACAGTGGGGTGTGTGTACTAACGTGCTAACCAATAATAATAATAATAATAATATATAAAAATAAAAATAAAAATCAATTTGAGAGTTTTTTGGGGAATCCTCTATCCAAGTAGAGCCCTACCACATAAATGTTTTGGGTCATTGAAAAAGCCCAAAATCTAGTGGCTTGAGTCCTGACGTATCTTATTGCAATATGTTGGGATGTATTAGAACAAACCTCATTTTGAAGTGCATTTTGGATTGCTATCCACCATCTCTGGACATCAGTAGATGTATGTGAAGCGACTCGCATTGCACAATGTGACATGAACTCATGCCCTTAATATTTACAGGGTTTTGCTAATGTCCCCACCTTCATGCAGTTTTTGCTGGGGACGTTAGCAGCGTCCCCAAATCTTTTAAACAGCACCCTGGGTGACCTATCATTGACCTGAACCATTCATTCATTCATAGAACTAGGAGCAAGCCATGGTGCAAGAATCACTCCGATCGGATGATCCAACCCTTTGGGGCCAATTTGTTACAAGTCTCTTGTTTATGAGCCATAAATTACATGGTCAGAATAATCAAATCAAGGTGTTACTTTAGAAGTATAAGAAATACAAAGTGAGATCTACCTACTGGATATTTGAAGATGATGATTGGACCTATTTTGTTTCTCCAGTGAATCTTGACCGTCCAGTGTCATGCTATTTAACCAGAAGCTTAGGATCACCTGATTGGCATGACTTTTGCACCATAACTTGCTCCTAGTTCTATGAATTAATGAACTTTCAGATTGACAATAGGTCATCCCATGTGCCATTTAAAAGGTTTGGGGACATTGCTAATGTCCCCATGAAGGTGGGGACATTAGCAAAACCCATATTTATAAATTAAAATATTGGGTTCTTCTCTGCTGCTGTCATACTGTTGGTTCTTAAACTGAGATGCATTTGTTGTGCTAAGACCATGGATCCATCAATACACACCAGTAAGTGCTTATGATCTGATCATGGTTTTACAGGGTTGGAATACTAGCATTCCACCAAGCACTGGCGGACGAACCTCGAGATCCTTTGGTGGTTGCTACATTCACACTCGCTGTCAATAATGGGGGAGATTTGTTAGAAGCAGTAAACATAGCGAGGAGGATCACCCAACTGCATGATAGCAGTTTCGGGGAACTGCTAGAAACTCAGGAAGTAGAGACAGATGGGGAATTGATGGATGAGGTGTTAGATCTTGCATCATCAGTTAAATCTACATTGAGCATGATGACGGATGAGTATTTTATCTCGCAGGCGATGGCTAAATACCCTCAAGCCCCGTATTCGGATCTGGTAGGCACCCATTTCCTATTTTCCATCTCTTCTCTCTCTCTTATTATCATTACCATCATTGTCATCATCATAAACTTGTCCGACCTATTTGGGGTCAGCTGTATGAGTCCTATTTTGCTGTGGATGTACAGAGAGAAATTTGTAAAGAATCTTAGACCCAGACAATAGATCTCCAAATCAATGTTTTAACAGCTGGACCAGGCAGGCTGGTTGGACAGTTTAGACTGCAACTGGTCACGAAAACAGGTTCACTCACTTACAGTCTGATTTTGGGCTAGAAATTCTTCAAGCTGTCCAGATCAACTGGTCTGGCCGTCTAGGTCAGGCATTCCGTTCAGTTGGACCAAGCCCTCATTGTCAAAGTATAAAAATTAAGAGTGTAGGATTCAAACCTATGATACTTGAAGGAAACATACTCTCTCATTCTGATGTGCCACATGTTTGGTTTTATGATGCTTGCCATTTTATGAAGTCATGGCTCAGACTTGTTGAGCTGCCAGTTGGACTGGTTTGTACTGGAATGCCAATAAAAAAAAATAATAATAATAAAAAAAATAAAAAAAGAGGCTTGGGGTCTGTTCTAGGTTTTAAATATTGCTCCAAACTCTAAATATACCGAGTTAGAAAGCCTTGACCGTACAGGAGAACCTTAAAACTTCAAACTATCAATTCAATTGTTGTCCCCTCTGATATGCATTTGCCCATTTAAGTATCAGTTCTTTCGGAGGCAAAACAAGGAGTGTGCTCCAGTGGTACTGGTATCACCGGAAGCTACAGTGGTACTGGTCAATTGTGGGGCCCACATGATGCATACAAAAAATTCAACCTGTCCATCATATGCTTCAGCGCATGTTACTCCCAGGGCCATAAAATCAGGCTGATACATCAATCAGGTGGGCCACACAATGGGAACAAGTTGGGAGGGAATGTCCACCTTGATTTTTGCGAAGGGCCCACCATGTTGTATATATGAAATCCAGGCCATTCAGACCCTTCATCTGGTCTGGATGAAGGGTCCTGAAGATCAGGCTGTTTTGAAAATTGACATTCAGGTGGGTCCCTTTGTAAATCAAGGATGGGCATCCTGCCATACATTGCTCCCTATGTTGTGGCTCACTTGAGTGCTGGATCTATCTGATTTTTGTCACTTGGGGGTAATATGAGGTGACTCATCTGATGGATGGATGGCCTTCATACATCATGTGGGTCTCATGTATGTGCAGTACCACTGAAATTAAGGTGACCACTTGAGCGTGCCCCTTACAAGCGTGTACAGATTGTCTAATACTCAATGATGTGTCATCTGATGAAAACTCATAATAAATTCATATCTAACAATGCCTCCCTCCTTTTTTCTTTTCTTCTTCTTCTTCTTCTTCTTCTTCTTCTTCTACTTCTTTCTTTTTTTCTTTTTTGAGTTGCCAAACATTTATTGTACCGAAACATTTATCCATGCCCTCAAACTCCCAATAACCTTAAGAACTGATGTCTCCATCATGATGGAGCAATATCGGACTCCACCAAATTTGAAGGTTTACAGTTGGTGATCCGGACCCTCCGATCTGGTCATCCTACCATTGTTGGCCCATGCTGTTACAAAACAATCCAATTGGACAATCCCAGCCGTTCGATTGATGGCTTAAAAAGTGGAAGGTGAAAAACACAAGGGTTGATTGGTACACAATCTACAATGGGAAAAAAGGTCAAGGATCATTTAAGTTGGTGTGATTCTCATAGTGTGGGTCATTGACATTGTATGCACAGCGAACCAGCAGTCTGGCTGCACCAAGTATGCTATGGTGATGATATCTGAGTCTTCTTGACAAAATAGATCACTTCCTTTCATTCTTGATATCTAACCACTATAACAAATTTCATTCTCATTTTCTTTACTAAATTTCCTTGGCATGAAAAAAAGGTCTATTACAGGTTTCTCACATGTTTTCTGGTTGTTGATACCATTGTTTCATTTTATGGCCACAGGTGTTTATACCATTGGCATTGTATTTGAAGGTATTGAAGATGTTCGAATGTGTAGGAAGGAGTGGCAAGGAGAATGGTTTTTCCTCTAAAAGAGGGAGTAAGATAGATTATCAGTGTTTAGCCCAAGGCGAGCTGCAAGAGGTTCGACATACATTTGCGAGGGTGGTTTTTGACTCGGTTTACCCTCCAAATCAAGATCATCATCCTATTACATGAAGCTTGAAAAACCAAAGAGAAACAGGAGGAGGAGAAAAAAATGGTATTGAAAGAGGGAAATAGTGAGAATTGATATGCCCATCTTTTATGATCTCTATTCGGCAATGAAAGACTGTTGTTTTCTAACTTTCCTTGTTGTGTTGGTGAGATGTGGTTTCTACCATAGCGATAAATCTCATTCCTGGCAATTTCTCAGCCCGGAAATCTCTCAGGAGATGATTAAATTTTGAGGTTTTTCTTGGGATTTTAGCAGCAAAATCTCATTGAAAATAGAAATATTTATTGTAGAGTAATAAATATATTTAAAAATTAAATACATGTCTGTAACAAATTATTTAAGGTTTTTAATTATTTTTGGCAATAATATTGCAATATTATGCAAACAAAAATGGGATATTTAAAATCTGCCAATATTTTGAAATTTTTGAGATATTATTAAAATATTGGCAATATTTGTCAGAGTGGTTTCTGGCACTGAGGAATATTATGATCCTAAAACTGGAGGATATGCTATTTTCACAGGTTTTCAATTTTGTGCAAATTGCATGGACTAGTGATCCCAACCGTTCATTTGAAGGGCCCACGTGGATGGAGTGTGCCCCATAAGTCTTCTTGATAGAAGAATCTCAGCCCTTTGATTGGTCGCCAAGATGGATGGAGGTAGTTATGGAAAGATGCAACAATGAGTAGGGGATATTCAAGTGATTGGGTGGCCTGCAAGTAGATGATTAAAGAAGTATAACAGTAGTTGGGACTACACTAGTAAGCTTAGGGCCTGCTTGGTAGGCTCCTAAACTTTGAGATCCATAGAAATTTTGTTGCTCTGGCCAACAAATTATTTGAATGAGCCATTTTTGGTAGTCACTTTTTTTTTTTTTTTTTTTTTTTTTTTTTTTTTTTTTTTTGTTTTTTTTTTTTTTGAGTTTGAAAATTGTCTTCAATTAAGAGAGAATACAGCAGCATGGCTAGTTTTCAGATATATTTTTTTAAGAAAATGTACTAGGGCTATCAAAGGTGGACCCTGTATGATGGTTACCCACATCAAAGGTGGCCCCACATTATGAACATTCCACATCTCGCATGATGGACGGTCAACATTGAGGTGGGGCCTCGTGATGGACAACTTACATTGAAGGTACCACCGCATGATGGATGGTCAGCAGCCAAGGTGGGCTCCACATGGAAGTTCAGGGCGTTTGGATAGTAAGTCACTACTTAAGCCACCATAAGTAGCTTATCTTGGTGTTTCTACTTATTCAGCTTACCAAACTTCTTGTCAACCAAAAAGTTACAAAAAAAATATATGTTTGATTTCCAACATCATAAGCAATTCTCTTAAATGTGGTCCCCCTCGCATCCACCATCCATCATGTGTGGCTAACCTTTGATGTGGGCCATTCATCACTATGGCCAGACCTTTAATGTGCAACATTTATTATGTAAGCCCACCTTAATGCCGGTCATCTATTATGTAAGCCCACCATTTATTATGTAAGCCCACCTTCAGTATCCACAGCCTATCATGTGGAGCCCACCTTTGGTGTGGACTGTCCCTCTAACACGGGCCGTCTATCATGCAGGCCGCCTTGGGTATGGGCCACTGGTAATTGGGGCCGACCATTAATGTGATTTGTCCATCATGTGGGATCACCTCAATATGGGCCATCCATCAAGTGGGCCCTAGCTTCAATGTCCATTGCCCATCATGTAGAGCCTTCCTTTGATGTGGATTGTCCATCATGTAGGCCCCACCTTTGAAGCGAGTCATCCATCATACTAGCCCGCTTTGAATGTGGGCTTTTTATCATTATGGGCTGACCTTTGATGTGGACCATCCATATGTGGGCAACCTTAATATGGGGTCATCCATCATGTGGGCCCACCCTGTATGTGGACTGTCTACTGTGTAGCCCCACCTTCAACGGGGACAGTGAACCACGTGGGGCCTATATGGAGGTGGAGAGGGAGCGTTCTTGGACATGGGCAGTGAAAGAGAAGTAGAAAGGTCGTGAGGATAAAAATCTAAAAGAAATTACTTATTAAGATACGGCTTTTGGCACATAAGTTACTTTTGCAATGATGCTTACCAGTCTAACTTAAGTAAAAAAAACAAAGTAACTTTATTACTTAACATAAGTCAAAAAGTAACTTATTTGTTGGTATCCAATGGGCCCTAACTGACCACGAATCCAATGTTCGAAGTCATTCTGTGCCAGATCTACCAGTTAAAACTTAAAAAGCAAGTATTAGCAATTTAGAGGAATCGCAAACACTCCAATTACCTTTCCTGGAAATATATAACTTTTAAGTGTGGTCCACTTCAAATTGAAAATATTTGGTAAGCGTTGAAATGGCATTATGCTTTGATTCTTAGTAGCAACTAGCGGCTCAGTTGTTTTCTTTACATAGAAATGAGCAAAATGGCCATTCCACTAGTATCATAGCAATGGCATATCAATGCCGGGCCATGACGATCATCTCTCGTAACTAAGGAGAATTGTTCTCTTGTAACGTAGTAGGTGCGTGGATAAAAGAGAAGAAATCACCATCTTCTCATAACATAACCCATGAATCGATGAGGAATTAAATTTATAAAAATAAGAGAAGGAAATTGTTATTGTTGATGAAAGTGTTGTATACAATAAATCTAACAACCTTGTATAAGCAAAAGAAACCTTAGATCATTTGATTCAAAATATTACACTTTCCTAAGGTAGTAAAAATTACTAAAAATAGAAAAAAGATATTTATCTTTTATCAAAACCAGTAACCCTATAGATGACTAAAACGAAAACTCTGGACCACAACCAAACTCTCAAAAACTTGAAAATAATAAAAACAGAATTTGCTAAAATTAATAAATTTCAACTTTAAACCATATTTTGACTCCTAAAACTAATGAATTTTACAAAGCTGTTTGGGGCCGACAAACCTTAGGTGTTGGTGGAGGGCATAGAGCTCATTAATAACTTTCCAACAGTAGATTATCAATCACAAAGTTATGGACTATAACATGCATTTAAGCCCTTTTTTTTGTCAATTGGAGCGTCTTTGGCCCAAATTTGTGCAATCCTACTCCCTCAAGTCATCCTTTACCCATCCTACATTATCTTGCAATTTTGGGCTAATCATGTCATTTGTTTATATTAATATTGGTGTCAATGGGATTATCAACTCCCAAAGTTGATTTTAGAAGGTCAATTCTTTGTGTTGGGAAATTGATTGGTTAATTTCATGTACTTTTTTCTTTTCTTTTTTTACACACGCATTCACACTCCACACACACTCACATGCTCACACCACAGTAGGATTTCACCACAACAGGTACTTGAACCCATGACCTCGTGTTGAAACTCTTGTGAGTCTACAATAATTTCTTGCACTTCATTATTGTAGTATCCGCGCCATTTAATAAAATTTCATTTGTAAATAAAAAGACAAAAAAGGAAAGAAGAACATAAAGGGGATTCTCCTACCCTGGAGGAGCATCTGGTTCCAACTTTAACAGACCAATTCCCTCAACCTATGTGATCGGAGTGGAGAAATAAAAGCACGCATAATGCAGTTCCTGTTTTCCACTGCACAAATGTAGCGAAGATTCATTCCATTCAACTCAGTGTAGTCTGCTGAATGCCATACACAGTTCCATTATACCATATCCACCACTCTATTCATAGCCTGGCAATGATTTCTAAGATTCACTCTGCTGCAATACCAGTTGTTGAACTGAAGAATTCATTTTCTCCAGTCTTACTGTCAAATCAAATCAACCTGCCTAAATAGTTTCATTTCCTTGCGTTTGCATCCATTCCTTCACTCTTAACATCTGAACACTTCCAAGCTTCATAACTCTGAAATCTAGAAACCATATAATGAACAATTAAACAACATTAGGGCATGTTTGGATGTACCCCCACCTCTTGCTGCCAGAATGACCCCACCCAAAAGACAACAATGTGGACCCATTTGTATTTCTATGATTTACAGCAAAAATCAAGGTGCTGGTCCATGGGCGGGCAGGCATGGCCCTGCCCCAAACACCCAAGAAAAAAAGATATCCATCTGTTCCACGGGAGCTATTTCACCCATGATTCGAGGGTACATCCAAACATTGCCCAAGTGCATTCATTCACCGCAGAGATAGGGTGGAAAAGAAGTGACCGGAAACAAGAGAACAGTCTCAGTGATAATTACTGTACTAACTGTACACAAAACAAAAGCAAGAAGAGTATATAAAATAACAAGTTGGCCAAAGAATACGTTTCGCTCGGATTAACCTGTCCGCAAAAGTACAATAACATTCGGTGGAGATTCGCCGCTGGCTAGATCTAAAGCGCTTCACAGCTAATCTCTCCAACCCACAATCTTTTACTCCATCTTCTCCCTGCCTTCGATCTGATGCTTCTGAGGCTCCGCTGGGAAATACTTTATGCCAATAAGGTCCCCGACTCTGCTAATGACCTGACATTTGATCATGCATAAGACGTTGATCACAATAACTAAGGCTGCATTTGGATGTACGAGTGAAGTGGATTGAGAACATCTAGTTTAATCGAGAGAGACAAAAATCAATGATTTTCCTCATATTCATGGGGGGAGTTACTTGTTACTCTGGCAGAGTATATGACGCTTGATGTGTATGCACCCTGAAATTTAGATGTGGCATATATGAACTCAAATTAAACCAACCAAATTGTGAAGTGCACTGTCACTAAGTCACAGTCCCAAAATCAGATTGAATGATCCATCCTAACCTCTAGTTTGCACAATTTAATTTGGATTGTACGCAATTTCTAACTGCCTGCATATCATCCATCACACTCTGCCAGAGAATCAACGTTTCTCTCCATTCACAGCGAGGAAGTAGCCCTCTATTGCAGCTGTTTCTTTCACCTCCAACTTTGAAATAGCATGATTGTGATTTCACATTAATATGAATGCTAAAGGTGAATATGCAGTTGAATTCAGAACCACCCAGCATAGAAATGAATTAATAAAAGAAATTGGAAATTGGAATAATAACCAGAGAAAATGCCTGAAAACTGGAGAGGAAATATACAATGAGCATCCAAATATGCAACTAGTGGCTTATCTGTTCAAGCCAGCATCTCGAAATAGAGGGGCTCACTTTCAGTGGTATAGACTGTTCGTCTGGTGGACCCTGCCGTGGATGGGCAATGCTGAAAAGAGCTCCTCCAAAGGCAATATCGACCATTCAATTTTTTTTTTAAGGATGGCCGAACAGAAAATATAGCCAACACTCGATACAAAATGGGAAAAGGTCAACCAACCAGACAGTCCATTGGCCATCCAAAGAGGTGCCACCATGAATTGATGAAGGTTGGTGAAGTAGTATTTTTGGTCCATTGCCCATCCAAAGGAAAGCACACCATGCAATGCCAAAAGAACCCATAAAAGTGAAGAGAAGAAGAATTTCCTATTTGCTGAGAGCTAGTAATCACCTCCAATCCTTTCATCAAATCTTCCTTGGTATGAGATGCGGAAATGCAGATTCGCGCCCTGGCCAATAGCAGTGGAGTTGCTGGGAATGCCACTGTCACAACTGCGACCTACACAGAATGGCAGGACATCTTTGATGTTAATGAAAGGTTAATAAAAGGTTAGAAGTCAAAACTGATGCTACTGAAAGCCACTACGGGCAGATTGATGCCGGTTACAGGTGTTTGCTTTATATGACAACAGGCATTTCAACAGGAATCATAACATGTATGTCAACGAATCACAAAAATAATGGAGTGTACAATTTGCTGAGGTGCAGGAGTCCGAAATGTGGGGCCTACAGTTCTGTAATTGAAACTGTTGATCTTATGGATAGCCACCATTGATGGGAGTGCCCCAAAAGTTCCCCATATTTGGAAGGCCTTGATCTTTCAGTCAGGCCATTGTTCTGAATCCTCAAAAAGATTGTATGCACCATTTGAGGCACATTGGCTAGAAGATCTACAGGCAGGTGGGGTCTTGGGGTGACAACAAGCCGTTGATATGGCCAATCGGGCAAAAGCATACAATGTAGAAGTATGGGCAGATTGATGCCGGTTACAGGTGTTTGCTTTATATGACAACAGGCATTTCAACAGGAATCATAACATGTATGTCAACGAATCACAAAAATAATGGAGTGTACAATTTGCTGAGGTGCAGGAGTCCGAAATGTGGGGCCTACAGTTCTGTAATTGAAACTGTTGATCTTATGGATAGCCACCATTGATGGGAGTGCCCCAAAAGTTCCCCATATTTGGAAGGCCTTGATCTTTCAGTCAGGCCATTGTTCTGAATCCTCAAAAAGATTGTATGCACCATTTGAGGCACATTGGCTAGAAGATCTACAGGCAGGTGGGGTCTTGGGGTGACAACAAGCCGTTGATATGGCCAATCGGGCAAAAGCATACAATGTAGAAGTATGGGTTTGGATCAGATCAAGCAAGAAAAAAAAAAAAAAAAATCAAAATAGCCCATGGTTTTCTCTAATAGAGGAAATGAAAGTGGTGAAGTAAAGGCGCTGAGGCTGTGGAGAGACTTGGTGGGCATGCTTCACGAAGAAGATAAATGTTCAAATAGCATATGAGATTGGAAGACCAAGTGAGGACTGTTTCGACAAGAAAACAAATGCGTTTGATTTGGGAGAATTATTCAATGATAAACAAAGAAATAATGACAGAACAATGATCACAAGATATTTATTCATTCTGAGTTCATTTACATCCTCGGATTCCCTTGATTCTAAAAACAGAGTACAATCAATGCAACACAATGAGTAAAGAAGAAGATGGCCCGATGGCAATTTCAGCAGCATTTCGATGCTTTTGATGTTCATCGCAAAGGCGGATTGGTTGTGCGGACTTGAAACCCTTGATTTGGCCGTGCGATAGGTTCTGATCATCCTTCCGTTCATTTTTCCTTAATCTAACCGTTGAGATCAGTTCTGATCATCCTTCCGTTCATTCTTTCTTGATCTGACCGTTAAGATCAGTTCTGATCATCCTTCCGTTCATTCTTCCAGTGAAACCCTTGAAATGTGGAGTGAACATCCCTTGAAATGTGGGGCGATCATCCCTTCCTTTAGGACAAACCTCCAACCAAAGTGGCACATACTACCTGGAGTTAGGGCAAGCATCCATGGGAAGTGGTGCATAACACCAGTTTTAAGACAAAGCACCATGAGAAGTGGCACACATCACCCAGCTTTAGGACAACTCCCATTTGAAGTGGCGCACCATGCCTGGAGTTAAGACAAGTGTCCACTCAAAGTGGCGCACAATGCTTCTCCCTTATAAAGTGGCGCACAAAGTCATGTATATGGACAAAATCCCTAAGGGAGTGGCGCACAATGGAGGAGATTAAAATAAAAGTCTAAGGCTTTCCTTGATAAGTGGCGTTGGAAGCCTAGCTTTAGGACAAGCGCACAATGCTTCCCTTAATAGGTGGTGCATAATGGCTAGTATTTGGACATAGGTGAGTGGAAAGTGGCGTACAATGGTTTTTCATTAAGACAGAGCGCACAAGGCTTGGAATGTGGACAACATTCCACGAGATGTGGCGCACAACACTTTGAATGTAGAAGTGTGCATTGTGCGCTTGAACAATGGAGAGAAAATAGGGGCATTGTGCGGAAGAACAATGGAGAGAAAATAAGGGCATTGTGCGGAAGTGGGTGTTGTACGCCACATAGGTTATGCCGCACATCCTATCTACCGCACAACACCTTAGGCGGACGTTCTCTTCCACTTTCTTCTCCCTAATTCTTTCCCCTCTTGTCTCCCACGTCTCCTTCTTGTCTCCTGTCCAAATGAGGCATGGGAGGGAGTATTTATAGGCATTCCTCCCTTACACAATGGTGTTCACCACCATTTCTTTCCTCATACAAATTCCATTTGTTTCCTTACATAGCAATGTTCACCAACCTCTCCCTTAAATGGTGGTGTACATCCCTTCTCCATTAAAATGACACTCGTGCACCCTTTTTTTACCAAAACAACCTTTTCACTGCCTTTTACCAAAGTACCCTAACTCACTGATTTTTACCAAAATACCCGAAATACCCCCGGATGCTGATTTTTACCAAAATACAGAATGAATGACCCTGGGAAAGATCTGTACCATGGAATTCTCTGACCACTGTAATGGAATATTTTCGTGCCTCAACAGATTCAAGGGATGTTCGCTCCACATTTTAAGGGTTTCACTGGAAGAATGAACGAAAGGATGATCAGAACTAATCTCAACGGTTAGATTAAGGAAAAATGAACGGAAGGATGATCAGAACTGATCTCAACGGTCAGATCAAGGAAGAATGAATGGAAGGATGATAAGAACGGATCTCAACGGTCAGATCAAGGAAGAACGAACGGAAGGATGATCAGAACCTGTCGCACGGCCAGATCAAGGGTTTCAAGTCTGCACAACCAATCCGCCCTTATGATGAACATCAAAAGCGTCGAAATACTGCTAAAATCGCCATCGGGCTATCTTCTCCTTTTCTCATTGTGTTGCATTGATTGTACTATGTTTTCAGAATCAAGGGAATCCGAGGATGTAAATGAACTCAGAATGAATAAATATCTTGTGATCATTGTTCTCTCATTATTTCTTTGTTTATCATTGAATAATTCCCCCAAATCAAACGCATTTGTTTTCTTGTCGAAACAAAATGATGACTCCATGGGGGAATTCTTTTCAATAATAACTTAAAAAATATTCAGAGAACATTTATCATTTTTTGGCGTCTGTATAAATGCCAAAATGACGACTCTCAATGGGAACATCCTCCCCTTCATCTCTAAAAACAAAGTACAATTTTATTTAATCAAAGTAACTAACACTCTGTTCTGAATGACAGGTATACCGCAATGACTTTTCTCCCGACTAACATTGTTGTCTACTTCACACCTAACGGATTTCCACCAGAAAGTATCAGAGAAGATCAACGCAGTTGCGATCAAGGACAGACAATGCCAAGTAATGTTTGGAATAGTTTCTGCTTCACCGTTGGCGCAGCAAGATGATAAAGGACGGATGATGGTAACATCCAAAAGACGAAAGGTTCAATCTTATCTCACAAAGAATATCGTCCTGCAGAGTATGGATAACAGGTCGATCATGTGGAATGTTACGAGGCATGGTTTTACCTCACTCGCTCAGATTATCCTCCTCGACAGCATCAGCAAATGCAAATTTCACTTTCCCTAAGGATGGCCTTTAGATAAGAAGTTAGTTTGACTAAATTAGGCACTGATCGCCAACTAGTAGACGAATCAATTAACAAATTAACGAATTCATCAGTCAATAGAGAACCCTGGGGGCATCGTCACAATTTGCCAAAATAGAAGAGCAAGTCAATTCTTAATTTGAAAAGAGTTAAAGTGAAGTTGCTCAACTCTCATATGAATCAGCTATTTCAGAGTCTTAAGAGAACAACAGTAGATAATGCAGAAGAAAGAAAGCAAAGCGAAGGATCGTCAAAGGTAAAAAGTTGAAATTCCGATAAAGAGAACATCAGCGATTTTTACAAATAAGAAAGTAAAGAAAGGGTTCGGACAATTCAAGGACTACATAAAATATACATTTGAAGAAGATGACATACTCCTTATGATGGCTAGCTACGGAGAAAATCGAATTGCCACTACCAAAGTATTTAAAGGAAATAAAGCAAAGAAGAAAAAGTCTTCTACCGAAGATGACCAACGATAATAAAATTGTTATAGAGAAGACATGTGAAATAGAAGAGAAAGTAATGACATATGGTCCCGATTGAAAATATACGCTCTATAGAAGAACAGACAAGAAGGAAGCAAGACAAGTATATTCATCATGGGGGCAAATTTTCATCAATATATAGTTTAGCAAAATATATCATCTCTGAATACCAAGATGATTCACGGCATTTTGACTAAGAAGTTTCACAACGTTTTGACTCGGAAGATTCACGGCATAATTATTCAGGGGGCAGATAAAAGCAAACAAAATACGTTATCCTTGAAGATAAACTACAGTTTTAATTTCGAAGATTATTAGCATAATACTTCCAAATCAAAAGGGGGCAAGACAAATTACATGAAGATTATTCTATTATCGAAGTTTATCAGAATTGATATTATTACCAAGCTGAAGCTTCGTTTGGCAAAATTTTATAATATCATCAACAACAGCAGGGGCGATATATCAATCATTGATCTGTTATCTTCAGTTATCGATCTGTTATCTTCAGCAAAGCTTGTACGATTAACTATCACGTCAGCGACAACAGTTTATCATTTAAGGCAGCCTAGCCAAGCCCTATACGGCCAACTACGCATAAGGTATATCACCATCGCCATTCGGGCAGCAGTGTGGAGCCAGTGGCCTTAAAAAGCCCGTATAGGCCACATCGCATGCATACCCATGCGGGCAACGGACGGAACCAGTGACTAAAAGCCTTAAAAGGCCAAAAAAAAAAAAAAAAAGTCCTCAACAACCAGTCACGCGTAACACCCATGCCGTCTATATAGCTTTCCGACAGCGTCACGGGGAACAGATGAAACTGCCCTCCCGTGAATGGGTCCGACCTTGCAGACTAAGAAAACCCAAATCCCGGGCTTGTTTCTGGTAGTAACTCATGAGGAAGGGCCTAAACCTACTCATTGATGGACTGACGGCCTTGGATTTGGTCAAAGGTAGCCTGGTAAAGCTCCGCGGACTCTAGAGAGTTACTGTGGCCATCCCTGTGCGTAAATCCCATTAAGTTCACGGCTGTGATTGCTCCAACTACTCAAGAGCTTAAACTGTGTGTTGCTCCACTGATCAAAGAGCCTAAACTATGTGAAGTGTCAAGTCAAGTCTAGTCTAGTAAAGTCAAGTTCAGTTCGGTTAAGTCCTGTCCAGTCAAAGTATGGTCCTATAATGTGAATGCTTTGCAACATTACATTGGCAGTTTGACACCCTGAATAATTATCTCACAAAATTCAAGTCATGTCAAGTCAAGTCTAGTCTAGTAAAGAAATATTATCTCACAAAATTCTCAAAGGCAATAAAGAATAAACTAGCGAAGATTTATCACTCTTCTGGACCATCTAAAGATTCAGATATATTCTTTGGATTCATTGAAGAAGCAGCAAAGGTTATCCTTCTTTCAAGAGTACCAGCAGGTATTATTTCATGAATATTATCTTCTGAAGAAATCTTTATACAAAGATTGGCCTAGAGAGGGAACATGATCTGATTCTTCAAAATAATATATGCCTTGGTCTTTTTGATAATTTCTTATGCACGGCGGAGGGATTCATATGGTATAATCTACTAAGCAATAATCGCGCGTTAAGTAGTATTGATGATCTCATCCACACATCCAACTATAAGAAGCATGAGCTGAATAATTATAGCAGGGAAGTATGAAGCATGACCCAGTGTGAACATTCAAAAGTTGCTTCTATATCAAGGCCCAGTTATATGGTCCAATGTCATAACTTCTTACTGTTCTAATAACGACATGACAAGTCTCTGAGTACTGAACTGGATGAAGACAAAGAACAAATGATTATCAAAAGAGATGGAATCATTATTTCTATGGCTTTCGAAAATCTATAAAATGGGATTGGAAAGAAGTCTTATCTATTTTTCAGAATCAGCAAAGATCTAAGGAAAAGTCTATGCCAAGGAGCGCAAACTAGAAAAGACTCGGCGGTTGAACCTTTGGAGCTGGAAATGACATCTCTGAAAGCGCGATATAATGAGCAAAGGATGCAACAAATGCATTGCGAAGCACGATGACAAGCACAAAGATAAAATGATTAAATCTCATATTTCGAATATTACAATCAGCCTAAAAGAGAGAAAAAAGTTTTCAATATATTTTAAAATTATAAATACTTCATGAAGCTAAATTGGAAAGTCATGATATCTTGAGATACTAATTCCGATTAATTTGGCAGGAAAGACTATCATTCGAAAGCTTGAGTTATGCAGATCATGAATTAAAGAGACAATCGAAAGAGTTGTTGCAGCAGGAGCAGCATTAAAGAACAACTCTCTAGAGACAGAGAGTTCAAAGGAAGAGTAGCCGGAGTTAATCAAAGAGATCGTTGCAGCACCAACAACATTGAAAGATAGTTCTCTGACCAAGATACTCAGATACGAAAACGTCACAGCTATTACAGTGACGAGTTTTGATGAAAAAAAAAATCTTATCCTCTAGTGAAGCATCCGCTCGACACTGCTAGCTGGGGGCATTCAAGTCTTCCGTTCGAACGCGATCATTCAGTCTTCCGTTCGAACGCGATCGTTCAAGTCTTCCGTTCGAACATGATCGTTCAAGTCTTCCGTTCGAACGCGATCATCCAAGTCTTCCGTTCGAGCGCGATCATTCAATCTTTCGTTCGAACGCGATCATCCAAGTCTTCCGTTCGAACGCGATCATTCAAGTCTTCCGTTCGAGCGCGATCATTCGATCTTCCGGTCAAGTATGATCATCCAGTCTTCCATGCAAGCATGATCATCCAGTCATCCCTCAGTTGCAGTTCATTCAATTCTTTGGTCGGAAGAAGATCGATCCTCCATTTGATTTCATGAATCAATCAAAGAAGGATCGAAGGGGCATTTGTTGAGGCACAAAACTATTCCATTGCAGTGGTCAGAGAATTCCATGGTGCAGATCTTTCTCAGGGTCATTCACTCCGTATTTTGGTAAAAATCAGCATCCAGGGGTATTTTAGGTATTTTGGTAAAAATTAGCATCCAGGAGTATTTTGGTAAAAATTAGTGAGTTAGGGTATTTTGGTAAAAGGCAGTGAAAATGGTGTTTTGGTAAAAAATGGTGCACAGGTGTCATTTTAATGGAGAAGGGATGTACACCACCATTTAAGGGAGAGGTTGGTGAACACTACTATGTAAGGAAACAGATGAAATTTGTATGAGGAAAGAAGTGGTGGTGAACACTACTGTGTAAGGGAAGAATGCCTATAAATACTCTCTCTCATACCTCATTTGGACAGGAGACAAGAGGGAGACGAGGGGAGAGAACTAGGGAGAAGAAAGTGGAAGAGAACGTCCGCCTAAGGTGTTGTGCGGTAGATAGGATGTGCGGCGCACAACCTATGTGGCGCACAACGCCCACTTGCGCACAACACCCACTTCCGCACAATGTCCCTATTTTCTCTCCATTGTTCTTCCGCACAATGCCCCTATTTTCTCTCTATTGTTCTAGCACACAACGCACACTTCTATATTCAAAGTGTTGTGCGCCACATCTCGTGGAATGTTGTCCACATTCCAAGCCTTGTGCGCTTTGTCTTAATGAAAAACCATTGTGTGCCACTTTTCACTCATCTATGTCCAAATACCATCCATTGTGCGCCACTTTCCACTCACCTATGTCCAAATACCATCTATTGTGCGCCACTTTCCACTCACCTATGTCCAAATACCATCCATTATGCGCCACTTTTAAAGGGCTCCATGTCCTAATACATTCATTGTGTGCCACCTATTAAGGGAAGCATTGTGCGCTTGTCCTAAAGCTAGGCTTCCAATGCCACTTATCAAGGAAAGCCTTGGGCTTTTGTCTTAATCCCCTCCATTGTGCGCCACTCCCTTAGGGATTTTGTCCATACACATGGCATTGTGCACCACTTTATAAGGGAGAAGCATTGTGCACCGCTTTGAGTGGACACTTGTCTTAACTCCAGGCATGGTGCATCACTTCAAATGGGAGTTGTCCGGAAGCTGGGTGATGTGTGCCACTTCTCATGGTGCTTTGTCTTAAAGCTGGTGTTATGCACCACTTCCCATGGATGCTTGCCCTAACTCCAGGTAATATGTGCAACTTTGGTTGGAGGTTTGTCCTAAAGGAAAGAATGATCGCTCCACATTTCAAGGGATGTTCGCTCCACATTTCAAGGGTTTCACTGGAAGAATGAACGGAAGGATGATCAGAACTGATCTCAACGGTCAAATTAAGAAAAAATGAACGGAAGGATGATCAGAACTGATCTCAACGGTCAGATCAAGGAAGAATGAACGGAAGGATGATCAGAATTGATCTCAACGGTTAGATCAAAGGAAAATGAACGGAAGGATGATCAGAACCTATCGCACGGCCAGATCAAGGGTTTCAAGTTAGCACAACCAATCCACCTTTGCGATGAACATCAAAAGCGTCGAAATGCTGCTGAAATCGCCATCGGGCTATCTTCTCCTTTGCTCATTGTGTTGCATTGATTGTACTCTGTTTTCAGAATCAAGGGAATCCGAGGATGTAAATGAACTCAGAATGAATAAATATCTTGTGATCATTGTTCTCTCATTATTTCTTTGTTTATCATTGAATAATTCCCCCAAATCAAACGCATTTGTTTTCTTGTTGAAACAAGGACCATAGAAGCACATAATGAGGAAGCATGTTGTATGCCAGCCATTTCTATTGCCTGGACTTGTGTGTTTGATATTGAAAGCATAAAACAAAAAAACAAAAAAAAACAAAAAAACAAAAAAGAAGAAGAAGAAGAAGGAAAGCGAAGTATTGCCAAGATCAGCCATTATGAAAGCATAATTGCCTTGTAAAGAAATCAGTGAGCATGTCAAAGATTTTCAAGCTAGCCAAACTGAGTCATTTGCAAGTTTCCTTTACTATTTAGTTCATAGCAAAGGCATTAACTGTTAATCTTCCTCTAAAGCATTATGCAAACAAATGAGGGGTTTTGTATGGAAGTCCTTCAAATTCGCAATCCAAATATGTAACAAGAAATACGATATTACAAAAGAGCTTCATGTTAGCAGATACAAACAATGGCTTAAATGCTAAATCAAGAATGACTCTATATATGCAATGATAGTAATTCTGATACATTGGGATTAGGGTGCGACTCGGGCAGGTTGGGCTGGGTCGGGTTGAGGGCAACCTGAGCCCAATCCTATCTCAAAAGGACCAAACCCACAACCCGACCCGACCTGAATTCCAACCCAAGGTGCCTAACCTGAACCCAACCCAAAGTCCTCTATTCTCAACCCATCCTCAACCCGATCCAAACATGTGATTATTCATGACCTGACCTGAATTTTCTCAATCTGAACACAACCCGAATTCAAATAGGGATGCCATTTTCCAACCTGGACCCAACCTGATCAGACTAGAACTCGAGTTGGGTCAATTGGGTTCTGGTTGACCTGAACCCAAGTTGCAGCCCTGGTTGGGATGGCATTATCTGTACAATTCCTGCAAGATATTTAGCTGTAAAGTGTAGACACAAATGTTATGTTAGATAACCATATGAAAGATTCATATACTCACATTCTGTCTTAGACATTCTCGAGAAAAAGCAGGGATTTTTGCAGGATTGTAAAGCATTATTGGCATCACAGGAGAGTCGTTGTCCCCAAGAACCTCAAAGCCCATCTTCTGAAGTTCTGATCGGAAAAAATTGCTGTTCTCACGGATTCGTGCCAGTTTTTGAGCCCCTGTACAGAACTAAATGTAGCCAGTCAAACCAAACAAAACCCATAGCCTTCAAGCCCTGCCTGGAGCAAGTTGTGGATTCATTCGATACAATAAAACCAAAAGGAAAATCTTTCCGTACCTCTATTGGAACCATCCTCTCCAAGAACAACTTTTATAGCAGATATAACCTGCTGTACTGCAGGAGGTGACATGGATGTCGAATACAGATGAGCTGGACATGTGTACTTCAGATATTGAATAAGCTCCTGACAATGAAAAGATAGGGCTTAACCACACAAGGTTTACAGCCTAAGTTACAAACATCTGTTAATCAACCAAAGAATTCCTACTATCATAGGGCAAGACATATCATGATAGTGTTCTCTTAATTTGAAATGCCAACAGTGGAGTCACACGTCACTGCCAGTTAAATGTTGCCCAATGAATTGATCATACATTCCCAACCCGGTTGATTTTCAAATGTAAGGAAAAGAATGTCTGGCCTGCTTGTGCATGCATGGACCAAGTGCAACTCCATGCTATTTCCTGTTCCAAATACATAGAAGAAGAGGAGAAACTAAACCTTGGATCCTGCAATATAGCCTCCACATGATCCAAATGATTTTGTAAAAGTTCCCATCATTATATCTACATCAGCAGGGTCCACTCCTAGGAGCTCACAAACACCTCTTCCTGTCTTGCCAACTGCTCCTATGCTGTGGGCCTCATCTAAATACGTGTATGCCTGCCTCAAAGATAGATACACAATGAGAAAGAGAAACCTTTGAGTTTTCATGTAACATTTCCAAGATTGAAGAAAATAGAAAGATTATCATTGTAGATAGCTGCTTACGTGAGTGAAGAGATCTGTGAGGAGCAAGGACAAGAATAAGCATCAACCATTCCCAAAATCAGATAACAAGAGTTATAAAAGAATTACATATGAGAAAAAGAAATGCTTGCATAAAAGATGAAGGTGGACATCTATAAAAAAGATGGATGAAGGTAGGCAAAGTGTGAGGTTTTTCTTTTTTTTGAAAGATGATAATTTATTGCTGGAAAGAGCTATGAGGCACACAGAAAGAAAAGGGGGAAAAAAAGGAAAAAGATAGGAGAAAAACAGAAACTAACTTAACAAGACAAAGACCTAGAAAAACTACAGAAAACAAGACCAGTCCCATGACTGGCAATGTGTGAGTTAAAAACTTAAAATAACTTTACACCAAAAGCTACATTATACTGGGAAATCTAACTGGCACCAATTTCTTGATCAGGTGTGCAGCGCGCACACACACACACACAGAAATGCTCTCCTGGGAACCAGTTCTAATGGGAACTTCTTGAGAACTTTTGACACGTGATGTGGGCACAAAATCCGGATGGTCCACTAGATGAGTCACCTCATGAAACTCCCCCTGGTCTAACTTTTTGGCTTGATCCAAAAATCTGGTGGGCCATAGCAAAGTGGAAACCACCAGGCCCTCCCTCCTTCCCTCTCTGATGGGCCAATGTTCACAAATTACAGCTTAGACGAAACTACCCTTCTGATTGGTGGAGCTTTTCCTTCCAGTGCCAGCAGTTGCCAACTTTATACCATCCATTTGTAGGTCCCCAATCAGATAGCTAAGGTAGTCTGATACATGATATTTTTGTATCATGGCCGATCCAAGGTGGAATACACCCAATGAATTAGTTACAATCATGGAACATTGCATCATCTGTCCAATCTCTTGTCAGACCTCATAGTAGCACCAGTGCACTGCGCACAAAATATATAACCTCGTATGACATAATATTGCCACATCAAACGCTAGTAAAAACAGTAAAAGACTGTTGATTTTTACTGGATCAATCCTACAGGTTTCAGGGCATACGACACTAAACATCTGCTAAGTTGACACAGGTCATTTAAATCATGATCCACAATCAACACATATGAGACTAAAAAGTGGCTAAGCTGCAGACAGATTATATAAATCACAATCACATGTTAAAAGAACAAAATATGGGAGCTGAACAAGATTGTAAATATTTTCAGAAACAATAAAGCAGGAGTAAACTTGAAGAGTAGCTGTTCAAAATAGTATTTGAGTTTCTCGGAGAGGCACTTGAAAGAGGGTGCCCTACTATATGATTCACAAACACAAGGGTACCAGGCTCCTAATTACTGAAACAATATATTTACTTGAAAGAGGTAGCCGTGTATTGCTGAATAAGTGTGGAGAAAAGTGGCAACAGATTCGGGTGTTGGAATAGGGAAGTGTCTATTTCCAAATGCGAGCAAAGTCCAAATAGCTAGGAAGTGAGAGAGGGTCCAAAGTGTGATTTGAAGCGGGAGCAGTGCCTCAATAGAGGTTTCTTGCAGATAAGGGACTAAAATCTTTAAAAGAGCTGCTTTGACTTCTGTACCATAAATGAATGTGCTGATTTGGGGATTATAGAAACACTTCTATATTGAAGAGGTAATGTGCAAAAAGCAGGCATATCAAAATGTTCAGGGGTCAAAAGGCACTTGCAGATGCATCCACCAAAGGTACAGTACCTCAATCCCGGGGCAAGTTCACATTAAAATACTTTGTCATTTTCTTTCCAAAAAATGAAATGAGTTACTACCATTACCATTTTTTTTTGTAAAGATAGGCTAACATTTATTAACTAAAGAAGAAAATTACAGTGGTGGAAGGGATTCTCCAATCAAAAGATAGTGGAGTCGAGACCCATCCTTGCCAATTCATTCACCACATCATTTGCTTCCTAGGAGTATCAAGAGAGTCCCTTTTAGTTCCTTACTTCCTCCACACATCTTGACTGTATGAATAGAAAACTGAAATTTTATTGAAAAAGAAGCAAAAGAAGGGCTAATTATCCATTAAGATAATGGAAAACAATTTCTGAGTACAAGAAAATCCCTCACAACATCCTCTTTAGCTAGGGAATCTGCAATCACTTAGCTTTCAACTAACGAAATAAAAGCAGTTTGCCCTCAGCGGCCCTAGCTATAATATCACCAACAAAGAACCCAAGAAATAGTACTTATGACATCTTCTTCCACCAGCTCCACCAGAAGAGGACCACGGAAAGATTCCTGAATAATTTTGACACCTATAAGAATGGACTCCAGTTCACTCTATTTGATTCACCAAAACATATAGATTCAGGAGAAGGCCAAACCGCTCCATGCTCATTCCTAGCGACCCCACCAATGCCCATAAGGCCCAGGATTTCTAATATTGTTTGGGCGTGATCCATTGTTCAAGAGACCTCCAAAATTTCTTCTTTCTCAAATGCCCCACATAATAGCATGTAGGACTGTGCGCTAAAGGCTTCCCTCTCTAACAAATTACCCTGAAGACCAACCAGAAATCGTATAAATGTTTTGTATCGACCGATACTCTCTGATATTTCATAAGTATTAGCTGATAACAGCATATATCCTCTATAAATCATAAAAAGAAATTTTAAAAAAAAAAAAAAAAAACTTGCGGCCAATTTTTTTGGGAATATGTTCCTAGGTGTGTTCTAACAACTCCGTTTGAGTTGTTATGCATCAAAATACTAGATTGGTGGAGAATCATGATTGGAAAGGGATTTCGGGTTGAAACACTTAAGGAGGTTGTTACAAGGAGCATCAGGTCCATAGACATTAGTGATTGTCAGTGGAGCTCCACTTCCATTTCACCTTCTAGATATGGCTCATATAGCTATGGGAAGGGCAATTCCAGCAGCTGCAACCTGTTCACAATCATCTATGGCTATTGTCATGAGTATGCCTAGGGATACAGATATGAGCATGGCTTTGGATAGATGTATCCAGGACATGTGATATGGGTATGGCTATGGATAGATGTATCCAGGACATGTGATATGGGTATGGAGCCGTGTGATGTGTCCGGGACATTGGATATGGGTATGGAGGTGTCCAGCCACAGCCACAGCCAGTGCCACTGGGAGTGATGGCAATAATTATGGTGACTACTCAGTATGTACTGATGGGCATATTGCTAAGAATGACTACCATCAATATGTTGGAGAGTACTCGACGTGGTATAATAGCGTCATGAGCTAAGCACAATATTACAATTATGTGGCACAATAGTATTATGGTGGGCCCAATACAGTAGGGATGACAACTTTGAGTTGCCTTGTAACTCCATGTGGATTTAAGACCAAGCAATACATTTTTGTTCTTTTTTATTTTTTTTATTGTATTGCTTATGTTTTATTGCTTGTATTGTATGGCGGTTGCACAATATGAAATCATTTTGAATATAATTACAGCACGTATGAATATCACAATTATGTGGCACAATAGTATTATGGCAGGCCCAATACAGTAAGGATGACAACTTTGAGTTGCCTTGTAACTCCATGCGGATTTAAGATCAAGCTATACATTTTTGTTCTTTTTTATTTTTTTTATTGTATTGCTTATGTTTTGTTGCTTGTATTTTATGACGGTTGCACGATATGAACTCATTTTGAATATAATTACAGCACATATGACAGTTGCATAGTTTTGTCCCCTAAAAATGGCAAACTAATATGATTCTTTTTTTCCTTTTTTTTTTTTTCGAGTTGTCTAATCTTGTATCTTTAACATCTCATGAAGTTGACTGAAAAATGCCATCGTTTTTTTAAGTTTCCATTGTTTCCTTCAGGTTGCAAGACATTACACAATGCATGCAATATTTCTCAATGTTTCCCAAAATATTTATGTATCCCAAGTCTTTAGTAGAGGACAACATCTCAGGAAGGAATTTTTTGCCAAACCAAATCCCTTGAAACCCTAATAAGTTTCCAAAAAATAACTATAGATGTGGAGGCATGCAATCCTTTCCTAACATCTGCAGCATTAAAATGGAAAAGATCAAAATCAGCTGTAGATAATTGTGGTTGCAGGATACACACAGGAGTTGTCATTGCTTGCAATTTAGGAGTGGGGATTTTTGGCATTGGTGCTATTCTTGATAATCAAAATAACTGACATTAACAAGGTCAGTCCCGCAATAGAAGAAACATTTATAACGCAAGGAACTCCTGCAAAGTAATATTTCTCAAAGCGGAATTTTTCTGTGACGTGCAGACCAATTACATACACATGTAGGATGATCAGGACCGTTGATTTATTGGACCGCCACATGGATGGGCCATGTGTCCACACAGTGAAGTGGGTAACCATCTGATCAGGAACCTGAAATGGGAACAAGTTGCTCAAAATAGAGCAACTGTACACATTCAACAGACAGCTCACAACTAGATGCATACAGTGAGTTGACTAATCACCACTGCAATTTTGGTATATAGCCCATCCATATGGTGGGTCAACATATCAACCGTCCTGATCGTAATGCATAGAACTACAATACCATGCATGACATAATAGTATTTCTCATCCTAAAAACATCATGTGTAGGAAGTCATTTGACTTCAAGCAATTTTCCCTAAGGGCCTGTTTGTTTTTTCAGAACAATGGGAAATACACGGTAAATGATAATTATTACGATTTCATCTTGTTTGAAAATGCATAGGAATTTGTGCCTGTGAAATTGGTTAAAAAGAGGTAATTTTAATTTTTTAACTGCAAGGTAACGCATATGATATATCCATTCCGACCATCCGTTTTCTTACAATATTTTGGAGCATAAGACAAAAAATGAAGCAGATCTAACACTCAAATGGCCCACGCCAAAAGAAACAGTGGCCCTACAAAGTTTTTAACGGTAAGTATTCTTTTCTCTTTTTTGTATGATGTGGTCCACTTGAGTATTGGATATGCCTCAATTTTTTACTCATGCTATGAATTCAAATGTAATAATGGATGAACGGTGTGGATAAGCGAAATGCATCACAGTGGGACCCACAGATATTTTGTAATATTCTTGATTTTTGTGTCAAAAAGTAAGTAGTCATATCAGGTATGCTGTAAATACACAGGGAAATCATCATTACTTTTTTTACGCGCGATTTACCATTTCACCGAAAATCAAACACGCCCTAAACTGAAACAATCCAATACAATGGGAAACCAAGAATTTGTCGAATTGACAGGTCACAACCTTATATTTCTTGCAGACGGCTATGATCTCAGGAAGTTTGCAAAGCTCCCCTTCCATGCTATAGATTCCCTCGACAACAACAATTATCTTTTTCCAGGGTCTATGTGTTCGGGGCTGTCCATCAGCAATTTGTTCCCTCAGCACTTCCTCCAAGTGCGATGGTGCTATGAGAAGAATGGTTTTTTCAAACAAACAAACAAACAAATACAACATGCATGAGAATAAATGAGATACAAATATGTCAAAAGGTCAAATAAAACTTCTAAATTGGAAGAAATTATACACCATAAACTCACTATTATGCTGGAAAACACGAACTGTGGCTCCGGATCCTCGAGCACCATTGACAATTGAGTTGTGGTTCAAAGAATCACTAATTATCAAGCCTCCCTGTGTATATCCATAAAGAGAAAACAATCATTGCTGTGAAAATTATTCGTTTTACTGTAACTGTAAAAATCCTGTAAAAGAATTATTGGGTCCTGATGCCTCAGCACGGGAATTGTATCCTGACAATCCAGATAGTACAAGTGGGCCCATGGTTTGGTGATCCATATTGTTGATAGACGGGTCCCTCGTGGATGGGGAATGCCCCAACTCATTGAGATTTGAAGATCCTAGCCATCCAATGTTTAGCCTTTTTTCCCAATCATCGTTGCATCTTTTTCTTAATCATCCATTTTTAGACCAATGATTAGAGGATCAGGATATGCCAATCTGGAAGTTTTGGGGCATCTATAATCCACAGTGGGGCCAATCAGACCAATGATCCTGATCAATGGACCATGGGCCTAAATTGTACAGTGGCACATCAGGACACTATTCATGTACTGGTGCATCAGGGCCCTATAATTCCTCGTGCCTATGATGCAGGCTAATCTAGTTTCATCAACTCAACAAACCTTTCCTATCAAGACTGGAATGATGGCAGAGTTTGTCACGTAGCCCATACCGAAAACTACAGCAGACGGCTTCCCAACAAATTTTGCAACCAATTCCTCCAGTTCCGTGTGCAATGTAGTGGTGCCTGATGCCATAACAATATTAGCAGGAAACTTAAGTAAATAACAATTGGATTTGTAACACAATAAACATACCTCCATCGACACGAGTGCTACAGGTGCTTGGTGAATATCTCTTCAATGATTCAATTGCACGGGGTGTGCAATATTCATCTGCTGCTGCAAACCCGAGGTAGTTGTATGATCCTAAGTTAAGGCATTTACTGGTATTCGTGGTTCGTCTGCAAGAAAAAGAAATTGGTTTGATTCAACTTGTTGAGATTCAAATAGATCATTGCCTTCAATAATATTCCAGAAGATGACAACCAGAAGAGCACAGTGCAAGGGATGTTTCATGGTCACTAATAGAGTTCATCAGAAAATGATCACCTTAAGCACCATGATCTGTAATGAGAAACATATCCACCATGCTCCATATGATTTTAAGTATCACAGATCTGGTCTATGTTACAATTTACAAGTACATTTCTGTCCGTAGTAAAGTGAAAACCAAATTGCTAAAGAAAGGTAGACCTCAACCAAAATTCAAAAAACAATTGTGGAACTCACAAAAGTGTCTTGTTATTGTCATTAGAATACCGCTCAACCACATCAATCCAAGCATCTGGCGCACTTGCAATCGGTCTTCCAAAACAATCCTGCAAAACAAACGTTATAAAAGAAGAGGTTATTACTACAATTTGCGGCTTACATCTTCAATATATCTCAAGCCTTGGATGATAAACATGGAAGAAAAATACAAGGAAGTTTCCTTTATGTGCATATCCTGTAATATCCTCTAAATCTCTTATTATCAATGAAAAGACAGCATATACAGTGACAAATCTAGCATTAAATGAACAGCTTGAAAGAATCATTACATAAATTGATTGACCCCTTCAAGGAAATGACCAAACACCCTAACGGTCTGGTTGTAAATATTCGTAGGGTGGTTATCTTTTTGTTGCACAGTGACAACAGACAACACCCTCAGTCTATATCATCTCAAGAAACAAGCTTCTGGTTTGCAAGTTCTCAAATTGATGGATAATTTCTTTCTTCATTTCTTCGTGGTGTGGAGTGTGTGGCATTGTTTTAAAAGTCCAGCGAGTCCTATGTCCGAGTTGAATCGACTCCACAAGTCACCCCCGACTTAGGCAAGTCATGGCTCGACTCAAGACATGACAGATAGGTCTGATAGGCTGAGTCTTTTAACAATGGTGGGTGGTATTTCTTTATTAATCTCATAGGAGTAAGTTCAGTTGTTTTCATTAACAACAATTGAAAACTTAATTGGAGGATGGAAGGACCATTTTGGAAGAGGTTGTATCTTACAGAAAATCCTTCCTCGTCATCCTATCGGCTTACAGCAGGAGTTGTTAGTGTAGGCCATAGAGATTCAGTGACCACAGTCCCAGAAACAGATCCCGGTCTATATAAAAAGAGCAATCAATATGAGCCCTTGAATTGTTAGGGACATTCTACAAGTGGTCATTTTGATATTTCCATTGTAGATTTTGGAAGGAGTGAAATTTGTTTACTAACCCAGTGTCTGTTTAAGGGTCACCCACACAGGATTTTCCAGTGCTTGTTGTACCTTGATCTAGAAAAAGACACCGGTTGTCCTATCCATTCACATCTTTTAAAATAAACCTTCGGAAACATTTCTCTATTTATTATTATCTTTTTTACTTTATTGAAAGAATACAAACATAGATCCGAGGACTGTAGGACCTACCATCTGCAATCGACATTGTGTGCCTCTCTCTCTCTCTCTCTCTCTCTCTCTGCAATCGGCATTGAGGAGGTAGGGTCAGGTTTTTCTTATTGCATTTGCCGCAATCAGTGAGGCCGTGACAGTGGGGCCACCTTAATGTATGTTTTGTATATCCACACCGTCCATCAGTTTTGCCAGCTCGTTTTACGACATGGACCCAAAAATGAAGCAAATCCAAATCTCAAGTGGGCCACCTCTCTCTCTCTCTCTCTCCCTCCTTTACAATCAGCGTTGGGAGGTAGGGTTACAAGGTTTTTCTTATTGCATTTGATTGGACCATGACAGTGGGGCTCACTTTAATGTATGTTTTGTATATCCACACCGTCCATCAGTTTTGCCAGCTAATTTTAGGGCATGGGCCCAAAAATGAAGCAGATCCAAATCTTAGGTGGGCCACACCACAGGAAATGGTGGTGATAGAATGCCCACCATTAAAACTTCCTCAGGCCCACTGTAATGTTTATTTGCCATCCAACCCGTTGATAAGGTCACAGAGACCTGGATGAAGGGAAAACACAAATATCAGCATGATCTAAAACATTTTGTGGCCCACGAGAAGTTTTTATTGGTGAGAGTTCAGTCACCACTGTTTCCTATGGTGTGGCCTACCTGAGACGCGGATCTTCTTCATTTTTGGGCCCTTGCCCTAAAATGAGCTGGCAAAACTGATAGATGGCGTGGATATACAAAACACTCATCAAGGTGGGCCCCAAAATCCATTCTGATCAGATGGCCCTTATTGTCTTATTATTCGAATTCGAATGGCTGATTTAGTATGACTTTTGGGTTATTTAATGTAACAGTTGGCCCTTATTACTGGATTCCTGAATTACGTAATTAGAAGAAGAGACTATTTCATGAAGTTGAAGTGGGCAATCAGGAAAAAAAAAAAAAACACAAAAGAAAAAATCCCCACTTCTTGAGGTCACCAATTTTATTTGGAAAGGGGTTAGTTAGTGTCATTGGATCAAACTGATTCTTGAGAAGCCATGAGCAATCAAATGTCTAGTCCTTTTGACGGTTGGTGCGAACTAATGGTTGGACCTTTTATAATTAGTGCTGTCTTTTTTTTCACGTCATTGATAAAATGATTAGGATTGACTACAACAAAATGATTAATTCTTTTTTTAGAAGGTAAGACATAAGAGTTTTCAGTATTTCTGATAAGGATTTATGAAAATTATTGCTTTTGGTTTTTCAGTAATTAAAATATCTTTGAGCCACTCTTGTTATCCTTAATCCTTAGCATCAAAGGCCTTGGTTTATAACCTTAAAATTTGGGCTTACTGAACAGGATAACATGCTGGTATTTAGATAGTAAATTTATGACATGTCTGGTGGAATTTGATGCAGAAGGAAAACGATGAGAAGTGAATCATATAATGTTTTAATTCACTAACACACTTTGGTTTTTTAGTGTCTAAAAACATCTTTGAGCTTACCAGTTTCCATGAAGGCATGAACTGATCAAAGCCTCAAGAGTTTCAAGTCCATTTGTCTTTCACATTCTTCATAGCAACATTTTGTAAGATATTTAATTGTGATAGAAAGGCATCATCTAGTCTTTTTGTTTTGCCTAGTTTTATTCATTTTGAGCTTTGATATTTTTACTAATGTATTTTGTGTGGTTAAAGAAGATGTTATTGATGTACTTTGTTTGTTTGATCTACCATCAATATTTTTAGTTTACCTCCAATGCTTATATTAAGTTATTGCTCTACATTACAGGTATTTTGAATCAATGGGCACACTTTTATGGCCCACTTGATTACTGGTTTAGACTAAGAATATGCTTAAATATTCATCTAGATGGGTTTAATAAAATGATATAATTTGTGGCAAGCTTTCTTATGTGATTATAACCAATACTTATCTGCAATTGACTTGCAGCTTACTCAAACACAAAAAAACGACCTTACCTGCAACTGACTTACAACTCATCCAACCAGGCAGAACGTAAGTGACTTTCACCTAAAAGTCACTTTCAGGTGCTTTTTGGGGGAACTCACTAACAACTTGAAAACTTACTGGCATCCAAATGACCTTTAAGGGATTAAATCTTCAGTTCCATTTGCCAAAAAAAAAAAAACATGAATTTATGAAACAACCTTTGCCCCTAATCAGGGAAAAATATCAATTAATAAGTATAACTGTGTGTTTGGGCCCTCGGTGTATTTGAAAGTGCATCCATTCCAGCAATCACCTTTTGCAATTTCAAACAAGAAAAGAACCTCTGCCACCCAAACACCCCAACTTTAAAATTGTTGGAATTTGAAAAGCGCCTTATATCCTCCCAGATCAGGACTTGTCCATTTCATGAATATGAACTTAGAAAATACCAGATCCATGGAAATCAGGATTTGGACGGACATCCAAACGCACTCATCTCCAACCCAAAAAAAAAAAATCCACCGCAGGTGAAAACAGATCATCTATAAACTATTACAATCAAGAATGGAGGAATATATATATATATATATAGAGAGAGAGAGAGAGAGAATCATATGTCGAATTACTTGAATACGGAGATACAACCGTCGGGTGTAGAAATCCTCGAGGCCAAGACAGATCGGCGCGTATCCCTGCACATAAGAGAACACTGTCGGTTGAATATCGGAGATGTAGGAAATGAAATAGAAAGGGAGAGAAGATGAAGACGATGATGATGATGATGATGATGATGATGATGGTACGGACGTGGAGATTGTTGGAGGTGGACCAATCGAGGACTTTACGGAAGAGATCTCTGATCTGGCCGAAGGCGAAGAGGAGGCCGTAGCTGAAGAGGGTTGTGAGAGCGGTGATGTATGGGATTGTGATCATCTCGACGGATGGATCTGGGGCTGGTTTGAGAAAATACGAAAGAATGCGGCGGTAAAGTTGGAATTGCTTTGATATGAGATTTAAATCTGACAGAGAGAGGGGTATTTTGGGAAGGAATCCGAGACAGGGATCCGAACGTGGGAGCTCCCGTCAGAGAGGGCGGGCGGCCAATCCTCTCTCACGCGTACTTTTTTTCTTGTATGGATGAAGAGGGAGGAAGAGAAGAACTTTGTTGCTCTGGCGGACTGTGATGCTTCATACTCGTGCAGTCGGGTATCGAAAGCATGGAATATGATGAAGGGTCGTGATTCCGTAGGTGGAACGGATTCGGTCAGCTAGGGGGAACACGGCCAGGCCGTCGCCAGAAGCCCACGTTGATGTATGTGTTGTAGATCCATGCCATCCCTCCGTTTTGCCCTATCATTTTAGGGCATGGGCTAAAAATTCAAGTAATTCAAATATCTGATGAACCACATCGCATAATAAAAGAGTGGTGACTTAACGGCCACCACATCGCATAAAAGACTGGTTCTGGGCACACTTGTTGATAAGGTGACATAGACTTGCTGGATAAAAGGAAATTATGTATATCAATTTGATCCAAAGCTTATGTGGCTTATAAGAAGTTTTTAATAGTAAATCACCATTGTTTGCTGTGGCGTGGTCTACGTAAGATTTAGATCTACTTTGTTTTTGTGCTCAATTTTTAAAAAAGCCGGAAAATAGATGAACAGTAAGGATGAGGCAGATTCCCGTAGGGAGCGGGAATGACTTTATGAACGGTTTGGATGGCAAATAATATGGTGGAGTTGGGAAGGTTTGAACGGCAAGCATTTTACAACCAACAATACAATGGCTTTTTCACAAATATCAGTGTGTCCCACGTAACTTCGGACCCTGCTCCACCGTACACCCTATCCGGCAATTGCCAGTGGCCAGCCAATGGAGAAGCGAGTTCCTAGACCCCTGTGGGACCCAGATTAATACATGTGTCTTATATCAATGCTGTACATCTGTTTCTCTAGCTCATTTTAGGCATGACCCAAAAATGCAGAAGATCAAAATCTCAGGTGGACCACACCATAGGAAACAGTGGTGATTAAATGTTCACCATTAAAAACTTCCTAGGGGCCACCGTAATGTCTATTTTCCATCCAACCTGTTGATGAGGTCTCACGTACTTGGATGAAGGGCAAACACAAATATAAGCTTAATTCAAAACTTTTGTGGCTTAGTTTTTACCGGTCAACCAACATTTTTTCCTATCATGTGGTCCACATTAGATTTGGATCCGCTTTATTTTTTGGGCTCATGCCCTAAAATGGGTTGGAAAACGGATGGATGGAGTGGATATAAGATACATACACTACAGTGGGCCCCCGCAGTCAGGGACCCACCGACATGGGTGGATCTTATCCGGGGACCCACCGAAGCCACTCCCCCTCACGTGAGGGCCCAGGGGGCGGAAGACGAATCGGAGATCCGGGCATATGCTGCACACGCGGCAGAGATCTGGATGTACGGTACATTTGTTTGTGATCCAGTCCGTTCATTAAGTTGGGTACATCATGATCATGCCATGGATGAAAAATAAGATGGGTCTGCTGACGAGGTGGGTCAAACTTGTATGAGAAAATGGGTAGTTGGAAAAAAAAAAAAATCGACGTTCCAAATTCAACGCATGTGTGGCTCACTCAATGAGTTTGCTGCCATGACTTTTGTCATGTGATATATTCGCAGTGCCCACTAGCTGATGAATGGCCCAGATCTCTGACAAATGATCCGTACGCCCAGATATCTAATACGTATCCGGCTGCCCCTCACTACCGACGGAGCCGAAATCGTCTACAACACCTACGCGTAAAACACCTACTCTTTTGCCCCCATGTTTTGTGTGTGAAATCCACTCCGTCCATCAGGTGATGACTCTTACGTTAACGGTACATATAAAAGATGACCCTGATGAAAAACTCGGGTGGGCCACACCAATGAGAATAATGTTAAATTGCGCCTAAACCTTCTAAGTTCAAGCTTTGTAGCTGGCCTGAGTTCTGAATCAGACTAAGTTTTGTAGGGTCCCTTCATTATTTTGGTTAAGTCCTGAATGAACGGGTTTGATGAAAGGTATGCACAATGTTAGCCCCACACACAAACCATGTTTAGCATCCCAACTCCATTATTTCCTGGGGTGGCCCACCTGAGTTTTTAATCCAGAGACTTCTGAAACCTGTACCTACCACGTGATTGAGGGAGTTGATTTTACATGTCCAACAAACATGGTGGGCCAAAGAGGTTGGGTGTTTTACCAGCTGCGTGAAACAGATGTTTTCAACGGTTCTTATCCCACTGGTCCAACAGGAGCTTGAGTTGCGTGAAATTACACAGAAAGCATAAACACTCTTGAGGCAGATTCAAAACTCAGTGGGCCACACCACAGGAAAAGGTGAGGATTGAAATGCCAACGGTTGAAACTTTCCATAGGCCTACCATGATATTTATATGTCATCCAAGCGTTCTTGAGGTGATTCCAATCAGTATGCAGAGAAAACACAAACACCATCCGAATTCAAAACTCATGTCATGTCTGCCCTATTGAAAAATCAATGGACCCCACAAAGCTTTGGATTATACGGACATCTCGTATGGATTAATTAGTTAATAATACAGTGGGATGCTGATTCGAATGAATGACTTGATTGACATTTGTCGAAGGCTACGATGAAAAGGCACTGAACAGTCCCGACCATATATCCAAGGATTTGGACGCTTTTGATTTGAGTTACATGCATGCCAAGTGGACAATTTTGAGAGGCCACGCTCCTGTGTGCTAGGGACGCGGATTTCCTGGTAAATGCTTTCGCAGGAAGTTATGCGCTGGGAGCCTTCGTGGGTCCACTGCGATGTTTGTGAAAATTGTTACCCATTCATACGTTTTGTGAGTTAATTTTAGAACATATTGTAAAAGATGAACTGTATCCAAAGCTTAAGTGAGCTGAAAGCATGATAATTAAATGTCTTCGGTTGAAATATTCGTGGGGCAACACAAGTTTTGATTCATGCTAATATTTTCGTTTTCAGTTCATCCCAATAGAAATGACATTATTAACGATATGGATGCCATCTAAACATCACTCTTAAATTTAAAAAGGTTTTAATGGTAGGAATTTTCATAACCACCTTTTTCCTTTAGCACGGCTTACTTGAGATTTAAATACGGCTAAATTTTGGCAACATAAGATTTGAATACGGCTGAATTTTGGCAACATATCCTAAAACGGATGGACTGAAAGAATTTCTCAAAAATATCACAGTGCCCCACTAAGTTCCCAGCCAGGAACTTCTTAGGAAAGGCTTTAGCAGGAAATCCGCATGGTGGTTCCGGACGTGTATTAGCTAACGATAGGTTGAGTGGCGATTCCGAGACTAGCATTGGAGTGACGTCAGGAAGTTCTGTGGAACCATCGTGATGTATGTGTTGCATCCACTATATGCATGATACAAAGAATAAGGCAGATAGAGGAGTGGACCTACCATTAAAAAAAGAAAAAAAAAAACAGCGTAGGGAGAGTGACGCCGGCTGTTAGAATCTTCCTAAGGTTTACTATGTTTATTTGAGATCCAACTTATTCATGAGCTAAAACAGACATGAAAGAGTTTATTTGAGATCCAACTTATTCATGAGCTAAAACAGACATGAAAGAAGGGAAAACACAAATATCTACTTGATCAGTTTTAACGGTGGACATCACTCTCCCTACTGTTTTCTGTGTTGAGGTCCACTGGAGCGTTGTATCTCACTCATTATTTTAGCTCATGCCCTAGAATGATCTCTTAAAATGAATGGACTGTGTGGATACCAAACATACATCATAGTGGGCACCACAAAACTTGGTAACGTCACTTCAGTGGGGCTCAACCTGTCAGTAGCTAATCCGCTACTTGGAGGTCCAACTCGCGAGGTTGCCGTTGCGAACGCCGATTGCCCGTCCCTAGCACGGGCAGTTCTGTGGGTGGGCCCATCTGTACATCCAAGCCGTCAATCCTTTTCTCGGATTATTTTAAGGCATGAGAACAAAAATGAGACAGATCAAACGTTCAAGTGGACCACACCAAATAATAAGTTTGGTTGCGCTAAAGTACACAGCATTAAATGCAAGAGTCATCGGCCCATTTGACCGTTGGATCTGCTTCATTTTTGTTTTAATACCTTAAAATAATATGAGGAAAGGGATAGACAGCTTGGATGTATAGATACATACAGTGGGCTACCCACAAAACTACCCGTTCAGAACTAGGGACGGGTGAGGGTAGTACACAATCCGCGTCCGTTGCCGGTGTGCCAGCTATGAACATGTGTTGGACCCATTAGGCAGGTCTCACCTAAGCGGATTAGCTGGTGAGATAATCACCAGCATATTTACGTGACTTGATTTGGCAGAATTTAATTGGACAACATGGACAGTGAAAAAATAGGGGCTGTAGGATGTATGTTTGAAAGTTGTCTGGTATTGGGATGCCCCATCTATTATTGGACTGGGTGGCCCAATTAAATTTCACTATTTGAGTACCACTAGTGGAACAACTTTCAAACGTATTTTGTGTGCACTTTATTTTTTAAAGTGGTGTCTCGCCATCACATTAGTTCACTGAGGACATTCCAAATGCAGACCACCCTATTGGACAATGCTCTATAGGCCCTACCATGATATATGTGTTGTATCGATGTTATTCATTTATTCTTCTATGGATCATTTTAGGGCATGGGCCCAAAAATAAGACATCCAAATCTTAAGTGGATTACGCTATAAGAAAATAATGATGAGTAAATGCTCACCATTAAAAACATCCCCAGGCCCATTGTAATGTTTATTTATCATCCAACTTGTTGATTAGGTCACATGGACTTAGATGAAGTAAAAGCATAAATATAAACTTCAACTAAAACTTTTGTGGCCCATAAGAAAATTTTTAAGGTAGGCACTCGATCACCACACATTTCTTGTGGTGTGGTCCACATGAGATTTGAATCTACCTCATTTTTGGGCTCAAGCACTAGATATGAAAAGGTGAATGGACCATGTAGATAAAACACATGCATCATGGTGGGGGTCACGTGCACCATCTAATGGCTATTGGCTAGTGACAACGTTAGTAGGCAATTCACATTGGAATATCTCTCATCATTCGGTTGTTGGAAACTGCAGAAATACAATCAAGCAAAGTACACATAATGGCACAATCAAGTCCAAAAAAAAAAAAAAAAACAATTTAAATTTTACGTGGGAAATCCATGCGAGAAAAAACCACGACACAAAAGCGACAAGTAATGCACTATGAAAGCATAAATTACAATAGATAGAGTCTTACCGATTCGAACAAACCTCGAATCTCTTTCCACGAACCTTAGCTTTACCCTTGAACCCTGAGGAACGAATTAGAAAACCCTAATACGCATCTCCCTCTCTTCCAAAACCCGAATACACTTGATATATATAATGTTACAACTGGAATAGGAAATAACTTATGCAAATTTGTGTGCATCTTTGATGTGACTTTCGATAGCATCGACACCTGATTGAGGATCTGTCGATGGCATCGAACTCATCTGATGTCATCGAGTAGCAACACTAAAACATT
Source organism: Magnolia changhungtana (assembly GCA_030180095.1). Classification (NCBI taxonomy): domain Eukaryota; kingdom Viridiplantae; phylum Streptophyta; class Magnoliopsida; order Magnoliales; family Magnoliaceae; genus Magnolia; species Magnolia changhungtana. The sequence goes on from JASAUF010000633.1 coordinate 5,638,896, forward strand.
CAAGTAACCAACATGGATTTTTCGAATTTTTTCGATGGGATCGAGCACATGTCAATGGCATCAACCTTTGCTCGATGACATCGACAGACCCTGTTATTGACAAACTTAAGACGTCAACAATATCAATCACTCCTAATTTGGCTACCGATTCAATTGTAACAAGTGAGGCTCATAGTTTCATAATTGTAACGCCCTAAAAATTGGGGGTTGTGCATACACTTGACTCCTAAGTTCCCGGGTATCACTTATAACCAATTTTACTGTTCTGTGTTTAATCCAGTTTAATGAGCAATATGGAATTACTTGGAATATAAATCACAATCGCATCTAGTTTACTGAAATGGAAGTGACTAAATGTATATAAGTCCACAAAATATATCAGTGGGTCGCACAAGGCGTCGCCCAACAAAAATACAACAATATATGTCCAAAAGAATAGTGTGTTGAGTCCACCACTCAGCGATCCAAAATCCGTCAACTAAATCTATGGTGAATTGCCCATCAGTTGGAAGTAGGACAGCTCATCCTCCTTGTAACATCCTGGATTTTCACTGTTTTGGATTTCCAAAAAAATCCTTAAAATTTCATTTTAATTAACTTATAAAATCACTTAATGACCATTAGCACTCAATGTTAATTTATACTATGGTGGACCAGTCTAGTTATGATGGAATCAAGTGTGGGCCGCCAAACCAGATGACCTGTTTGCACTTAACAACAGCCCATGTGGGCCACCCAGCGACCGAGAAGGGTCAGAAAAATCTAAAAATTTAGGAAACTGAAGATCTCACTGGGCTTGTAGTCCATCGCGGACCACGGACCCAGTGGACGCCCAGAATTGTAATCTGGCACTTGCCAAATGCACCCCACCAATGCCAGATTAGAATCTGGCATCACTTGAATGAAACTAGGATTCCATGCTTTTCAGCCGTTGGATCTCTTCTACGTTTATGGTGAAGGTCTATGGTATTTTTCTACGCCCGTCCACCAAGTTTGGGACCCGATCGTAGAACGGTGACCATTGATCGCGAATCGGACTCGTACGACCAAACCCTATATCCGATCGTTTTCAAATTTTGCATGACCCTTCATCGGGCCATGGACCACTTATCCTATAAATTTCATAACCAGAGGGCCACCAAAAATGCCCCATCAATCAGAATGGCCCCCACAGGGCCATTTAAAGGTCGGAAACGCCTTCTCAGATCATATATCTGTTCATCCGTTCGTCCTCAATTTTTGCATGGACCCTAGTCAGGCCATAAGGCTCCTACACGCAAAATTTGGTGGCTAGCGGGGTATTAGGGCCACCCCAACACCAATAGGAGTCTCATAGGTCTATTTCAGGAAATTGTGGAAGCTTGGGGCCATTTGCACCATATCTGGCATTATAAAAAGGGTTTCTTTTGGGCACCCCTCTCCCCATACGAATTTACCCTTGGGAAGGAAAGAAAGAAAAGAGAAAAGAGAGAGCCAGAGAGCAAGGAGAGAAGAAAGTGTGAGTGAAGGAGATCCAAGGTAGACCCTAGATCGAGGTGGGGCCCAAGAGAATCGATCCTTTCAACTTTCTACCTCTCCTCAAGAGAGAACTCTTCGCCACCACCGCAACAACCGTCCGTTGGTCATCAAGGTAAGGTCCTTTCCCCCTTTTCTTTTTGAAATTCATGTATTAAGGTGGGATTGGCTTAGAAAGCTAACCTACAAAAGCTTGATTTAGGGATTTCGGCCGATTGTCCCAAAAGCCCTCTTTCTTAGGACGTTTTTCGAATCGCCAACGATCCATAGGTGCGAACTATTAATCTTAGGTGGCCTAGCACCAATTATATCATGAGTTTAATGATTTTGTTTGCTTGGGTGAAGCTTATATAGAATCTAGAGAGACCTTAGGATTTGGGTGCTTGTTGAGATGTATGGAATTGTATGTTGCTTATCCTTTCTTATGATGTTGTTGGTGCCTCACTTGTTTGAGATATTGTGGATGACTATATGCTCACGTGTTGTGTGATTTTCTCATATGTTGTTGCTGTGTTTGATGTTTGTTTCATGTGCATTGATTCCTTGAAATATTGGAAGCGCTCAACTTCCTCACCAACCCACACACTCACATGCACCTTGCTCCTAATAACGTAGTATGCTTGCTAGGAATATTTGACTCGTAGGCTGTGATATATGTGAACATGCCATTTGCTAGTTGAAAATCTTGATGGTTGGCATGCTATGAGTTAACTTTGAACCCTTGGGTTGGTCGGAAACATGATGAGAGACGGCAGTTCCATCGGTAGGACTATGCTCGAGCTAAACCCGTGAGTTTGGACGGGTGTGTTCGGGTGGCTATAGTTCGACTACATGGGTCCCTGGTGCCCGAGGCCACTCGTCTCACTCTCGCTTGACTCGTGCGGTCTATCCTACTATTTGACCAACCTTGTTTGTTAACCCTACTTGCTCACCTATGTATGGAACCTGGAACACCTTACAACCATTGTAGCCCACTGATACCTAGATTGTAATTGGTCCACAGTCTCGTGAGCCGAGCATGGTGGAATGGGACACTGTGTCTAAGCTGTCGACCTACGCTAGGGTACCGCGCCTCCCCATAGTGACCATGAGCGATCCCTTTCTCTCGGCACTCCTCATGTGCTTGAAGTCAGGGATGAGGAACCCGACAGGATCACGGACCGTGGGGTCTCGGCCTCACGCGTTGATGGAGCCTTGGCCTCACAACCAGTTTAGGGCATTGATACGTGAGGTGTACCAGATTCCCAAACCTGTTGGATGAATGGACTTAACTAAGAACCCGGTTAACATTATCATTGCATTGCACTAGCTAGGTTGGCGACTCAGCAGTCGAGGTCGCTCTGAGGGAGTGTTGACATATGCGATCGTTAGACGGAGTCGCTCGAGGGAGTGTTGTGGCGAGGGCATGCATCATTTCATCCATCATGCATGCACATTAATAAGATTAGTTTAGTGACTGTGAATGATTGCTTTTCATTAAATCCGTAATATAACTAATGTTTGTGATAACTTGAGACTAATAGTTCACACTGAGTTGATCACTCACTCCCACTCTGGGACGGTGTTTTAAAATACCAACCAGACTCTCTCATAGATGCAAGGGATACAGAGCAGGTGGAGCATGACGATGCTACTCTCGAGGAGGACGATAAGTTGTCCTACTTCCAGTTGATGGGCGGTTCTTCATCGGCTTAGGAGACTGGATTCTAGAGCGTTGAATCGTGGGCTCAGCGTACCATTCTTATGGGCATATGATTTTCTTTACGATTTTATTGGGCTTTGCCTTGTGCGGCCCTTTTATATTCTTTTGAACCTGTATATATTGTTTTCTTTCAGTTCAGTAGACTAGTTGTGGATGTGCCTCATGTTTCAATTAATTCCATGCTGCGCATTTAAACTTGATAAGTCATAAAACCATAAAATTGATGATAAGTGACACTCGGAGACTCGGGAGTTGAGCGTATGCACGACCCCTGATTTTCTGGCGTGTTACACTCCTCATCAATGCTCGCGCCGCACAGCTCATCGAACTCAGCATCACTTACAGCTACTGAAGAGTCCGGTTGGTGTTTTAAAACACCGTCCCAGAGTGGGAGTGAGTGATCAACTCAGTGGGTACTATTAGTGTTGAGGGTCAAATATTGCATATTAGATCCCATTTATTGCCTGAATTTACAAGCATGATGCTGTTTAATGGTCCGATTTAATCTCGTTTATGATACAGGGTGTAATTACGAGCTGGGACTGAGAAAGGGTGCTTAAAGCTGGGATTTAATGCTCTTATGACACCAAGGCAAGGGACGGACTCCAGGGGACCAAGATCAATGCCAGAGATCCAAGAAAGCTGAGGAACTGAAGATCAAGTAGCCTGAAAGTCAGTCAGAATGCAGGATCACAGGGTTCTCACCATCCGTTTGGCTCAGAACTTCATACATGGACTAAAGACCATAAATTAACCTTATACATAAAATTTCAGCCGATGGATCTGTGTGGAAATGGTCCAACGGACAGAACAGCCCATAAAACTCTGATTTGGGGCCCACCTGATTGCTGGATAAACTTCAACTTTGGTTTCAACACCTTAAACTGGGTGTCAAATCGGATGGACGGAGAGGATTTCTCACGAACATCACGGTGGACCCCGCACGTACAACGCGTGTACATGGGGTACACGTGACCGCGTCGCACCGGAAGCTGAGCCCGGTCAACACGGGCGCTGACCCGCGCCATCTCCCACACGGAGACAGCGGACGGACAGCGTCCGTCCGTTTTTTAGTAGTGGGCCTCACCCATTGTTCATACGGACAATCCAAACCGTTCATCAGGCTTAAAGGGGCCCACTGATCACTGCCTAGGTGGAGAAATTTTAAAAGACAGCATAGATTGGTTTTCAACTGTCCAAACGCAAGACGGACGGCAGGTCAGGAAATCACGTGGACCACACTAAATCTGAGAAAAAAATACCCATTTTCAGGTGGTTTTTCGAGATAGATGCAGTGAACGGCTTGGATTTCTCCGAAATACAGTGAAGTGGGCCCCACCAACAGCCAGCGCAAGAAGCGCTGGCTCTATTTCGCGTCCGGGAAAACGAAAATTTTCGGGGAGTTGCATGGCCCATATCACGATATATTCGACGATTTAAACCATCCATAAGACTCACAAGGTGGCCAAGAGCCTAGCCTAGGTGACGGAATGAGATGAAACAGCGAGGATGGGTCCCTATCAGTTCAAAAGCGGAACGGACGGCAGAAACGATAAACCTGTGGGCCTCTTCAACGGATGATCAAAGTCACCCATATATGAGTGAAATTTCAAGGCACATTTCATGGACGGAGTGAATTTCGCTCTAGACACTTATCTTGTGCACCACCGACTTCACAGTGGAAGAGATCCGCGACCTCTGTTACAGAATCCGGAAATCGACCGATTCTGGGGCAATTGCACGATCAGGAAGTTGATCAGACGGATGATCCAAGCCGTCCATTGTGTAGACCATGCAGAAACATCCCAAGGGATGTTGATCTTACGAGTAAAGGTGCAAGAAAGACGGGAGTTTTGAGCCCCCAAAGTTTGCTGCGAGAAAGCCTTTCGCTGCACGGCTGCTGTTGCAAAACGACTGATTCTTCGTCCGCAGTTTTCTTGGGCACCTCTTCACACCTCAGCCGGTCTCCAGCAACTACAAAAGGGAGAACGAAAGAAAGAGAAGGGGGGATTCAATCTGACGGCAGCAATCTTACACGGCTGGATAGAGAGAGAGAGAGACAGGGAACGTGAGAAAGCTAGACAGAGAGTTGTTTTTTTTCTTCTTTTGATTTTAATTTTATTCTGTTTTAGCCAATCATGGTTGGCTAAACCTCTTAGCTAGGGCTAAGAGGTGAAGCTTGTGGCGTGATGGGAGCTTCTACAGGTTTGATTTAAACTGAACTGATTGATTCTAGTTTGATTTAAAAAATTCTTTTAGTCATTAATGGTTTATTGTGATTTAAATTACAGTGGATCTGTGATGGCTTGAATAATTCCTTCCCTTTTTATTTTTTGATGGTTGGAAACCCTGTTGTTCGCCATCGTCTCATGGACATGGTTGGATGACTGAATCCTTCCTGACACTCATACTTCTTCTGATTGGTTGTAGATTGGTTTATGTTCTGTTGTTTACCTTGTCTCGTAGGCATGGATTTGTGATGGAATCATACCTAATTCTTATACCTTTCATCTCCTTGAAAACTATATCAAGTAAGTTCAGTATAATATCCATGAAGCAGGCATAAGATCTCCCTGATCTCTATAAGTGGATCCTCTGAATCCCTAGTTCCCTTTCTCTGAATTCTTTAAGTTTAGATTAATATTTCATCATTATTCCTCAAATCACAATTAGTTTAAATTTCATCTTAGCCTAGTTCTAGATCTGGTTATTTTCAGATAACGTACAGGTTTCAGTCCCTGTGTATTTGACCTCGGTCTTATCGAGTTTATTACTACATCACAACCCTGCACTTGGGGTGTGAACAAGTTTTTGGCGCCGTTGCCGGGGACTGACGGCTACGATTTTCTGAAATTAATTGGTTTTAGAGTTAGTTTAAGATTAGGATTTTACTAATTTTAATTTTTGATTTTGTTTTCTATTTGATTCCTAGAACTAACCTATTTCCTATTCTGTAAGTTGTTAAGATAGAACTTCTAATTTGGTAAACTCTTTCTGATTTTCTAGATTTTCTAACTCTTTAGATTTGGTTTGCTTTAGGAACTTCTTCTATTTAGAAACTAACTTATTTTGTTTTGTTTTACAGGTCTTTAGCTTAGAGACTCCAATTTGATAATTTCTTTCCAAACCTCTCTTTCTTTCTAGATTTTTATTTCCCATCTTAGGATTAGGTTTAGAATTTGATTGAGGGTTGCGAGTGTTTCATGCCCAAGTGGGCTCGTGACAACACTCGACGTCTCTTGATTGAAGGAGGATTAGTTGAGGGGTTAGCTGTCCATCGTAGGACTAGACACCACTTGAAATCCCCTGAGTTAATTGAGGATATGGCTGGAAATCAACCTCTTCTACCCCAACCTAGGGTAGAAGATCTCCAGGATGAGAATGAGGTGCTTCAAGCACCCCCGCCTCATACCTTACGAGATTACTTACAACCGGCGGGGGTGAGTACGCCCTCATGCATGGTTTTTCCTGAGAATACAGGACACATGGATATCAAGTCAGGGGTGATCCAACTCCTCCCTAAATTTCATGGGCTTGAGTAAGAGAATCCTTACTTACATTTAAAAGAATTTGACGAGATTATTGCTACCTTATACTTTCCTAACGTGTCTGATGACATGGTTAGGTTGAAACTCTTTCCCTTTTCTTTGAAAGAGAAAGCCAAGACGTGGTTACATTCACTACGTCCTCGATCAATTGGCAGATGGAATGACATGACAAGGGAGTTCATTAAAAAGTTTTTTCCATACCATAAGACGAACACCCTGAGAAAGTCAATCATGAACTTCGCCCAAAGGGAAGATGAAACATTCTTCCAATGTTGGGAGCGGTTCAAGGATCTTGTCAGTTCATGCCCACAACATGGTTTTGAAACGTGGCGCATCACGAACTTTTTCTATGATGGACTGACATCTCCCATGCGCCAATTAGTCGAGACGATGTGTAATGGGGAGTTTATGAATAAAGGAGTCGATGAAGTGTGGGATTACTTTGATAAACTTACTGAGAACACACAATCATGGGACATCTCCCCTAGACCTAGTACTACGTCTAGGCCGACTCAGTCCAAGGAAAGGGGTGGAATGTATCTCCTGAGAGAAGATGATGATATTAATGCTAAGGTAGCTAATCTCACTAAGAAACTCGAGGCCATGGAATTTAAGAAGGATAAGGCCAAGGAAATTGTTTGTAGCATCTGTGGTTGCAACATTCATACTACTAAAAATTGTCCAACTATCTCTGCCTTTCAAGAGGTATTGAATGAGCAATCCAATGCTGTAAGTAATTACCAAAGACCTTTCAGTGGGCCCACCTCTAACACATACAATCCTGGCTGGAGAAATCATCCAAACTTCAGTTGGAGAAATGGACAAACCGCTACACCTCAAGGTTTCCTAAATCAAAATCCAACTCAAGAGAAACCTCAAGAGGATTCGGTTCTGAAACATTTTCAAAAGCAAGAGCTTTTCAATCAGGGTATGCTACAGGCCTTCTAAGACCTTACAAAAGCAATACAAGGATTTAAGGCTGAAAATACGATTGGGAACAAGGGGAGCTTTCCAGCTCAACCTCTTCCCAATCCTAAACCGCAATATGAAGTTAGTGACCCAAGCTCTTCAAATCAGATGGAGCAAGCTAAATCCATCACCACTATTAGGAGTGGGAAGATCATTGACAAAACCACTCCAGTTAGGGCTGAAAAGCCTAAAGACCCGAAAGTGGATAAAGAAGATGGATCTAGTCATGCCCCACCAGAGTTAGAACCTGAACCTCAAGGAAAGCCGGTTGCTCCATTTCCCCAACGGTTGGTTACACCAAAACCTCTCTCTAACTCTCAGGATATTTTAGAGGTGTTGAAACAAGTGAAGGTCAACATTTCACTACTTGATGCCGTTAAACAAATACCTTCATATGCCAAATTCCTGAAAGACTTATGTACGACCAAAAGACGACAAAATATTCAAAAGAAAATCTTCCTGACTGAGAAAGTGAGTGCCATCCTAAAGCAAGATGTGCCGCAAAAATTCAAAGACCCCGGTAGCCCAACCATATCATGTGTAATTGGGGACTATCGAATTGATCACGCACTTCTTGATTTAGGAGCGAGCGTTAATCTTATCCCTTACTCAGTATACAAACAGTTGGGTTTAGGTGAATTAAAACCCACCTTAACCACACTACAACTTGCTGATCGCTCCGTTCGTATACCAAGAGGGATAATTGAGGATGTGTTGGTCCAGGTTGATCGATTTTACTACCCAGTTGATTTCATCATACCGGATACCGAACCCATTGGTAACACGAGCACTTAGATTCCCGTCATTCTTGGTCGCCCATTCCTTTCCACTTCAAACGCAATTATCAATTGCAGGAATGGTGTCATGAGTATGTCTTTCAGGAATATGACATTAGAAATGAATATCTTTTTCAACACGGCCAGATGGATAGAGGAAGATGATGATATCTACGATATTAACATGATCGATACTTTCGTAAATGACAGGACACCCCTTACCTTATCCTCTGATCCTCTAGAGACGTGCCTGACCCACTCCCATGAGTTTAATGATGACATAATTAGGGAGACGTGTGCCATGCTTGATGCGGTACCGGTACTTGAAGTTAACCGGTGGAGGCCACAATTTGAAGAGTTACCCCAAACTGATGAAGTGCCTCTACCGTCTAACCTCAAGCTACCGAAGCTTGACCTAAAACCGTTGCCCTCTGATTTAAAATATGCATACTTAGGTCAAGATGAGACATACCCGGTGGTGATTTCTGCCCACCTTGAGAAAGAACAAGAGAGTATGCTCATATCTACTCTCCTGGAGCATAAGGGAGCCCTTGGATGGACAATCACGGACCTCAAGGGAATCGACCTCTCGATTTGTACTCACCACATATATCTTGAGGATAATGTGAAGACCGCTCAGCAACCACAATGTAGACTAAATCCAAACATGAAGGAAGTGGTTAAGGCCGAGGTTCTTAAACTATTGGATGTGGGTATCATATACCCTATATCTGATAGTCAATAGGTGAGTCTAACTCAGGTGGTTCCTAAGAAGTCCGAGATCACCATCGTAGCCAATGCCAATAATGAACTCGTGCCGACTAGAGTCACTACTGGTTGGAGGATGTGCATTGACTACAGGAAATTAAATACCGTCACGAGGAAAGACCACTTTTCTTTGCCCTTCATTGATCAGATCTTGGAAAGGTTAGCTGGTTATTCCTATTATAATTTCCTTGACGGGTATTCGGGCTACAACCAGATAGAGATCGCCCCTGAAGATCAAGAAAAGACTACGTTTACATGTCCCCATGGCACCTTTGCTTACCGAAGGATGCCGTTTGGACTATGTAATGCTCCTGTCACCTTCCAGCGATGTATGATGAGCATATTTTCTGACATGGTGGGGCAATATTTAGAAGTCTTCATGGACGATTTCTCTGTTTTCGGTTCATCTTTCAGCGAGTGCTTGAAAAGTCTTAAATGTGTGCTGAAAAGATGTGAAGAAAAGAACTTGGTACTTAATTGGGAGAAGTGTCATTTCATGGTTCAGAAGGGAATTGTCCTTGGACACATTATTTCATCCAAAGGAATCGAGGTTGATAAAGTAAAGATCGATCTTATCTCTAACCTACCTCCACCCAAGAACATAAGGGACGTGCAATCCTTCTTAGGACACGCCGGGTTTTACAGAAGATTCATAAAGGACTTTAGTCTCATCTCTCGTCCTCTATGTAATCTACTTCAAAAGGATGTACCATTCGAGTGGACTGAACCATGTCAGGAAGCTTTCACTAAGCTTAAGGACATATTGACTAGTGCACCCATCATACAGCCACCTGACTGGAGCATTCCTTTTGAACTTATGTGCAACGCGTCTGATTATGCTCTTGGGGCAGTTCTAGGCCAGAGAAAAGATAAGAAACCCTACGTTATTCATTACGCAAGTAAGACTCTAAATCCTGCCCAAGTGAACTACTCGACTACGGAAAAGGAACTCTTAGCCGTAGTGTTTTCCTTGGACAAATTTAGGTCCTACTTGATTGGATCTAAGATCATTATCTACACTGATCACGCAGCGCTTAAGTATCTTCTGTCTAAGAATGATGCTAAGCCCCGCCTGATACGATGGATCCTCCTACTCCAGGAATTTGACCTAGAGATAAAAGATAAAAAAGGAGTAGAGAACGTAGTGGCTGACCATCTTTCTCGCCTTAATCCCTCTGATTCCTTTGAGACGACGCAGATTAATGACATGTTCCCTGACGAACAATTGTTCAGAGTCTCTCATTCACCTTGGTTCGCTGATATCGCTAATTATCTTGCCACAGGTTCCATACCGACATATTGGACTGCGCAAGATAAGAAGAAATTTTTCACCAAGGTGCGCAACTTCTTCTGGGATGATTCATACTTGTTTAAATATTCTCAGACCAAATCTTGAGGAGATGTGTGCCAGACGATGAGCATCAGAGTGTCATCTCCTTCTGTCACTCACAGGCCTATGGTGGTCACTTTTCTGCAAAAAAAACTACGGCCAAAATTCTGCAGTGTGGCTTCTATTGGCCCACTATGTTCAAGGACACTCATGAGTTTTGCAAAGCTTGTGAGCGTTGTCAGAAATTGGGAGCATTGTCCCATTGAAATATGATGCCCTTGAATCCCATTCTTATCATAGAGGCATTTGATTGCTGGAGCATCGATTTCATTGGGCCTTTCTCCTAATCTTTTGAAAATTTATATATTTTGCTTGCTATAGACTATGTCAGTAAATGGGTCAAAGCGATTCCGTGTCGAACTAATGACCATCGCACGGTCATTAAATTCCTGAAAGAAAACATCCTTTCCCGATTTGGAACGCCTCGAGCCATCATTAGTGATGGGGGCTCACACTTTTGTAATAAACCATTCGAGAGTTTAATGAAGAAATACGGTATCTCTCATAAGGTGAGCATCCCATACCACCCACAGACAAGTGGGCAAGTTGAGATTTCCAATAGGGAGATCAAACACATTTTGGAGAAAACGGTTAACCCTGACCGTAAGGATTGGTCAATTCGATTGACCGATGCCTTATAGGCTTACCATACTGCTTTTAAAACTCCTATTAGAACGTCTCCCTTTAGACTCGTCTATGGGAAGGCTTGCCACTTGCCCGTGGAGTTGGAACATAGAGCCTATTGGGCGATCAAAATCTAAATTTCAATCTGAACAACGCTGGCTCGCTACGCAAACTTCAATTAAATGAACTTGAAGATATTCGGAACGACGCGTATGAGAACTCGAGAATTTACAAGGACAGGATGAAGGCATTTCATGACCAACATATTCTACGAAAATCATTCACGCCAGGTCAGAAAGTCCTTTTGTATAATTCTCAATTACATCTCTTTCCGGGTAAGCTTCGATCTCGTTGGACCAACCCTTACATTGTTGTTACTGCTTATCCTCATGGGGCCGTCGAGATAAGAGACCCAGACAATGGCAAGGAGTTTAAAGTAAATGGACATCGCTTAAAGCCATTTGTCGAGAAATTTGATTCAGAGGACATATACATGCCTCTGACTGATTCTGTTTACCAGGAATGATCTCCTAGTCTGATGGAGGTATAAGTAGGTTTATAGGACTAGGGTAGTCGCTTTGGTCTGGCTGAAGACGTTAAACTTAGCGCTCCTGGAGAGGCAACCCAGCTTTTCAATTTATTTCATTTTCCTAGTTAGATAGTTCAATGTTTGTGGGTAACATTACTGCAAACCCTCACGAGACTATAACTCGTCCACTAGGGGCAACTTAGGGGTTTAAAGGCTTGTTGCATACGCTAAATGCAATCGAGAGCACCTGCGAAAGTGGTATAGGTAGGATTTTATTTTTTGTTAGTTTTGTGTTGCTTTCTCTCTCGTGCTGATTGGATTCCATGCTGCGATCTCTTGGAAAGTCTCTCACGATTCATCATCCAGGTACTATCTTCCCATCACTTCACATTTACTTTTGTTGTCCCATGTGCATTCTATGCTCATATCTTTTACATTGAGGACAATGTAGCTTTTAGGTTGGGGGTGAGAGATTAGGAAACCTAATCAGTGATTTCTTGGTTTTGAGAAAATTTGTGATTTTTTTTTAAAATTTTTCTGGAATTTCTGTGAATTTGAAGTGATTGTGACGACCATCTTGGATTTAGAATTACAAGATAAGTGATGTTGGCAATTTATGACTCTTGATTCCGTATTTGTTAGATTTCACAGTTAAGTTCGAACTGTTAATCCTTGATTAGGGGTTTTAAACATTGATTGAGTCATGATTTCACATGCCACATCTTGCTTACACATTGAGGTTTCAGTTTGATATTAAAGGATTAACTTGGTGACCACTAAGCTTAAAAGGAACCAACCTGAGAAATTGAAAGGATTAGGCGAATGGTCTTCACCATAGGTCTGCTCCCTATAGGTGTAGATTTAATTCTCCATGGATGATATGAAAAAATAAAAAAAGTTAGGCGACAAGTTTTCGCCATGGGTTTGCTCCCTATAGGTGAGGATTTGTTTCCCCTCCTTAGCACTACTGTTCATGGAAAAATCAAAGGCTATTAGAATGAAAGGTTGATCTGTGAGACAAGTTTTGGTTTAAGTTGATTGTCTTGGGTTCTCTTATTGGTTACCAATGATATCCTGAAATGGAGAATTGAATCCTAATGTTGTAAGCCGAGACTACACTATACACCCATGGAACTCAATATTTAGAATTTTTCTAATTAATGGGTTAATACTTTGAACTTGATTATGAAGTTTACCATGTGCTTGAGTCCAGCTGAAAGTAATGCCCAACATTCATGAATTTTAGAATTCTAGTACCCGAATTATTTTTAAAATTCACTCGAGTTCGTAGAAATTGTCCAGTAATTCTCAAATTATTTTTCGCATACTTTGCTCGGGACTAGCAAAATGCTGGTTGGGAGTTGTGTTGAGGGTCAAATATTGCATATTATACCCCATTTATTGCCTGGATTTACAAGCATGATGTTGTTTAATGGTCCGATTTAATCTCGTTTATGATACAGGGTGTAATTACGAGCTGGGACTAAGAAAGGGTGCTTAAAGCTGAGATTTAATGCTCTGATGACACCAAGGCAAGGGACGGACTCCATGGGACTAAGATCAACGCCAGAGATCCAAGAAAGCTGAGGAACTGAAGATCAAGTAGCTTGAAAGTCAGCCAGAATGCAGGATCACAGGGTTCTCACCATCCGTTTGGCTCAGAACTTCATACATGGACTAAAGACCATAAATTAACCGTACACATAAAATTTCAGCCGATGGATCTGTGTGGAAATGGCCCAACGGACAAAACAGTCCATAAAACTCTGATTTGGGGCCCACCTGATTGCTGGATATACTTCAACTTTGGTTTCAACTCCTTAAACTGGGTGTCAAATGGGATGGACGAAGCGGATTTCTCACGAACATCACGGTGGACCCCTCATGTACAACGCGTGTACATGGGGTACACGTGACCGCGCCGCACCGGAAGCTCAGCCCGGTCAACACGGGCGTTGACCCGCGCCATCTCCCACACGGAGACAGCGGACGGACAGCGTCCGTCAGTTTTTGAGTAGTGGGCCTCACCCATTGTCCATACGGACAATCCAAACCGTTCATCAGGCTTAAAGGGGCCCACTGATCACAGCCTAGGTGGAGAAATTTTAAAAGACAGCATAGATTGGTTTTCAACTGTCTAAACGCAAGACGGACGGCAGCTCAGGAAATCACGTGGACCACACTAAATCTGAGAAAAAATACCCATTTTCGGGTGGTTTTTCGAGATAGATGCAGTGAACGGCTTGGATTTCTCCGAAATACAGTGAAGTGGGCCCCACCAACAGCCAACGCAAGAAGCGTTGGCTCTATTTTGCGTCCGGGAAAACGGAAATTTCTGGGGAGTTGCATGGCCCATATCACGATATATTCGACAATCTAAACCGTCCAGAAGACTCACAAGGTGGCCAAGAGCCTAGCCTAGGTGACAGAATGAGATGAAACAGCGAGGATGGGCCCCTATCAGTTCAAAAGCGGAACGGACGACAGAAACGATAAACCTGTGGGCCTCTTCAATGGATGATCTCACCCATATCTGAGTGAAATTCAAAGGCGCATCTCATGGACGGAGTGGATTTCGCTCTAGACACTTATCTTGTGCACCACCGACTTCACAGCGGAAGAGATCCGCGACCTCTGTTACAGAATCCGAAAACCAACCGATTCTGGGGCAGTTGCACGATCAGGAAGTTGATCAGACGGATGATCTAAGTCATCCATTGTGTAGACCACGCAGAAACATCCCAAGGGACGTTGATCTTACGAGTAAAAGTGCAAGAAAGATGGGAGTTTTGAGACCCCGAAGTTTGCTGCGAGAAAGCCTTTCGCTGCACGGCTGCTGTTGCAAAACGACTGATTCTTCGTCCGCAGTTTTCTTCGGCACCTCTTCACGCCTCAGCCTGTCTCCAGCAGCTACAAAAGGGAGAACGAAAGAAAGAGAAGGGGGGATTCAATCTGATGGCAGCAATCTTGCACGGCTGGATAGAGAGAGAGAGACAGGGAACGTGAGAGAGCTGGACAGAGAGTTGTTTTTTTTCTTCTTTTGATTTTAATTTTATTCTGTTTTAGCCAATCATGGTTGGCTAAACCTCTTAGCTAGGGCTAAGAGGTGAAGCTTGTGGCGTGATGGGAGCTTCTACAGGTTTGATTTAAACTGAACTGATTGATTCTAGTTTGATTTAAGAAATTCTTTTAGTCATTAATGGTTTGTTGTGATTTAAATTACAGTGGATCTGTGATGGCTTGAATAATTCCTTCCCTTTTTATTTTTTGATGGTTGGAAACCTTGTTATTCGCCATCGTCTCATGGACATGGTTGGATGACTGAATCCTTCCTAACACTCATACTTCTTCTGATTGGTTGTAGATTGGTTTATGTTCTGTTGTTTACCCTGTCTCGTAGGCATGGATTTGTGATGGAATCATACCTAATTCTTATACCTTTCATCTCCTTGAAAACTATATCAAGTAACTTCAGTATAATATCCATGAAGCAGGCATAAGATCTCCCTGATCTCTATAAGTGGATCCTCTGAATCCCTAGTTCCCTTTCTCTGAATTCTTTAAGTTTAGATTAATATTTCATCATTATTCCTCAAATCACAATTGGTTTAGATTTCATCTTAGCCTAGTTCTAGATCTGGTTATTTTTAGATAACATACAGGTTTTAGTCCCTATGGATTCGACCTCGGTCTTACCAAGTTTATTACTACATCACAACGCTGCACTTGGGGTGTGAACAATTAGCCTTAAGTTACAAAAAGTATCAATTTTATGATGAATTTAATAAAAAACATACATTCACAGATCCCTAACTTGTCTTGTTAATGCATATGTATGTATTATGATATGATGCATGACCTTACAACAACACTCCCTTGAGCGACTTCGTCTAACAATTGCGCACGACTAACACTCTCTCATTGTGACTTCAACTGCCGAATCGTCAACCTAACTAATGCGATGCGATCGTAATCGTGTTAGCCGAGTTTTTAATTAATTCTATTCATTTAGCAGATTGGGGAAACTGGTACACCCCACGGTATCAATGTCATCAACTAGTTGCAAGGGCAAGGCCTCTCGACGTGCGAGGCCAGGACCCCGCGATCCTTACTCCCATCAGGTTCCCCATCCCCGATTTCAAGCACATGGGGAGTGTTGGGAAGTGGGATCGCTCGAGATCACTATGGGGAGGTTAATCACCCCAGCGTAGGCCCACAGCTTAGACATAGTGTCCCGTTCCACCATGCCTGGCTCTCGAGACAGTGGATCGGTTTCAAACTATTATTAATGGGCTTCAGTGGGCGAAGGGTGTTTTAGGTTCCATACAGCCATGAGTAGACATGGTTAAGAAACATGGTTGGTCAGTAAGTGGACTAGACCGTGCGAGTTCAGGCGAGTACGTGACGGACGACATCGGGTACAAGCGACCCATGTAGTCCAACTATTGTTGCCCATTCGCATCCGCCCAAATCCACTGGTCTAGCCACATGATGGTCCTACCAACGGGACCACCTTCTCCCACCTCAGTTCCCTGACCAACCTAGGGATTTGATGGTATTCAATAATACTCAAACAATTCAGGGTTCGTATTTTAACATAAGTGATGTTATGCACTCATACACCAAACATAAAAATTCAGATTTTTCTATAAATACAACTACTAACAATAATACGAAATTAATGTGTATGTGTGTTGTGTGGGGTTACCGAAGAGACCAAAAACTATATATCACTCGTAGCACAAGAATACAATAAGGGTTAATGTATGATACATGCTGCAAGGAAACATTGTACAATAATCAAGTATGAGCTGAATACGAAATCACCAATTTCATGCCCAATCATGTTAAGGAACAACAAACAATACTTAATCATTTCATGTAATTCGGGAGGACCTATCATGTAAGGTCTTGGTTAGGTTTTCTCTAGATTATTCAAGCACATCACCCAAACATTCATAATCATTACATTCATACTAAAATTGGTGCTAGGCCACCTAAGAATAATAGTCCACACCTACGGATCGTCAAGAGCTTGCGGAGTCAACCTAGGGTTGCCAAACTAGCGGGTCGATTTGTACAGATCCTGAGTCAAATGTACTTGCATGTTAGAATACATACAAAACTTAGCTTAACACAATGGGTTTCTAAAGAAGAAGAGTAGTTACCTATTCAATCGGTGAAGAGTGGTTCTTGTGGTTGTGGGTGAGGGATTTCTTGAGAAAGAGGGAAGGAGTTGTAAGACTTGACCTCCTTTGGGCCTCACCTTCAACTACGGTTCACCTTATCTCCCTTCTTCTCTCTCTCTTCTCTCTTCACTCTCTCCTCTCCTTTGTTGCTGATTTTTTTTTTTTTTTTTTTATGGGAGTGAGTGAGAGTTAAAAGGGTTTTATTTCCTGAATTTGGGCCAAATGACCTTAAGTTCTAGTAATCTCCCTACAATAGCCCTCTAGGCCCCCCTTTTGGCTTTGGAGCTGCCCTGCCACCCCTCTGGCCCCTAAATTTGGAGTGTAAGTGTCCCATGGCTTGATGAGGAATTATGCAAAATTTGAAGGCAAACGGACACGGGTTTTATCGTATGGTTCCGATCTTTAAATGGCCCTGTGGGGCCCATTCTGGCTGTTGGGGTGCCTCTGATGGCCCCTTGGTTATGAAATTTATAGGATAGGTGCTTCATGGCCCGATGAACGACCGTGCAAAATTTGAGGGCAATTGGATGCAGGGTTTTATCGTACAAGTCTGATTTACGATCAACGGTCATCGTATCATGATCGGGGTTCAGATTTTATGGACGAGCGTAGAAAAATATTTTTGGTCTTCCCCATAAATTTAAAAGAGATCCGACGGTTAAAATGCTTAATATCTCAGTTTCATTTAAAAGGGCCAGTGATTTAAAATTCTAGCATTTGAGCTAAGGTTGGGATGAGTCGTGTTTGACAAGTGTTGTCAGGACGGCACAAATAATTATTTCTAGGTGTCTATTGAGTCCGTGGTCCGCAATGGACTACAAGCTCAGTGAGATCTACGATTTCCCCAATTTTAAAATTTTTCTGACCCTCCTTGGCCGTTGCACGGCCCGCACAGGCCATCGCCAGATATAAACAGGCTATCTGGCTTAATGGCCTGTACTTAGTCCAAACAGAACCAGACTCGCCTGCCTTAATGGGATAACTTAAGTGAATTTGTTGGTGGTACCCCTCACACGAGCGGTCCTGTGGCAAATCCCACGTGGACGCCCCATGACACTGTTCTAATTGGCCCGAGTGTTACAATAATCTAGACCATTGATTTGTTGTGTCTCATTGTGGATGAATTGTGCCTTAAATATCTCCCGTATAAGAGGATCCTCGTGGTTACACCTTAAAACAATTTCTAGTAGAATGTGAGCCGTTATTGTATTTCTCTCTCTCTCTCTCTCTCTCTCTCTTAATGGGTTGAATTCTCCACTTATTAAAATCGAAAACTTGCAAAATGTCGTGGAAGACTACATTAGTCTCATGTCACATCACGAAGGTTTGTTAAGTCCACATGCATTATGACCCTGCTCATGTACACACCGAAACACATGCCCATATGGCATATGTGTGAAGGATCAAGCTTGCCATGAGATATGGCCTAACAAGTCAATGGGTTCATGAAAAAATGTGGTCATGGTGTACAAAACAAATGAACAATTATGAAAGAAATCATTTAGGCCTTCATTTGTTTTTACAATTTTACCTACCCGAGGATTAAGTTGTAGACACCCCACTTGAGATAGGAAAACCTACTTCGCTTGATCTAAACTAGTGGTTGAATCCAATTCTAGAAGCACCAAAATCTTATTCCAACCTAAAAAACTCTTATATCCTGACATAGGGTATCACACCTCGAAATTCGGTATTCGAGTTGCCAGTCCCGAATCCAAATTCACGAGCTGTGAGTTAACTTTAAACAAAATATATACCACAACCCACATTATTTTCATGATTTTCAAGGCAATCAGAGTAACTAAAAGGGGTCAAAATAATTATTATTAAATAACATCTACAAATCAATCATTTAATATTTAATTACATTAATATTAAAAAATAATTAATAACAACATACATTGAACATCAATTAATTTCTAAATAAATATGGAAAAAAGTCTTCAATATTGCCCAACTGATTCTTCATATACACACCCTGCAAAATAATCTATATGGGTGTGAGTGCGACGACTCATAGGGTCACATCCTTCCCAAAATTGAAAATTTTACGTTAACACCAATACAACTCAATAAAATAATATGATCAATTACGATTATTGAATTGACATTTTACATGACGACAATAACAATTTATTTTTCATAATACCAAAATAAGATAATATAATAATTTAAAATAATTTCTTGGTTCAATCTAGAGCAGAACACTCGCGTGTGTTAATCCTTTTAGGGAATGACCATTGGCAGAGCACCAGTGTCGATCCTTTTAGAGAATAACCCTCGGTAGAATACCTGGTGAATACACATTTAGGATAAATACCTAGGGCAGAGCACCCGTGTGTGCATATCGTTTAGGGAATCACCCAGGGCAGAGCACCCGTGCTGATCCTTTCGGGAATGACCCTAGGCAGATCACCCCATAAAAATAACATGGTGATCCTTTTGGAGTAGAGCACCCGTAAATTCAAATATATTATACATCATGCAATAATAAGGAAATAATTGTAATTTAAGCACATAACGATAATTAATTGAAGTAAATTAATAACTCAAATAAATTACCTCTATAATATACAATTAAGAATCAAATAAAATAATCTGCAACTAATTACAATAATTAAATAAATTGAATACATAACAAATAATCAAATCAATCTATATGTTTACCTAAAATTTTCAACAGGAAAGATCACCTATCTTATTTAGTGTTTTAGATCCAATATGATGTTTTGTCTAATCACCACTAGAGTTACAATGTAATCGGCTAATCCCTTAGGGCCTGTTTGATTTTTCAGCGCAAGTGCAAATACCTGGTAAATGACTAATTATGACAGTTTCACCCGTTTGAAAATTTTTGGGAATTCTTGCCTTGGAAATCGGTTCAAAAGTGTTAGTTAAAATTTTTAAACCTCACGGTAATGTATATGACATATCTGTTCCGTCCATCCGTTTTACCACAACGTTTTGAGATATGAGTTAAAAAATTACGCAAATCCAATACTCAAGTGGCACACACCAAAAGAAACAGTAGCCCTTAGAAGTTTTTAACAGTAAGTGTATGATTTACTTTTTTCTGTGGCGTGGTCCACTAGAGCTTTGGATATGCCTCATTTTTTAGCTCATGCCATAAATACAACTCGCATAATGGACGAACGGTGTGGATAAAAGAAATGCATCACAGTAGGACCCACATATATTTTGCAATATTCTCGATTTTCGTGTTCAAAAAGTAGGTAGTCAAATCAAGTATGGGTGAAATGTTGTAAATGCGCTGGGAAATAATTATTACTCCCTTTTGCAGGGTATTTACCAATGTCCTGGAAATCAAACAAGCCCTTAAAGATTCAATTTGATGTTTCGACGACGATAACAACGTATCACTTGGTTGATTTATGACCCGGATAGATTGACTTTCCTGCAATTGACAATAAGATAACCTAACGGTGCTTAATGCATTGGATATATGAACCTATACCTGGAGGTAACTCGCTATTGAGTCGACTCAATGAGTCGTTGTGCAATAGAAGAGCTAATGCAACAGTGCAATGGAGGAATTGTATGTTGAAGTGGTGTAAAAGAAAAGTTGATCAATAGTGGGGCGATCACTTACCCAAGGGTCTAATGTGGGATGCTTTCTGAAGTGGTTTGGGGTTAACCCAAGATCAGCAACACGGCGACAGAAACATTGGACAGGCTCGCTGGAACACTAACTGATGTAGTTGAGCTCTCTTTCTCCTTCTATTCTTTGGTGTTAGGTTTCTCTCTGACGACAACTTACTGTACTTTGAGTTGGACGGTGAAGACTTCATTAATAACAGTTGGGATCAGAAGAAAATCCAAGGTTTCCATAACCTACCTGGAAGGATTTGAGGATTGGTTGGGTTTCCAAGTTGAGAAAACACATTAGAGAATGAGAGTTGATTGCGGAAGGCGTGCAGAAGTTCACGGAGTTTAGTTGTAAAATAGAGGCTAAGTGGGATCCACCATGATGTGTAGTGAGAAATCTACGTTGTTCATTTGGTTTGCAAGACTGATCAAAGGTAAGGCCGAGAAATAAAATAGATCGAAAGATCAAGTGGCTGCATAAGCAGATCTAATGTAAGAGACAATAATGGCTACAACTTCTACAAGCTTCAATTTGGATGAATGGTTCAGATCGGCAGGCTAGTCCCATTTAGATGGTGGGTTGGAGGGTTTAGATGAGTCTAACACCCTCTGTTGCAAATGAAGAAGACAGAGTGGAGAGAGAAGAAATTTTGGGCTGGGTTGTTAATGTGGTGACGTGCTTATGTACGTCCCGTAGTTCTTTCTTCTTCTTCTTCTTCTTCTTTTTTTCAAAAATGATGGTGGGCCCTGTTGGGATTTCTTCTCTGCAGAATCACACAGATCTAGATCTAGGATAGCAATCCAATGGCACCAAACACACACACAAGAAAAGAGAACACACAGATTTAACGTGGAAAACCCTTGCGGGAAAAAACCACGGCACAAAGCGACAGATCACCACTATGAAAGCATCAATTACAAAGAGAAAAGACTTACCCGATTCGAACAACCTCGAATCTCACCCTTGCTACACCCTTTGATAACCCTAGAACCCTTTAGAATATCTTTAGGAAGTCTTGGAATAATCTTAGAATAGCCCTAGGGACCCCAATTTATAGTTTTGGCAACTTCCCTTTCGTATCCCAGTTGCGAAAGGACTTGCGTCACAAAATCCGCGAAACTCCTTTCGCATCCCAGTTGCGAAAGGACTTGCAACACAAAATCCGCGAAACTCCTTTCGCATCCCAGTTGCGAAAGGACTTGCAACACAAAATTCGCAAAACTCCTTTCGCATCCCAGTTACGAAAGGACTCAGATTTAAGACATCTCGCAACAATCTCCACCATGTCTTCAATCTTCAACCGTGTAGCTTCTTGACCTCTTCTTTTATTTCTGCATCACATCATAACTCAAGATCACATTGGCCAACCAGCACCAATCACGGATCTGATAGATACTTGCTATACCGTCGGCGCGAATATCTTTGAGAAGCCGATCTCTTCTCTTTGAGAATAACCCCTCGCTACCAACCTCGCCCTGTATCTATACTGTATCCTCCTGAAGGTCCACCTGCATCCAACCGCTCACCGGCCCACTGGAAGCTCCACCCGCTCCCATATGTCAGTCTGGTACAACGAATTCATCACATCGCCCATAGTCACCTTCCACTTCTCAGCACCAGGCTCACCTAGAGCCATCAGAATGGAAGATGAGTCCTCTGCGATATTAGAGTCGTCCATGTACCACGCCGATATCATGCAATCATGCCGTATGATTCTTCACACAGGTGGCTGCTCCACCTGCTCTGTATCCCTGTCCGCACGTCTCAGCCTTCCTGCCTTACCCGCTCATGTGGTCATGCCCATCATGCTACACACGTGCAGAGGTAGAATTCGCTACATCCACTGTAGCTCCACCTTTTGAAGTGCTCCCGATCAACCTGTAAACATGATCGAGTCGTTGCACTTTCATGATTACCCGTGCCCCCTTAGATACTTTAAGAGCACCATCAATACATGTGTACTTGCATCCTTTTGCCTCAAGTACACCAAGAGAAATCAGATTCTGCTTCAAATCAGGAACATGCCTCACATCTGTCAAGGTACGCTCCACCCCATCAAACATCCTAATGTGCACCGTACCAACAGCCACAACATTACAGGCAAAGCTATTGCCCATAAACACCTGTCCACCATCGCACTCCCTGTAGCTGGTGAACCAACTCCGATGAGGAGTCATGTGAAAAGATGCCCCTGTATCCAGCATCCACTCGTCCTTACGATCATCGTATGACCGTCTGAGCGAAGACACAGACAAAACATCACCATCACATCCACTCGATTCATCTAATGTGGCAGCGTTAGCCTCCCTGCATGAAGCTCAGAATCTTCCCTCTTAGATTTAAGATTTTCACAATCCCTCTTCACATGTCCTTCCTTCCCACAATTCCAGCACTTTACCTTTCCTTTGCCCTTGCCCTTAGATTTGGATCTAGAACTTGAAGAACCTGTACCTTGTTCAGAATTCCTACTCACTGTAAACAGTGCATCAGAAGATGTCCCCATGTTGCTGTCTAGCTGTCTCGTAGCCTTCCCTTGAAGGGCTGAGATAACAGTGTCGACACTCAGGGTTTTATTCATGCTGCACATAGTGTCCTTGAATGACTCATAGGACGCCGGGAGAGAATTCAGCAACATACATGCTTGTTCTTCATCTTTCATCACTTCCTCTATATCCAGCAATTTACAAACCAATTTATTAAAGTTGCTGATGTGAGCCTCCAGATCTCCACCCTCTGCCATCTTGAAGTTATACCACTGCCGCTTCAAGTGTAGGCGATTTTCAGAGGATTTCTTCGCATAGACATCCTCTAACTTCGCCCATAACTTAGCCGCAGTTTTCTCCCTCATGACGTTGTAGAGAACCTCATCCGTGAGACATAAACGGATCGATGATAAAGCCTTCTTATCAAGAGTATTCCAATCACCATCAGTCATAGTGGACTTCCGCTCCTCAAGAGCACCATCTTCGCCTTGTTTGATTAAGGAACTCATCATCTTGATCTTCCATAACTCAAAATTATTTTTCCCTGAGTACTTCTCAATCTCATACCTGGCGCTCGCCATTATTACTAATCCCTCAGATTCAGATCTGTGTCCCAACCGATTGCTCTGATACCACTTGTTGGGATTTCTTCTCTGCGGAATCACACAGATCTAGATCTAGGATAGCAATCCAATGGCACCAAGCACAGACACAAGAAAAGAGAACACACAGATTTAACGTGGAAAACCCTTGCGGGAAAAAACCACGGCACAAAGCGACAGATCACCACTATGAAAGCATCAATTACAAAGAGAAAAGACTTACCCGATTCGAACAACCTCGAATCTCACCCTTGCTACACCCTTTGATAACCCTAGAACCCTTTAGAATACCTTTAGGAAGTCTTGGAATAATCTTAGAATAGCCCTAGGGACCCCAATTTATAGTTTTGACAACTTCCCTTTCGTATCCCAGTTGCAAAAGGACTTGCATCACAAAATCCGCGAAACTCCTTTCGCATCCCAGTTGCGAAAGGACTTGCAACACAAAATCCGCGAAACTCCTTTCGCATCCCAGTTGCGAAAGGACTTGCGTCACAAAATCCGCGAAACTCCTTTCGCATCCCAGTTGCGAAAGGACTTACAACACAAAATCTGCGAAACTCCTTTCGCATCCCAGTTGCGAAAGGACTTGCGTCACAAAATCCGCGAAACTCCTTTCGTATCTCAGTTGCGAAAGGACTTACAACACAAACTCCTTTCGCATCCCAGTTGCAAAAGGACTTGCGTCACAAAATCCGCGAAACTCCTTTCGCATCCCAGTTGCGAAAGGACTTGCGTCACAAAATCCGCGAAACTCCTTTCGCATCCCAGTTGCGAAAGGACTTACAACACAAACTCCTTTCGCATCCCAGTTGCGAAAGGACTCAGATTTAAGACATCTCGCAACAGGCCCCACATGGATGTTGTGACAAATATAATCCGTCTATCAGTCTTGGCCACCACATTACAGCATGGGCCAAAAAGTGATGCTGATCCAAAACTCAGGTGGACCACACCATGAGAAATAGTAAGGTTCAAAATACCTACCGTAAAAAAAAGAAGGATGTTACATAGGGCCATAATCGAGAAATGAAACTGACGAAAATTCAATTCATGCTAGTTAATCTAAAATTTCCGTGTGTTTGGAATGCCTCAAGATTTGAATTTGGTATACTAGCGGGAATCGGATTCCACTACCTTTTGTCAAGCTCAAATCCCTAAGTTTCTACTCAAAGAAAGTCACAACATTCAAACCAAGCAAACTCCACAACTAATAAAAATCCAATTACTATCGCCAATAATTTGGTTACCATCAGCATCTCTATAAAGGGGGTTTCCTGCCCACTTGAAAGGGAGGCAAGGAGAGGTTAGAGAGGCAAGGGAGAGAAAGAAAGAGGGGAAGAGAGAGATAGAGAAAGAAGGGTAATCAAAGTCATCGCATATGACATTGTTACTGCGCTCCAAAATATGGCACTTGGGTTTGTCGGGCTCCAATCTTGCATCTCAGGACATGACTCATATATGATATAAACATAAACCATAAACTATAATCCACCATATAATATCATTCCACAAACATACAATTAATAAAATATTCAATTGCCACCATCTAAAAACTTAATCATTCTTTCACTATAATTATTCTTATAATCAATTTAAACTAAAAAATGAAACTAAAACTAGCTAAATAAAAATATTATTATAGAACTCCACTCCACTCACTCCTTGATAAGATCCTGAACCTGCAATTTTAAAATCTCAATAAAGGTGAGTTACAAAGCTTAATGAGGAAGTCTCACGTAAATTTGAAAACACATTTTATCGGTGTAAAATATCTTTATCAAAATACCATAAATCAAAGCAGGATAAAAATAATTATCTTAATACAATTCCGTATGAAATAAATACCAAGTAAATAAATGCAAACGATGCAAAAGTACCCACATATATGTTTAAAATCCAATAACTTTGAACACCAGGCTAATTTCACCGGCCAGTCAACACTTCCCCCGACAACCCACCTAGCCTAATTGTGGCCTTTTACAATCCTCATATGCTCATCCACATGACCCCATAGTGAGCGTAATTGTATGTTTGCTAGTCAAACTACTACATTACCTGGCTTTACCGTGGCTTTTTACCATCCATATATGCTTATACACATGACCCCACAATAAAATTTATCTATTTGGCTTGATAATAGTCCCCTACTCAACCTCATAATAAAGGCTCCAAGAGATATCAATACTTGAGCTTTGGGGCCTGTTTGGGAACGTGGATTTGGAACTCCCTAGATTTGCAATCCTCCTAGTGTGTTTGGCACCGTGGAGTGTGAATCAACTTTAATCCAAAAATACCTATGCATGGTATATTTATGAGGGTTTCAATTTAATTACGAAATCAACTTTAATATCTTTAATTAGTGAGATACATAATTTTTGACGCTATGGTTGTGATAAGCCCGCTGAAATATATGTTTCAGCCTGAAAATGATGAAATTCCAAGTCTCGGATGGACTGCAAGCACAAGATCATGTCTGAGTGACTAACCAATAATTTTTAACCGTTGATTAATAGGGACAATATTTGGACGGTGTTGATCATCATTAGTGAGCCACATGTCCAATAGAATGATAGTGTACAGTGACACACATGTCACACCTGCAACTATTGAAATGATTTAAGGTGTAGTCCAAGCTCTCACCGTGGATTGCAAACCCTCAAAGAGGGGATTAGAAACCCCCTCGATTTACAACCCTCAGTTATTTTATGCGCGAAACAACCAAGGGAATTTTAAACCCCCTCCAATCCACTGTGCCAAACGACCCCTCGGACTTTCACCCAAGAAATACAGTGACCTTACATGTTGACTTTAGAGACTTTCACGTAAAGAGACACAATCTGCGGATGATGGCTTTACGGACTTTCACCGACACAAGTGTCATACATGTTGACTTTAGGAACTTCATCAAAATACTATACGTCAACGATTGAGAAGTCCAACTCTTAGGTATACTGTAGGATTAGATGGAAGGACCATTTTAGGCTAAGCTAAAGAGGTATTTGACACTTTGGGTCCACTAATGGCCCTGACTTTGTATAGCCAGGGTCTCCCCATTGAGCAAACCCTCACTTTTGGAATAAATTATCTAAGCAATGTGGCCTATGTCATGGAAAGCTTGGATCTTGTACACGTGCCAGTTCGGCACACACAATTGCATGTAGAAGAGGAACGCACACAAGTGGGCCCAAATTGAATTGGATCTAAGTCCATGATGCATTCATCTCAACCGTCCTTTCCTTCATCATGCTTTATGGAGAGGTAGGGTTGTAACAGTAGCAGCACAGGCCCACCTAGATTCAGAGTGTTTTTGCTGTAGATTTGGTTTGAGGTGACCCAGCCTGAGTTTTTGGCCTGAACTGGGCCAACGTTCTCCTATAGGCCCAATGGGTTTCATGGGCCTAGACACTTTTTCTAAGTGGTTCCTGGGCGGGGTACTTGGAAAAAAAAAAAAAAACTGACTGGGCTATGACTGGACCAGATCATTAGCTTGTGGGCCAGACCAGTACAACCCGTAGACAGGTGTGATAGGGCCTTCCTGATGAACAGCTCGGATCAAACACGGACATGCCCGATGAATTGAGTCCAGCCGTTGGATCCTAAATTTCTAGCCTCATTAGCAGCGAGTAGCTTTGGCTGCGATTCCTCAATCCAAAGTTCAACCGTCACGATTTGCCCTGCCCAACACCATGTTCGAGGCAAAGGCATGGCCATGAGTAAAGGCCCATGGGTTGGATCCATGACAAACTCTGTTGGGCTTGGGCCCAAGTATTTAGATAACATGCTAGGCTAAGGTGGGCCTTTCTAAACTCCTGGTTAAAACTTATTAGGCTCTCTATTGAGTATTTTAAATATATAAGAAGCAGATTGCGTCCTGCGCTCTGGGGACCCACCGTGATTATGGATTTTATCCACGCCGTTCATCTATTTTTTCAGATCATTTTAGAGTATAAGATCCAAAATGAGGCAGATCTGAGCCTCAAGTGGACCACAGTGGGAATTTAACACCTACCATTAAAAAATTCTTGGGGGCTACAGTAATTTTGGATTAAGCTGAAATATGCGTTTTCCCTTCATCCGGGTCTATGTGGCCTTATGAATAGATTGGATGGTAAATAAACATCACATGTGGGCCCTAAGAAGGTTTCAACGGTGGGTGTCATTATAACCACTATTTTCTGCCTTGTGGTCCACTGTAGCCTTGAATCTACCTCATTTTTGGGCTAATACGCTAAAACAGTCTGAAAAAAATGGATGAGCAGCGTTGATAAAACTCATACATCTCAGAGGGCCCCACAGAGCCCCTGACTAAATCGATTTCTGTCCGTGCGAGCTGACGCAAACCACTTCACGGTGAGAAATTTACCACCGTATGACCCATTTATGGCACATTTACCTTATTAAGCCCACTTCTTTTTACCTCACCAGAATAAGCCCCAGATGTACGGTCGACTTGCCAAAGGTCGAAAATGCCCCTGCTTTTTTTCCTTCAAGCGGATCGGCTGGCGCTCGAAGAGGAGCGCTGACGCTCCTCGAACTCCGGGTTATACGAACGGTTCAAAAGAGATCAAAGTTACATGGGCCCCACAGTTACGTATTTATTATATCCACAACGTTTATCCATATTTTGAGATCATTTCGGGGCATTATCCAAAAAAAAAAAAAAAAAATCATATCCAAAGATCAACTGGACCACACCACAAAGAGCAGCGGGAAAATGGATTTTCACCGTTAAAATTTTTTTAGGGCCCACCATAACATTTATTTTCCATCCAATCTATTCATGAGGTCACAAAGACCTGGATGAAGAGTAAAAACAAATTTCATAGTGATCCAAAACTTCTGTAACCCCTAAAAGGGTTTCAATGGTAGACATTCAATTCCCCACTGCCTTTTACAGTGTGGTCCACTTGATAGTGAGATCTGCCTTATTTTTTTGTCTCAAGCCTTAATATGATCTCGCCAAATAGATGGACGGTTTGGATATAACAAAGACATCATGATGAGACCCACAAAAGCAACAAGGATTCCACAGCAAAAAAAAAAAAACCATATTCAAGCGGACGCGGATTGCGTCCTACCCCCGCCCGGACGGTAATCCGTCCGGGCAGGGCTCTGTGGAGCCCGCCGTGATGTAACTGTTTCATCCTGCCGTCCAACAATTTTTTCAGAAAATTTTAATACGTGATCCTCAAAATGAGGCAGGTCCAGGGCTTGAGTGGACCACACCAAAGGAACCTGCACAGATATGACACCCACCGTTGAAACCTTTCTAAGGGCCCACGTGATGTTTTTTTTTACCATAAAACCTATTCATAAGGTCACGTAGGCGGGGATAAAGTGAAAACACAAATATCAGCTTGATCCGAAACTTCTCTGGCTCCCAAGAAGCTTTTAATGGTGGACGTTCAATCCCCACTTTGTGCTCCACTCAAGCCTTGGACCTGTCTCCTTTTTTGGTTAACATATTAAAATTTTCTAAAAAAATCGTTGGACGGCAGGATGAAACTTACAACAACCAGCCCTTATACCGTCCGGGCAAGACGCAATCCGCGTCCCCCCTTGGGTGTTCTAACTAGAGAGCAAGGGAAAAGTGGACTTCCCAACCGCACCTCTTATACGTGCACACGCCCCTTGGCATGGGTCTACTCTCAGGCAACTCGAGTCAACCTTACCCTTTACCAAAGAAAACAACATGGTTCTCCAGTCTTCTACACTTGAGATAGATTGAAGAAAGACTCTCTGTGTTGGGAGAAAAGTAATGGCAAAATTAAATAGTTTTTCTGCGCACAAGTATGTTTTTGAAGTAGATGATAATTCATAGAAGCTAATAAAATCAAAATTGTTAAAATTAAATTTCATTGCATTTTCATAAAAATAAAATAAAAATCATTAGAGACCCATCTCTTGGGCCACTATCCAATTTGTTATACACGCCTTGCAAAGTACCCCATTTGATTGATGGGCCAGCTCTTGGATGGTCCATACCTTTGGTTTTCTAATAACAGTAAATACTGAGGACTTGAGCCCCCTCAATGAAATAGGTGGTCCTCGTTAATGAATTGATTATTCATAAAAAAAAAAAACCATATGATTAGATGATCCACCAAAGAGTCCGCAGATTAGATAGTTAGGTTTTCATCTGACTGGCACTTTTCAGGCCACAGCCCATCCAAGTAGCCCAGTGATGCACGGTTTGGATCGCTGATATATAGGTGGATCTATTAAAAGTGTTTCTCTTTAAATTTGATAATCTAACGTTTTTATTGACTTATAATAGTGTCAATGGGCCAAGTAGGCCAATCAACCCAGCATGGAAGCCACCCAGCGGCCAGCCTGGTCAGTTGAAAATCTAGGCCAAAGACAAACCTAGGCCCAGCCCATCGACGGCCATAACTTCGAGATCATATCAATCTCATTCAAACTAGGAAAAAAAAATGTGTGTTACCACATTAATCATGATGGTAAACATGACTAAAAGCACCTAATATTTGAAAAGTCTGATAACTTTACTCAATGATCAAATTGTCTATGCGTGGTTATTTACACTACACGTAACTGACGTGGCAGGGCAATCGACCGTAGATCTTAGCATTTGTACATAAAATGTCGCCATCACGGGTGGTAGAGTAATAAATGATTTTTTTTTTTTCCCAACTCAGTGACTCATCCCAACTCGTTTTGGTTCGAGTTGAGTCGTGGCTCACTGAGTCAAGGTAAATCAGTCCAACTTGGCTAGAGTTGGGGTAAATAGAGGGGTGAGTACTCATGGTGCTGACCCGTACCAATCACAATCGAGTTCCAAGTCCATCGTCTTTGACGAGTTGGCAATCCACGACATGACCTAAGAAATCTTTAGACCTCATTTGAGTGAGGATAAAAAAAACGAAACAACCATTGCAGACTTTTTCTAATAAAAAAGAGTGATGCTTTGTGAATACGATGACCAATGATTTAGATTTTACTCTACGATTGATTGTCACCCACTAAATGAATTATGGGGCATTATTTTCAGCAAGGTTATATTAGTTAACGGTTCAACTGAAGGATGTATGCTTATATTCCAGACATTGGCGGCACATTGATCACTGTGTCAAATGTGCCAGCAAAAATCATAGAAAATGATTTTTTTGGACATCATCCAAACCGATGCTTTAGCCTATATACATAATAGACGGACGAGACTTGGCTGGTGACCTCAACACCAGCTACTGGTGTCAAAGCTCTGTAGGCCTCACATGATGTTTGTGTTTTACAAGTCATCCATCCATTTTGCCAGCTCATTTTAGGGCACGGGCCACAAAATGAGGTAGATCCCAAATCTCACGTGGATTACACCACAGGAAATTAAGCAGTGTTGATTGAAGTTGTATTATTAAAAACTTCGTAGGGTTCACTCTAATGTTTGTTTGCCATCCAACCTATTGATAAGGAAAACAGCTTGGTCCAAAACTTCTGTGACCCTCAAAACATTTTCAACAGTAGATGTTGTGTAGTCCACCTGAGGTTTGGGTCTCCCTCATTTTTGGGCTCATGCCCTAAAATAAACTGGCAAAATGGATGGACCGCGTGATAAAACATATACATCAGTGGGGTCCACAGAGCTTTGACACCAACTAGCTGGCTGGTGTTAGGGTCACCAGCCAAACCGTGTGTCTATAATATACTATCGTAGCAAGAGGTCAAGATATTTAGGTAGTAAATGAACCAATGATTTGCTTTAATCTTATAAGGTGCTATTCAACCCGTCAATCACGGAGGTGGTGGGAAGAACACCGATTCAATGCCATTTGAAATACAAGTCCATTTAAACTGTATTGTATGGGAGCAAGTCTTTTTTACCATACAATGGTAGGAATGCAACCCGCATGAGTAGGCTGGACCATAGGTATGTCAAAGGGTAAAAAACGAATACAACCGAAGGGAAGGAGAACATGCGGTAATGCTACTACTTTAGGCATGGTTTTAGGACTCAATTGAGTCGACTCAGGCTTGGCAAAACTCAGTTTGGTTCAACATCATATGTTGGAGAATCGTGGAAGTAAATTTGAATTCGAATCAAATAAGAGAATTAAACACAAACAAAGCACACAAAGAACATATGAATTTATGTAGAAAAATCCTTACGGGAAAAAAACTATGATAGAAAGTAATAAGGAATCCACTATAAAAATAAATTTATAAAAGATAGATGGACTTATTGATCCAAAAAACTTAAAAATTCCTTTACAAAACCTTACATTTGTTCTATAATAATTTAGGAATGTCTTAAAATATCTTAATCTTGAATACACCCACTTATATAGTGTTACAACCAGAATAAGAAACAAAATCAGCACATCCACAAAATTGCATAATTATATTGATAAGATCGAGTGACATCAACAACCCGTTGATAAGATCGAAGCCATCCTCGATAGGATCGAAGAATGCCTGAAAAATGGTTCAGCAAGCATAGAAAAATTTTATTATTATTATTATTATTTTTTGATATGATCGAGTGGTCTATTGATGACATCGAGAGACCCTTCTTCAAGTAAGACCGAAAACATCTAACAACACTATAAGTCATCCCGGTGAGTCAATCCTACCCCGGCCAAGTCAGGCTAATTTACTCCTTACTTAGGCAAGTCCTGACTTGGGAGAAGAGTCTGCCTGAGTCACTAACCATGGCTACAACAGGTTTGAGGCTGCATTTGGCTGGAGAGAGAGAGAGAGAGAGAGAGAGAGAGAGAGAGAGAGAGAGAGAGAGAGAGAGAGAGAGAGAGATTCACAACCAGGTGCCCATTCTTTCCAATACAACAAAAAAGAGCTATATTTCACTATTCTTGGAAATTCCACAAACCCCCACTCTTTTCCACACCTGAATTGGTTATTAAACCAAATGAAATATAGAAATCATGGAAAGTCAATTTCATTTTTGAAAAATGATGTTTTTACTGTTTATTGTAAAAAAATAATTATGGAAATCAAACCATAATGAGATTGCGGTCCAGTATGCAATGATAAATTTTCACTCCTTACCATTGGCTACCTAACAATTTCTGAGCACATCATAATAGCAGTCTGTTCTGCCATGCAATGATACTGTTTTGTAGTCACTGGTATTACTTTATAGACCACCACCCACACTATTAGGTATGTGGTCACCTCAAGTTTATGGCCCACTCTATCATATAAAGCTCTGTCTTAAGTAGCGTTCACACATATGGTTCTGCATAAGTGTGTAGGGTAAGTGCGTATCATATATACCCTTTCATTCCCTTTCAGCTGAAATGAGAGGTGTAGAGAGAAAGAGAATGAACCCTAGAATAGAGTGATTCTCAAGCAGGTTTTAAGTTGAGTAGAAAACTTATAATCATATTTTTGCATAATTGAGAGAGATTTCCATGTAAATCGGCATGTTTCTTTATTTTCTCGCTTAAATTTATTATTGTGGTTGTGTGAATTAACTTACACATTTCTATTGGTATTCCTTATATTTGAAGAAATTTCTAAATGATTCACATAAAAAAGGAGAGTTATGTATCTCCTCATCACCCATTAGCGGCGGTTCTTCAGGTGTAGTGACAAACAATAAATTTTCTGTAACATGAGCAGTTTTAGCTTGTACAAGTGGTCCGGTACTTTAGTACTCCAAACTGTTAATATGAGTAGCTTCAATATAGATGGCCCAATGCAACAAAAGTTCCCAAGATTGGAAGATCCTAGCCGTTGTTAGACCCTTTTTAAAGTGTTCACCATTGGTGTACATTCATCCTGCTGTTATTTTCTGACACCTGCTTAGGGGTCAGAATTTTCCAACTACCTTATATTTCTGGTAGATTTCTTTCACTTCCCAGACTGTCCAAATTCTTGTTTTAACAGTCTAATTTCGCTCCTTGAATTCGGATAAGCGATTACTTTCTTTCTCAACGTCAGAAGACCATTTGACCGTAGGATCATCGAATCAGTGATTCAATCCAAGATCTGAACGGTCTAGATTGGCATGATACTTGATAGATTGATTTTAGACCCCTTCTCCTTGGTGACATAATCTGGGCCATTTATTTGCATGGTTGAATGTGATAAGCTAGTCTTTTCTATCGAATGCCCAACATTTAACTACATAAGCTTTTGGATTGTGTTACATCCAGAGTATTGGCACTACTAACAGTAACATATGATCAGTTGGGACCCATCCTACCATCTCTGCATTTGTACCCCCAAGGGCCCAAGTCTGCAATTAAGGTACTTATAACTTTGGTTTGGGGCCACTGCTCTGTTGGGAAAATCACAACCCTTTAATCTTTGGGTTTACCACTGTTGTATTTTCTCCTAGACTGATATTTAAATCTGTTTTAGGTGATTCCCATGAGAATAATGGCTTGGGGCACATGTATATCGTATCATCCATCAACACTTCGTACTTGTTGGGCCTGTCAACCTCGCAATCATTCATCCGACCATGTGCACGTTATGCTCGGGTCTTGATGTAGGACAAAGCCAAGGACAATTTTATGTCTAGTCAAATAGAAAGAAGTGGGTCTAAAAAGTACGGTTCAATGGTTTAGTGTAAACTATTTATTTGGATGATCATAACCTTATGCCCTAGTTAATCACCCAGGGTTTATTAGCTCCAAAATAACTTCATAAAATTCAGTTGTTTTAAATGTCAAATTAAAATTTTAAATTAAATTTTACTATTTTTATAAATTTTATTTTTAATTTTAGGGGTTTAAAAGTCTTATTACATAAAACATCTTAGTTTTCTTCATCTAAAGATTGTTTATGAGCTTTTTAGATGTTTTCTCTTTCCTTGTGATTCAAGAGAAACAGGTGTTTTAGATATTTTCTCTTTCCTCATGATTCAAGGGTTATTCTTGAGAATAGATGTGATTGTGGAATATGGAGGCATATTTCTAGATGTTTTCTCTTTCCTTGTGATTCAAGGGTTATTATTAAGAAATAGTATTTTTAGATATTTTCTCTTTCCTTGTGATTCAAGCGTTATTTTTAAGAATAAATGTGGTTGAGGAATATGTTGGCATGTTTTTAGATGTTTTCTCTTTCCTTGTGATTCAAGGGTTACTATTAAGAAATAAGTTTTTTTTAGATATTTTCTCTTTCCTTGTGATTTAAGAGTTATTCTTAAGAATAGATGTGATCATGGAATGTGGAGGCATATTTACTGCTCCAGGGATTGGAGCACTTGACTTTTTGCTCTATACTATGTTAAATTACCACTTACTCTAAAAGCTCGAGCTATTAGAAGATGACATATCAATGTATATCAAGGGACTTCAACAAAGACAATGAGGACACGGTGTTTTCCTGTCATAAAATCTGAACAAGTGGAAGACTCTGTCGACAATACCAACAACATCATTACTTCTATTGGTTAAAAATGAGTTGTAATGGTTTTTGTTTATCATCCAAATGGGCTTTACAGGTCTCTTACATCGTGTCATGGATTGCAAGCTCATTTGAGTCATATCGACTCATCCAAGTCAACTCGAACCGGGTGGGTACTGTTGTGGGTCAGTACCACGAGTCACCCTCAAATTCACCCCCACTCTGACTGAGTCGGGCCAATCTACCCCCAACTACGGTCAGGTGCAACAGGTCTGAGTTGAAGAGCCACCTAGTAAAAAATGATCATTTATCACCTTACCACATGTTAGATTATTTGTATATAAACACTATGGTTATGAAAGTTACCATATTTTCCAACATTTAAAAGGTGCTATTAATAGGTGTTGTGGAACATGCTTTTTCTAGCTTGAAGGCTGGGCCTAGCGTTGTCTTAGCCCATTTTCAACTAAATGCCTTATAAGACAGGCCTTGAGTTTGACTGGCTAGGGCTCTCGTTCAATTGACATCAACTCCAAGTTAGCAAAAGAGTTAGGGCTCGTTTGGGTTGGGTATATGGGATGATTGGATATTAAGTCTAATCCTGATTTTGGTAGGCTCTATGCCCTCTGGATTTGCCACACTAAAGTGGCACCTTCCCCACATAAATGTAATCAATGACATTCAAGTTTCTTAATAAAACTTTGGTAATTTGTACTGATTACGATGAAAGCATTACTTTAGGGGGGGAATTTGATATAGAGAATGTGGGGCTTACTAAAATCAAGATTAAGCCTAATCTCAATTTAGCAGGAATGTTGATGTAGAGCGGGTCATGGACACTTTCATGTCCAAGATGGACCAGAGAAGGCCCGATCGGTGGTGGAAGTCATCAAGACCATCAGAACCTTAAAACATACATATCTCATAAATCGGAATGAATTACTATATAATTTTGAGGTAAGAGAAGCTACTTTAGCCAACCAACCTGGCATGACAGCTGGTTTGCTCATGCCAAATTTGCAAGATTCCATTAGATTGATGGTTGAAAATCAATTTTATTTCCGTTTTTACTATTTATAATAAATTTTGGTTTGGTAGTAACTCTTCATCCGTTGGGCTTTAAGAGTTGTATCCAACATAAAAAGTTTTTAGAAAAATGAGGAGAATAACATGGTTAAGCCACATAAGACACTTACTATAAATAATAAATTTACTATTTATAGTAAGTTATGAATTTTAGGGCATTTTAGTTGTAGTTTGACTCCGAAACTCATTCTAACGCTTAGTATCCCTATTTAAAGGATTGTAGACTTGTTTATTTGAATTAATCAATCAATTTATAAATTTTTTAGAATATTCTTTCTATTTTCTTGCTTTTTCTTCGTGGATTTGAAAAGTCTATGTGAGAAGTCCAGAAAAGCTTCATGGATTCGAAGTAGTTATTCTTGAGGAAGACGGTGATCGACCTCATCATGTTCATCCTTGTGTCAGCTGCAAATTGCCCGTAACCCTAGTTTCAAAAATCTTCTATTAACCCTAACATGGCACAATAACAAAGCGTCGTGTGTATTTGTTAGAGGACCGGCATTGAAAAGTAAAGATTCTTTTCGGTGTAATAGCGCATTCTAGCCCCTTTTCAGTCCTACAAACCTTAGTTACTGGCAATTTGCGTCCGTTAGTGGAATCCCGTGTAGACTTGGATTTTCAAATTTGTAAAAGAACTTTTCTTAGACACCAACCTATAATCAATCCAAGCAACACATCACTAGGCTACGTGGAAGTGCCATTGAACTGATTATATGAATATAAACCGTCAAATCTACAGGCTATTTGGTGGATCATCTAATTGGAAGGTTATTTCCATGAATAACAAATTCTTAAAGAAGAACACCAATTGCATTAAGGGGTCGAAGCCTCCAATATGAGTACTGTTTTTCCAAAACTAAAAGTGTGGACCATCCAATAGGTGGGCCATCAATCAGATGGTCCAGGTTGCAAAGCTCACATTAACAAATTGGATTATGGAAATGTTTATACACTGAAAGTTGAAAGAAAATGGTATCATAACAACAACAAAACATGAGAGTAAAAAAAGTAAAAGATATCTACTTGCAAATACCTGCATCATGCACCATCCATTGATTGATAGATACACCCTTATCTCTACTTTTTGATAATGCAATAGTACAAAGATGTACTACTATATCATCAAAAGTAGAAAGAAAGGATGGTAACTATCAAAATGGGTGGGCGTAAATAACATATCCTTGTAATAAAAAGAAGCTTTGCATAATAGCCTCTCACGACCAAACCAACCCCACTGACATCTTATTTTCGTGATTGGAGATGCTTCCATATGGCAAAAGTGAAGTGAATCTGCAATATTTTTGAAGGACGAAGTCGTGTCATTAAAATATGGTAAACATGTAACCTAAGAATGAGAGACTGCTAATATTAGTGAAAGGAGATAAGCTATACTAAAAGGTTGTATTATTATCTTTGTTTTAAGTTGTAACATTATTGCAAGGAAATATCTAACATGATCACCTTCTTGTGCATCTTAGCACCGTACACAAAGCTTTTAAATACTGCGATCGATGGACATTCATTGATGTAGACTAACATCCAGTTATTCCCCTAGGCCATAGGACAAGCGTTGGATGATGGTTATTTTGTTAAGGCTAATTTGTAAGGATAGGATGGTTAGCACCATCTGAGCAAGTTCTAAATGTTAATTGAATTATACTTTAAACAGATAAGAACTTTTAACTTTTTTTTTTTTTTTTTTAATAACTTTATTATTGATGGGCGGTCAACTAGATTATCAGGATGATGGGTCTAAATAGCAAATCTAGTGTGAAACCTAATTCATCATCACGATCCCTTCCTTTAAGTCACGATTGCAGCGAGTTGATGGTCTTATGTCATGAAATTGCTTGAGTGTTAACCACACAAACCCAAACGGCCCACTTTTATGGTAAGATAGAGGTTTTGATTTATATCATTAACATTATCCATCCCCCCTTGTTTGGCTCTAACCAAATGATAAACTCATTTGGATTGAACTAGCCTAATTTGAGACAATAATGCATAATAATATTATAAGATTTCGTGTAGAATCTAAAAGGAAATTGGCTTCCTTGACTGCCGCCACTTGAGCATAAAACCGTTTCTACTCACCGATCCCTAAAAACTAGGATCTCACCCAAGTCATTACATTTAATGGATATTTTCAATATCATAGGTCAATTAGGTCATTATACTTTACTAGGATGTGTTAATTAGTTTTAAGTGACCACTACTATTAATTCAAACTTGGCTTAATAGGTTCTAACACAAACTATCCTTAATTCAGTTTGATAATATATTTAGATCTAGTAAAATTTTCACTTCTCTTTTTTTAATCGAAATTATTAAAGCTTATATTATAACCTATTATGAATATGGATTACTATAGAAATAACAGGCCAAAAATCAATCCCCTTGGATAATGCAATGAAAGTTGTTTATAAAAGAAAGTATATTAATATTTGAACAACCTCAAGCATGGCATTAATATGGCCTTTAAATCTCGTGGCATAGATCCCTAATTCCTTTTCAGATATAATAAAAGGACATCATGGGAGTTGATAACTCATGGACATGCATAATTGTCCACGACTACTAGTCGAGCTTGTATTTGGAATGTAATGTAATCCAAATAACAATTACACTATGACGCAGGGGAGGACGTGAGGTCGAGCACCGTCTTCCTCAAGAGGATAAGTATTCCGATTCCACGGAACTTCTCTGGACTCCTCACAGAGACTTCTCGAATTCACGAGGAAAGAAAGCATAAAATAGAAATAAATTCTAATAAATTCAAAATTGATTAATGAATAAATAAAAACAAGTTCACAACCCTTTAAATAGGGGTACCAAGCAATGGGAAAGAAATTAGAATCAAACTACAACTAAAACTCCTAGAAATCGCGACTTACTATAAATGGTAAACTTACTATTTATAGACGGTCTGATGATCTCTTAGTCTTGTTTTCGGCCAAAAATAATAAAGAATGTTCTCCTAATTATTAAGTCTTTTGAACTAAAGCCAACGGATGAAGAGTTATAATCCTAAAACATATTATTTATAGTAAAAACGAAATTAAAATAGGATAAACGAATCGATCCAGGGTTTTATTGGAAAACCTGCGTATTTGGTTGGTTAGCTAAAGTAGCTCGTTCTACCTCAAAATCATATATTTCACGTCACATTAACTCATTAGGATAGTGAGATACGCTTGATTTAAGGTTCAATAGTGCGGATCACTTTCATTTTGGCCTTTTCTGATCCATCTTGGCCATGAAACTGTCCGCAACCCGCTCTACATCACACTAGAATAAAGGTGATACCAAATCTTCAATTATGTTTGGTAGCTTATAATTGGAATGCATTGGATCGAAACCTTTTGTTTGGAAGATTAATGCATTGGGAGTCTTTAATAAATTCATGAAATCCCAAATTAGTATATACATATGTGATATTTAATAGAATATTATTGGAAAATGTACTTTGGAAGAAAAAAGAAGAGAAAATCTCGAGACATGGGTGGGCCACAAATGTAAAGATCATAAATGAGCGACTTAACTACATTTTTTAACTATCAATTTAGATGACCAACATTTGAATAGTTCAAATCGTTATATTGATGTGATTTTAGTGTTGTAACTGATAATTGAATTGTTTTGAAGTATCATTAACATGTCATGTATACAATTAATTGATATCCTATTGATACCTTTATTACAAATGTAATTGAAAAGACACTTCACTATTATTACACCCGAATCACATCAAAATTCTAAGATTTTAGAACATGCTAAAATTGCCTACTCTAAATATCTCATATTTCATTTACCTCCAAATACATAACACCAAACACATGAATTTGGAGTAAAATTCCCCTAAATCCTCTCGAATCTCCTAAAATACACTCGAAATAAAAAGTTGCAAACGGCCCAAATAGATTTTTTTTTTTTTTGTAGTGTCTCCACGGGAGAGTTAGTGGGTACTCTGGCTATATACTTGATACACGCGCACGTGAAAGTTGTAAACGTGGCATGCATTTAATTAAATTGAACAGCCTAAAATTTGGAGCATACTGCAATTGGAAAATCATATTTGGTTGTACAATTCTAACCTTTGATCCATGGACAATAAAAAAGTGTAATTTAAGCATATCAATTTGAATTACTTGTACGCCGCGTTCACAACTCCCCAATGCCTGCTTATCATCCATCACACCCTGCCAGAGCATCAAAGTTCTTTCGGGTAATTATAACTTTGCTAAGCCCATATGCATGGAGGATGCAGCCCATCACCCATCAACATGCCACCACATGTGTCATCATGGCACAAGGATCAAGATCCAAGCCTTCCATCAGGTGGGCTCCACATCGAAGATGCGCTGACCCAAAAATCACACCATCTCCTTTTTCAGGTTAGCCACAGTTTTACAAAAAGAACGGATGGCTGACAACTTGGCAATGCTTGTATGAGTAATCACCCTGCTTCTTACATTTTGGCCAATCCGAACAACGGAACAGCCTGAATTTTTGGACAGATCATCTGCATGGTTAGAGCTATTTGATGGATGGCCAGGATCACCTAACATTCCTATGATAGTTTTGCACCATTTATTTAAATGGTGGTGGCTCTTTAAACATACACATGACATAGATGTAAAGCAATCCAGACCACCTAAATCGTTGATCCACCGTTAATTGGACGGTTAGAACTGCTTGATCAGTGCAGTTTTAGAGATATGCTAAGCCCACAACGGGACCCACAATTGC
The DNA here is from genome assembly GCA_030180095.1 of Magnolia changhungtana. NCBI lineage: Eukaryota > Viridiplantae > Streptophyta > Magnoliopsida > Magnoliales > Magnoliaceae > Magnolia > Magnolia changhungtana. The sequence continues at coordinate 5,679,767 of JASAUF010000633.1, forward strand.
CATGGTATGGATAGATGTACATAACTGCAACACGTGAGGATGATTAGTCACCACTATCTTTTAAGTAGTCCAAAACTAGCCCGGTGAATAACTTCGAGCCTACCATGTGTGTGTCAGATCCAACCTTCAAATACTTTTCTCCCTCCATGAAGATCATATTTCGAAAACATCATCTCCATCCATTCATCATATGGGCCACACCATATAAAAATATCTAGCCATTGGAAAAAATAGAACACAAGTGTGGTCCATTCAATGAATAGATATGGCTGATTATTACATAAAATGATCCAAACCAATCTTAAATTAATTGGACGGATTGGATGTCGCACAAAATGAGAGACTGGAAGTTATTTTCTGGGTGGACTGTAACTTAATATAATACAGCCTGTTGGACAGTAAGCTGGTTTCTAAAGTACGCAGGATGAGCAGGAATCAAGTACCTTTCTTTGCGCTTTTCCAGGAAGCGCTGCAACGAGTGTTTCCTTGCAATCGGCAGATCTGCACGAGTACATAAGAAACGGCGTTAACAGGAAAGAGAAACATTTTAATGCTCTGGCAGAGCGTGACGGATGATATACAGGCACTTGGAAATTGCATTCATGGCTTGCAGGTAATTCAAATTGAGCTGTTATAATCATCGGTCTCTCTAATTATTGCCTACATATCAAGTGTTGTACAGCCAGAGTGTCAAACAACTCCCTCGGGACAACATACAAGCATTTCTCTATGCTCATACACACGTACCAAATTAGCACAAGCGGAACATCAGATCTGTACACCAGATGTGACCCATCGTGTAGACGGTCTAACCAAGAAGACTACTTTCTACGTAACTGGGCATGGCACGTGTAACACATATGGAAGAAGAGTAGGGGGAGATGAAATATCCTTAAATTACGAGGCACACTAGGGGCCTGTTTGGCCGGACGGATCACAAGGGACTAGGAGGGATGGGATGGATTTTAAGGTAATGATGGTGGTGTTAGTGGATTGGTTTAAGATGCATGGGATCGATCCCGGGACAAGTTCACTGAGTCTGTTTGACACATTTGGTATATTCCGGGACTTTACTTTCCAGTCCGTCCGTCCAAACGTGGATTGGTTCAAGACCTATGGGTTTACTATCTCCCGGAACAAGTTCTTCGCTGGGTTTGTTTGGCTCGTTTGGCATATCCTGGGATTTTACCATCCCATGGGATCCGTCCAGCCAAACAGGCCCTAGATGTACGGAAGGGAAGCAGATTGTGTTCAACCAAATATGTGCGGGGCCACTGTGACGTATTTGTTTACGTACGTTTTCATCCCTTTTCTCAGGTAATGTTAAGATACAGGCACAAAAATGAGATAACTGTCCATTTCTTTTCTCTGATATGTTAGAGTATGGGCCCAAGAATAAAACAGATCTGACATTTTAGTCGACCACAGTAAATAGTAAGCTTGGTTGCATTAAATATATGCAAGTTGCATTAAATGTAAGAGTTATCTATGGTATGGTCGATGATAGCGTTGGATCTAACTAATTTTTGAGCTTATGCCTTAACATGACTTGAGAAAAAGGAAAGGATGGCATAGATAAACAAATACATCACGGTGGGCCTCCATGTAAATTCGGTATACATTGTTAGGTTCGACAAGGAGTCGGAATCAATCCACTTCCATATGGAACGGACTTCCCTATGGTAATTAATGGTGACCCCAAATAGCCTTTGTTGGACAGTCCATAATTAATAACACCATCAAATGGGCTACATGCAAGGGCGGCTCAAAGGGGTAGGCAGGTGAGGCAATCGCCAAAGGCCCCCTAATTATGAAGGCCCTATATTATAGCAAAATTAAAATTTCCTAATTATGAAGGTCTTATAATATAGTAAAATTAAAATTAAGAAGAAAAAAAAAAGCTTAAAATTTTTTAAATAAAACTTATTGAAAGGCCTACAAAATAGGAATATCTAAAAATTAGTTTACAAATTTGAAATTGAAAATTAAAAACAATCCTAGAAATTAGCACTATCAATAATAACAATCTAACTCTATCGTCTCTTTTCAAAATAATAGCATCATTCCCAATAAATTCTTCTCCTAAAATCTAGGACTACAACTACCTACTTAATTGCTAATTAAGTTCTCAAAAAATTAAATTCTAACGTCATTTTTTAAAATTAAATTCTAACTTCATTTTTCTAAAAAGCCTCATTTTTATGACTTGCCTAAGGCCCCCAAAAATGTTGAGCCGCCCCTGGCTACATGAATTAGTTGGTTTTTGTGAATAAAATATAAATAAATTTGTAATTTAGGCTAATTAAGATCAAAGTCCACTCTCACTTCTCTTCTCCCTTCGATTTTAATAAATTATAAGAGAAAATATACAGCAATTCACAGGACTACCTAAATTATAAAGCTTGTTACTTAAACAATCATTTTCAAGCTGAACTATGGATGTCTGTCATACCTAACTTAAAAATATAATGAGGAAAAATAGTTATATAATAAAGTTTTAGTGAAAATGTCGGCAACATGTGAGTTGTACTAAACATATATAAGTTGTAATAATCTCATTAAAAGCTAGGGTTTGAGGAATATGGGTTTGGGAGAGACATGGAGTGGCTACGGCTATTGTTTACGGCATGTTTGAATTGCTCGACGACGACAGCTGAATTTGAACAACAACGACAGGAGAAGAGAGAGGTTGCAAAACCTAGCTTTAATACCATATAATTTGCAGTAATTAAGATTAGGGCCCACTTTCAACTCTCTCACTAATTATATTAATAAATTGTAATAGAAAATATATGATAATCCCTTAAACCACCTAAATTACAAAGCTTCCAACCTTAATAAATTTAAAGGGTTATTAATCCAAACTATATTTTGGATAATATTTACAATTTTCAATTAACAAACACTCCCCACTTGATTTAATATATCTTCATATCAAGTTCCCTACAACTCCAGTTTTTAGTTCCTAAAGTATTCTTGACTTGAAAAGGTGGAAATGTCCAAAAGCTAGTAAGTAGTAACTGCTATGAATATAAAAATAATGAATAGGAGAAATGGAGACTCGCAAGTCTCTATAGCCCCTCCATTATTCATTTGACATCTGGCCCACTTGATCGATGACCAAATTAACTTTTGGTGAGATCATCTAAAGGGCGGGACACCTGATGCACGGCTTAGATGTTCTACACCATATGCGAGCTAGCAAAACTCGCTCAAACTTATCTATTACCGTTGAGTTTTTCAAGCAGCTGTCCTTCGGTGCTGGAGGAAGAGGCCGCGAACTTCGTATCGGCCGATTCGACCGTTCCGACACCTCCCTTTACCGCTACCTTTAAGATCTTCTCGGCCTGAAATAAAATCGATTTACTTTCAACGAAAAAAAGGGAAATTGAGGAAATATACAAAATGTTCGATCGAGTACAGGTGGGCCCATCTGAAAATCCATACAATTGTTCTTGGGGAGATACCCCACCAGATAAACGGCATGGATTACTAATACATGGGCCCAGATGGACATATTCCGGGCCGAACGAAGCTGTGGGCCGAACATCGTATGATGCGCGCGTTCCGCAACGGTAATACGTACCATATCTCGAGGAACGTCGTAGACGGTGACCGTTCCGTTGTAGAAAATCGTCAACGGAGCTGTTGCTTTGAGATCTTCGGCGACGACCCTGAAAGATATATTTAAAAATAAACAATAAATAAAGGGCGGGACACGTTCGGGGGTCGCACATACATGCCAGCCCCAGGCCGTCCATCAGGCGGGCCCACCACCTTACTCGTTTTAGCCGTCCATTTTCTGCACACGCGCAGCACTTGATGAGTGCGCGCGAGTATCTTTGGGTAGGGCTGATTGATTTATGGTTCGGTCCTGGCACGAGTGCCACGTGCGCAGACTAATCAATGCAGACGCTCTGAGACCTTTCTCTCCGCGAGATGGGGTAGTTACATGGCTTCACTACCGTACACGTGGAACATTCCACGAACCCAAACCGTCCAAACAGTGTGACGCACTGTGGATTGATCAATCCTGACCTCTGATTAAGGGACATTTCTTCGCTTGTTACTTTCCATTTATACCGTCCATTGCATGCCAGGAATCCAACCGCAAGGATCATACGTTCCACGTAATTTTGGGGGTTCCAACTTGTTCAACGGCTCGGATTTGAGGTAATTGCCACGTGTACAGTCCTACAACGTAGTAGCTCTCTCTCTCTCTCTCTCTCTCTCTCTCTCTCTCTCTCTCTCTCTCTAAAAAACAGCGTACCTTGAAACGGGATTGAAGACGGGGAGAAGAGAACGGAGCCCGCCGTCACCGTTCCGCATCGAAGGTAACGGAATCGGACTTTTTGGATCCGGTACCGTTTCGTTCAGTTTCGGCGAAACGGCGCTTTCAGGCAATCTTCCTTCGTTACTCAGTCGGGAAGCGATTACCGACTTCAGTACTTGCGGATCGATCCTCGAAATCGCATTTTGAATTCCTGCAGCCAAACGGAGATTTTCAAAAATCCAAAAAGAAGAAGAAGAAGAAGAAGAAGAAATCTAAGATCGAGAAAAGAAGAAGGAAGGAGAGAAAGAACCTTTGAAGGAGCTTCTACGATCGAGAGGCTTTTTCCCCTTCTCGATTCCGAAGAAATTGAGTTCAGCGGACGATCTGGACATTTTCGTGGGTCCTTTTTTTTTTCCTGCGAAGAGGAGCAGAGATGGAGTGGTGTGTCAAGAGAGTGGGTGTGGTTTTAAAGGGAGTGAGAGGTGAAAGTGGGGGAGACTGTAGCGAGAGAAAAACACGAGGAAAAGGCGAGGAATAGAGCGGGCGAGCGGAAACGTCACGCCTACCACGGTTGCTTCCGCAACAAGAGTAAAACGTCAGGAAATTACTGAAATTTCCTTTCTTTAATTTCCTGATGTTTACTATCGCTACGGCAGAAGGGGATTGGCACGTGTACCTGCCACGGGCTATATAGCTGGTGTAGATACGTGTCGTGCGAAGACAAACGCCGACGCTCCTCGATCTCCGAGTTATATGAACGGTTTAAAGGAGAGTAAAGTTACATGTTACCCATGAGGTATTTACTATATCCACACTGTTCATCAATTTTTCAAGATAATTTTAGAACAATAGCAAAAAAAAAACAATCATATCTAAAGCTCAAATGGACCGCACCAAAAATAGAAGGGGGGATAATGATTTTCACCATTAAAAAATTAATAGGCCCACAATTACATTTATTTTCCATCGAATCTGTTCAATAAGATAAAAAATACATGGATGAAGAGGACAAACAAATTTCATTTTGATCCGAAACTTCCGTGTCCCCCAAAAGGGTTTCAATGGTAGACATTTAATTCCCATCACTTTTTTCAGTATGGTCCCCTTGATCTTTAGATTGACCTTATTTTTCATCTCAAGCCTTAAGATTAGCTCGCATAATGGATGGACAGTTTGATATAACGTATACCTCATAATGGGACCCACAGAACTTGCTGGCGTCAGTACACCAGCAATATAGCCAGTGTGGGTACACCAGCCAATCGGTTCGGTGAGGCCGTAACCGTGGGAGCTGCCTTGATATATATGTTGTATATCCACTCCATCCTTCCATTTTTCCTGATCATTTTTAGGGCATTACCCTAAAATAAAAAAGATCAGGTGGACCACACCTTAGGAAACAATGGTGATTGAACGCCCATCATTAGTTTTTTTTTTTTTTTTATCAAGCTGATATTTGTGTTTTTCCTTGGTGTAGATCTGGGTCACCTTATCAATTGCATGGATGGAAAATATATATTACGGTGGTTTTATTACAAAATTTTAGATCAAGCTGATATTTGTATTCTTCATTGGCATGGATGCACGTGACTTTTGGAACTGTATCAGTTGTCCATGAGTGTCAATGGCTAGGATAGGCTATGCTAAGCTCTGTCCAAACTCAGTTAGCATTTTTCAACCTAAGTTCAAACCTAACCCGAGCCCATGGCGGGCTAAAATCTCCGACCCACGTATACAACTGCATTCACGATACAAAATCTAAAATTTTTTTAATTTGAAAATTGAGAGAGATATGAAGTTCCTTAATAATGTTTACAAAGATATCACACAAATATCAAGTTGATCCCAAATTTTTGTGGTCCATGATAAGTTTTTAATAATCAATTATCAGTTTTTCATTTATTACAGTCCACTTTTGGAATTTGGATCTTCTTAATTTTTAGCTAATATTATAAAATGAACTTTCAAAAATAGTTGGAAGGTGTGGATATAAGGCACATACATTAAGGTGGGCCCCTTAGGTAGTCCACCCACGTCGGTGGATCTAGAATCGAGTACTGTGAGCGGATTAGGTGCGGTCCACTCACTCGAGTGAGATGCACGTGGGAATTTTCACACGTGTTCCAAACCTGTGTGATATATCCAAGGTATTGATCAAAGTAGAGGCCACCTTCAACATGTGGTGTCCGAGAACCAGGTTGACCGTGGGCCCACTCTTATTTGGAAACCGAAACCCGAGTCCATGGTCAGTAGAAAGATATGGTATGGCTGATGAGTGAGTTCCTCTTATGTTTGTATAACGGAATGTTAGCCGTGGAACCAGCGGGCGCAACTTCGGATCCACTAAGGTGTGTGGATCCCTGATTTGTGGGGCCCACTGTTATAAATGTTCCTTACATCCATGCCATCCATCAGTTTTGATATCTCAGTTTAGGGATTGATCCTGAAAACAAAGCAGATCCAAATCTTAGGTGGACCACACCACACAAAGCAGTAGTGATTGATAATTAAAAACGTCTTGTTGTCCTCAAAAGTTTTGGATCAAGCTAATATTTGAACGGTCCCTCCTTATTAACAGGTTGGATGGCAAATAAACATTTGGGTGGGCCCAAGAAGTTTCTAATGATAGTATTCAATCACATCATTTTCTTTTAGCGTGGTCCACCCACAATTCTACTTCATTTTTATGATCTTGTCTTAAAATGAGGGCATGAATCCAATATGATAAGTGATCTAGAACGCTTAAAAGTGTGATAACTAAGACACTTAGGTATAGTACAAGTATGACATTTGAAGAAGATTGGGTAACAATTTGTTTGGACCGCAGCTTGCTGCATATAGTTACTTTATTTTATTTTATCTTTAATAGCAGCTTGCAATCAAATCAAATTTCACAATCAATACAAAAGTCGGTGCTCAAGATAAATATGAAAGTCAGGTCCAAATTAGTATTTGTAAACACATAAGATTATATGGCTGTAATAATTTTGTGGCATTTAAAACACGAAATGCTGGCCTTTTGTTTTCTTCTTGCTTAAGGAAAATACCTGGAAACGTCCTGCTAAGTACCTACCAGGGTCACTTTCATGAACATGGGAAAAATGACTTAACTCATATCAACCACAAGGTCTATCCCGTAAGCTATACTTTTCTTTGCCTTATCCTAAAAATCAAGATAATTCAACATTCAGGTAGGCCATCTTAAAATTTTTTTACCTAGAACTTTTAATTCACGTGATGAGGCCCACCTAAGTTCTAGAATAGTATGCTTTTTAGTAATTCTTTCATCACAATAACGTGCATCATACAAATGGATTACCTGGCATATAAACAATATATATAGTAGCTCTTGTACCATGTTAATGGTGGACGTTCCATCCTAACTTATACATAGGATGGATCTTTTGAAAGATCCACCCACGTCGCCTGTCAGGTACCCAGTGCAAAACAAGCGTGCTCTTTGATACTCTGCTAGATCATGGTTCTTGATACACATGGACAAAAAAATATTACATATGGCAATGCCTAAATTGAAGCCGCCCATATAGTGGCCTACTATTGTAGATGACGCATGGCCCAAAATTCTATCTGTTTGGACGGTACGATTAAATGGTATGGAATTGCATTAAGGGCCTGTTTGATTTTCGGTGGAATGGTAAATCGCGCGTAAAAAAGAGATTATTATTTCCCCGTGAATTCACAGCATCCTGATATAACTGTTTACTTTTTGACACAAAAATCAAGAATATTATAAAATATCTGTAGGTCCCACTGTGATGTATTTCGCTTATCCACACCGTTCATCCATTATTACATTTGAATTCATAGCATGAGTAAAAAATTGAGGCATATCTAATACTCAAGTGGACCACGTCATGCAAAAAAGAGAATCGAATACTTACCGTTAAAAACTTTGTAGAGCCATTGTTTCTTTTGGCGTGGGCCATTTGAGTGTTAGATCTACTTCATTTTTTGTCTCATGCTCCAAAATATTGTAATAAAACAGACTGACGGAATGAATATATCATACGCATTACCTTGCAGTAAATAAATTAAAATTACATCCGTTAAACCAATTTTACTAGCGCAAACTCCTGTGAATTTTCAAACGCAGGAAATCGTAATAATCACCGTTTCCCTTGCATTTTTCATATCTCTGAAAAACAAACAGGCCTTAAATGAAATTAACAACGATACTATTGCATAATAATTATATGTCTGGAAATATCATGATATTTTCACCATCTAATCTATGGGATCAAAGTCCTCATTTATGAAATATAGTGTATTAAGTGACCCTGTTTGGGTGGACTATGAAATTATAATCAACGAACCACGTTTGTAAAATCGGTGCCAGTTACCTGTACACATATGCAACTTTGAATATCACATGTAAATGACACATATGGATAAATGGTGTGAATAAAATATGAGTATCAACATGTAGATCACGGATGTAATGGATTTCATAATCGGCCAGAAATCCTACTGTATTTGTACCATATTAGCTCTCTTTGGTGCAATATCAGGATCAATCCTAAATCCTTTTTCTCAGTGTAGATGTATGGAAAGGTCAGATAACACGTGTAACTAGTTTTCACGTGCGAATACTAGACGTTGTACACGCATGTAACATTGACGCATGCGTTGGGTCCCATGTGATGAATGGTACTGCGGCATGTGGAAATGGGTACATGTTCAGTGGCTAGACTTTCTTCTAGTGCAATTAAGAGGGATGGACGATCAAAGGTGGGTCTCACGTGATGAATGATCTTAGTCATTGATTGGACTACTTTAATATGATGAATATGGATTATCCACTTTGCTAACAATTGATTTGATGGTTAGGATTTCTTATGAAAGTGTTTATTAAAAGATATTAAGAGATGGAGAAATGCAGATGGGCCCGCTTGATTAGAATCATCCTATGAATGTGATTTTTTTGAAAGTAACATGGATCATAAATGACCGATGGTCCACAACATCGATCTAGAATATAGGTCCATTTTATCAACATCGGTGGGATGGCTAGGATCATTAAATTAAGGTGCTGAGGAATGAAAAGTCAAAGGTAGGTCCCACTTCATATAGATCATAAATCAATAAATAAAGTGAATATATTTTAAATGATAAGTCCATGCACATTTAGGGCTCTTGCTGATTTGTAGCTGTTGTGTAGTTAGGAGTTGGAGCCTTGGTGCACCACAAGCATAAGATCATAAATGAACGACTAATCAATGTTTAATTATTGATTTACATGACCAAATGTTTGAGTTATTTAGACAATTCTATGGATGCAATTTTAGTGATGTAGTATGTTGTTATTCAATCAAATTAACGTGACGCCACACCTGTTAACGAAACGGCTCGTATTCATTTAAACGAATGTATTTAGGATATCACAAGCATGCTAGAGTCCTACTTGACTCGAATTTGATTGAATATTTGTAACTCCAAGCATCAAATCAAACATAGGATTAGACCTATAAAAGTTTACTTGACTGTCCAACCACCAATGTTGCAACGATTAAGTAACTTATAAAGAAAGTGTTAGCTCTTCTGAATTTTTTTTGCCTTGATATAAGAATTTTTCTTTCAACGGTGATCATGGGCCTTAAGTTTCTTAATAATGTAATAATAGATGGAAATGATTACAAACTAAAGGTGAAATTGTCAATTTTATTAATTATAATAGAGTTCGATCAATACAATCAACAAAGAAATAAATTAGCAGAGAAATAAAATAAAAGATAAATATGTGTGATTACCTATATGGACAAATAATCAAGGCTGATGATCAAAAAAATATGACCGGGGTGTGATCTTTCAAGTATGGACTCGGTTAATCAAGATCCGACGATGGTGGATCGTTGATATTTATACTCCTCTTAAGCATATTACAATGATGGCACTGGACAACAGTGATCTAAGCTACCTTAAACTTCAGACATTCCGTAACGAGGCTAGATAGAAGTAGAAGAATTAAAGCTAAAATTAGAATATGACAATATTATGCCAGAAATGGATGTCACGCCCTGAAAATCGGAACCCGAGTTGGCCAGGCCCAAACCTGAATTTCAGGACTATAAGTTGTATTTAAATAAAATATATATCGCAACCCATATTATTTCATGTACTTTCAAGGCAATCAGAGCAACTAAAAGGATACTAATCATTGTCATTAAATATTGTCCACTAATCAATCTTTAAATCTTTAATTACATTGACATTAAAAAATAAATAATAACAACATACATTGAATTTTAATTAATTCTAAATAAACAAATATAAAAGTCTTCAATTTTGTCCAACGGGTTCTTCATATACAAACCCTGCAAAACAGTCTATATGGGTGTAAGCGCGACGGCTCGTAGGGTCAAATCATTTCCAAAAATGAAAATTTTACTTTAACACCAATATAAATCAATAAAATAAATAGGATTAATTACGAGTATTGAATTAACATTTTACGTGACAACAATAACAAATTATTTTTCATAGTAACAAAATAATTAGATAATACAGTCATACAAAATCTTTTCTTGTTCAATACAGGGCAGAGCACTCGTGTGGGTTGATCCTTTTAGGAAATGACCCTCGGCAGAGCACTGGTGTTGATCCTTTTAAGGAATGACCCTCGACAGAGCACCTAGTAAATAAACTTTTAGGGTAAATATCTATTCACACCCCAAGTATAGGGTTGTGATGTAGTAATAAACTTAGTAAGACCGATGTTGAATCCATAAGGACTGAACCTTGTACGTAATCTGAAAGTAACTTGATAACTTGAACTAGAACTAGAACTAGGCAAAGAAGTAATCTATATCAGAGAAAATTAAGAGAATAATTGTGAATAGATTAATTAAAAATGAATAAAAATAAAAGTGGGAACTAGGGTGCCAAGGATCCACTTGTAGCAATTGGGAAGCTACCTTACATTGATTCAAAGACACAACTATAATTAGAGTCCTATCCTATCCAATTTGTAAGAAGAGATTTGTCAGATCTCTGAACTTCTCATGGATCTAATCATCAATAGATAAGAGTGGTGAAGATTTGGAAGTGATCCCATCACCTAACCATGCCCAAGAGACTATGGCAAACAACAACAATTTACCAAACTCACAACCAATCATAAGAGAATTGTGAAAGTTAGGAAGGATTCTGTCACCCTACCATGCCCATGGGGCAATGGTGAATAACAGGTCCTATTAATTTTACAATCTTAATAATGAAAAGAACATACTTAAAGCTATCGCAGATCTATTGTAATTTAAGTCACAACAAACCATTAAAAACTAAAAGTATACCTTCATAATCAAACTAGAATCCAAAAGAGTTCAACAAAACATGAATAAAAACCAAGCAAACATCCCAATCACGCTACAAGCTTCACCTCTTAGCCCTAGCTAAGAGATTTAGCCAAACATGATCAAGCTAAAACCCAGAAAAACAAGAAAACGAAGATAAGGGAAGGAAAAACTCACGTTCCCTCACTCCAAGATGCCTCCACAGCTGCCCTAAAAGATCTAATCTTTTGCTCCATATGTGCAACGATAAATGCCCCTTGCTCTCTCTTCTCTTTTTATAAGCATAAAGGGTCGGTGACTCTCTGTTTACGCAATAGAGAATTCTTGAAAACTCTTTACGCATATGTGATGATTGGTGGGCCCATAATCAATGCTGGCAAGAAAATCCAATTCGTCTAGTGGATTCACGTCAGATTTTCGGTCGAAGATGGACTAATTTGGCTTGGATTAGGCATGGCTCATGGGACTTGTGCTTCTACCGTTCGTCCTCCGTTTAGACGATTAAAAACCGATCTTCGTTGTTTCTCAAGATTTTGTCACCTAGGATTGGATGAGAGGGTCTGTGGGCTCCTACTGGACGGTCCGGATCGGACCATTGATGTACGATGGTGGCCCCACAGGCTCTATTTGCGAAACAGAGCCTGCGCATTTGCGCTGTGGTGGTCGTTGGGGCAATGATCGACGCATTACAGAGAAATCCAGTCCATCCATTAGATTCCTTGTAAAAAACCATCTAGGAATAGATTATTTTGGCTCATAGTAGGTGTGGGCCACGGAACTTTGCATTTCACTGTCTATCCTGCGTTTAACGTCTAAGAAGCTGAGATAACTTGCATGGTGGCAAAAAGACACCTAGGCGAGGATAATACCCACCCTCTGGAGTGAATGGACAGATAGGATCATGCAATGGGGTGGAGAGTGGGCCCCACTACTCAGAATCGGTGAAATAACGTTCACACGCTGTTTCCTTTGTGTAGAAGGTCAGGTCAACCGACTTTGACCAAGGAACCTCATCCGGTGAGCGTCGAGTGCACGTGTACCTTATGTACATGCAATGTACATGTGGGGTCCATAGCGATGTTCATGAGAAATCTGCTCCGTCCATCCGTTTTCACCTTGTTTAAGGGGTTAAGATCGAATTTGAAGCATATCCAGATATCAGACGGGCCCCAAAATCAGGATTTTAGGGGCTGATCTGACCGTTGGGCCACATCCAGAGGGATCCAAGGGCTAAATTTCGATGTGTACAGTTAATATATAGTCCTCAGGCCATATATGAAGTTTCGAGCCGAACGGATGGTGGGAACCCTCTGATCTTGCATTTTGGACTATTTTTGGGCCCGTTTAACGTGATTTTCTTCGATTTTCTTCGATTTTCGACATGTAATTTCTTCGATCTCGGTCCCTTGGGGTTAGTCCCTTGCCTTGGTGCTTCTTGAGTGTTAAATCCATGCCTTTAGCATTCTTTTCAGTCCAGGCTCCTAAATACATCTTGCATCACAAACATAATCAAAATAGGCCGTTAAACCGTATCATGTTTGTAAAATCAGGTAATAACTGGGGTTTAATATATAATATTTGACCCTCAACAATACCCAGGGCAGAGCACCCATGTGTGTTGATCCTTTTAGGGAATCACCCAGGGCAGAGCACCCATGTGTGTTGATCCTTTTAGGGAATCACCCAGGGCAGAGCACCCGTGCCGCTCCTTTCGGGTATGACCCTAGGCAAAGTACTCGTACCGTGCCGATCCTTTCGAGAATGACCCTGGGCAGACCCGTACCATGCCGATCCTTTTGAGAATGACCCCGGGTGATGTTTTATTTAAACCAACATGATTTAAATGATTTTTAAACTCGCAAGTATACGAATCAGATGTAGATACAGTATGTATTACGAGATCGTTCCGACAAGGACTGGTTGTCACAATTCAAATCTATGATTCTCCTTAACTAATCCAACAAATAATGGAACGAATTACTAAGCACAATTCTATGAAAAATAATTGAGAACAGGGAAGAAAATTCAATCAGAGAGAGCACTAGGACTTTCGAATCCACCCCTAATTATCCTATCGCCTATTTTATCTGTTGATTCACCCTAATCTAGATTGATACAACTTATATAAAGAAAGCACAATCTATGTCCTTAATAGGGCATACAGAATGTCTAATCTCCTAAAGCAATGCAATGAACAACACATCCCATGTCCTTGGTCGGGCACATAGAATGTATAATTCATTAAAACACCTCGTTTCTTCCTCTATAGGAAACCTGTTCATGATCAGACACAAGCACCTAGAATAAGCATCCAGACAACATCCATATATAGACTTTGGTCAAGTTCATAGATGGAGAAGTACAAAATTTAACCCAATCAAGCACGCTAGAGAAAGAAACAAACCAATCTAATTAAAGTAAATTCAACATAGACAAGAGTTATTCAAATTAAGGGCTTTATCTCAGCCCTAGCTACAAGATTAACAATCCATAATTTCAAATAAAAAGAAGAAAAAATAAGATTTAAACGCTAAGAACATCTCCCTTCTTCCTTCCTCTCTCTCTCTCCTCTTTCTTCTCTTTCTCCTCTCCTTGGCTCTCCCCAGGCTCTCGCTCAGGCTCTGAATCTCCTCCCTTCTCAGCTATTCGTCTCTTTATAGCTTACTCCAGGCGGTGGGAGAATTTGAATTTCGGAAGTCGGTCGAAGGACCGCTAAAAGTCAGAGCATTTATACCCTTGACGCAGCTAAAAACGGAGCTTCACAAGTCCTTTGTACTTTGAAGTTCATCTGAAAAATCAACGTCTCCTGGGACGTTTCTGAGTGGTCTACCCAATGGACGGCTTGGATCATCCATCTGATCAACTTCCTGATCACGTAACCGCCCCAGAATCGGTCGGTTTCCATATGCTATAACAGAGATCGCAGATCTCTTCCGCTGTGACTCTGGTGGGGTCCATTTCATCTGTCATATGAGAGATTCAATCCGTTCACCGAATTCCTCTTGGAATTTCAGTTGGAAATATATATTTTTTTTTCTCCGTTTTGGTGTGGCCCACCGAATAACTCATTACACTGTCTATTCTGTGTTTGAATGGCTAGATTTCACTCCTGATGATCATTTACAATTCTGCCACCTAGGCATGATAATAGACTTCATTTGGATCTGATGGACGGCTTGGATTGTCCGTTTGGATAATATATGGGGCCCACAACCGTCCACAAAACGGACGCAATCCATCCGTTACGCAGCAAAAAAAACGGTAACTGCCGCTATGACGTTCGGTGGGTCCCATCTTGACATCTATTGAAAAATTCACTCCGTACATTGGATAGAGGATGAAAAATCGGTTGGGAATGCTCAATTTCGAGTTAGATTTGTGGTGGCCCACAGAGTTTTAAACCCACCATCCATTATGCTATTGAACAGTTAAACAAAACAATAACGCTATGTCTTCAAATTCTAACAGCTAGGCGTGGGGTATGGTTGCCTCAGGGAACAAGTGAACGGTTTGGATTACCCATACAGACAATGGGTGGGCCCCACAACAGAAACCGACGGTCTCTGTTTCCAACGCTGGAGAAAGAAACGGTTCTTTCCGTTTTTGTGAAGAAGAGTCGGTCAAAACTGGTTTTGACCGGCTTTTCGTTGCCGTACACAGCTAGTGCACTTGTGTACTATGCACATCCAACTCATGTGGGATCCACCTTAATAGTTATGGAAAATCTAATCCGATCATCTGTTTTCTCACCTCATAAAAGGAGATGAAACCAAATTTGAAGCATATCCAGATTATAGGTGGGCCCATAATCAACGGTTTGTGGGCTGATTTGTCAGTTGGGGTACTTCCGTAATGATCCAATGAATGAAATTTAATATGTACGGTTTATTTATGGTCCCCAGGTTATGTATGAAGTTTCGAGCCGAATAGATGGTTAGAACCATGTGATCTTGCATTCTAGACCAATTTCGAGCCTCTTTAATGTGAACGGCTTGATTTCCACAAATCTCTGGCATGTAAAATCTTCAATATTGGTCTTTTGGAGTCCGTCCCTTGCTCTTGTAACTTCGAAGCATCAAATCCATGCTTTTAATACTTTTTTTCGATCAATGCTCTTTATTTCATCCTGCAACAAAACCGCAATTAAATTACCACATTAGGCGTTATCATGTACGTAAAATCAAGCAGTAATCGGGGTCTGACATGCAATATTCGACTTTCATCACCGGGTAGAGCACCCGTAAAAATACAACCATCCTTTTAGGGCAGAGCACCCATAAATTGAAATACATTCTTCATCATGTAATAATAAAGGAAATAATTATAATTTAAACACGCCACGATAAATAAAATGAAGTCAATTAATAACTCAAATAAATTATCTCTATATTATGCAACCAAGAAATCAAATGAAATAATATGCAACTAATGACAATGATTAAATAAATTTAATACATAATAACTAATCAAATCAATCGATATGTTAACCTAAAATTTTCAACAAGGAAGATCACCTACCTGATTTAGAGTGATAGATTTGATGTGGTGATGGATTCTACATGTAGATGGTCTGAATCCGATTTCTCATTAACTCAGTTCGACGCATTTAAACTAGTATCACTCGGTAAATGTTTTCAAAGTAAAACGATTGCGTCCCTACACAAATCATACATGCTGATTTATTAGGACTTACACTAAAGTTTCTAATTATCTAATATTTAAAATATAAGAAATATAACACGTTAAATCACTGAGTTGACTTGGTGAGTTGACTCGAATTAAGGCTACTCTAACGTATAAAATCATAGAATGGAGATAGAAAACTTAGCTGATAAATGGCTCGAAGTTGGAACATGGAATCAGTTCGGATGATCGGGCTAGCGAGTCATCTGGTTGACTTGCTGAGTTAATTCGATGAAACTACCTGCTTTTCTTTCTTCCTTCTTTCTTTTCTTCTCATTTCCTCTAGCCTTTTCTTCTGATTCATTCTTCTGATCTTGTCCAAAATACGTTGGAACAACAAATCAGATGGGATAAAACAATAAGTCAGGCGACTCGAAAAGCTTGCCTATCTCTTCCTCTCACTGATTCGCTTTCTTTCATTTTGATTTTGCGTGGATGATAAGGATTGATTGCTTGTTAATGAGGAGTGTTGGAGGATCACAAACCATTGGATGTAGGTTAAATCTGAGGCTATGAATGGTGGAAATCAAAAGCCATTATGGTGAAGGAAGGTTGTGCCTGCGAAAACGAAACAAGTTTCCGCTTCGAATGGAACTTGCGTTAGATGCTAAAGTTTCCAGTTTTAATGGCTAGGCTAGGCAGGGTCCACTAGTGATGGTTAGAGATATCTAAGTTGTTCATCAGTTTTGCAAGATAAGGATAGATTGTGAGCTTAAAAATGAAGAAGATCCGAATCTTTAGTGGGCCGCATCAAAGGTTTTTAGGCAAAAGATTTCAAGGGCTAGGGTTACTCAAGGGTCCAGATCTATTGGGCGGTTTAGATTAAGGAGTGGGTCCCACCATGATGATGGCATGCATGGTGGATGGGTTCATGTGCGCAACTGTACAGCGGATAAGAAGGAAAGAGAGAGAGAGAGAGAGTCGTGGAGAAGAGGTTTGGTTGTGGGGTGACGAGCGTCAGCACGTCACTTGTTGTTTTAGTTTTTTTTTTTATATAGAGAATGGGCCCCATAGGAATGATGTGACAAATCCACACCGTTCATCAGTCTTGTCGGGTCAAGTTAGGGCGAGGGTCCAAAAATCAGGGCAATCCAATGCTCAAGTGGGCCACATTATAGGGAACAGTGGGATCAAGTATCAACCATTAAAGAAAAAGTACGGGTGTTACAGTGGAAGAATTAAAGATAAAACTAGGATATGACAATATTGTGTCATGTAGTGAGATTGCGTGTTGGTATGAGAGCTCTTTATCAAGTGCTCCTCATATAGACTGATTCTGTAAGTTTCCGTGTAAATCTTAAATTGTGTATCAACCATATAAATTTTATTGATTCTTCTCATAAGCGTAGCCTATCACGTAGAAAAACTAAGTCTCGTATTAGAACTCTTACATTTTGTAGAAGTTGCTTTTACTGAGACTTTAGTAATTAATATTTATAGAGAGGCTTTAATAAGACTATTGCTTAATTACACAGTTACTTTTCATAGAACTCTAGTATTTAATGCTAGCTCACATATGTGTACGTCTAAAATTTATCCTTTTGAAGTTGATCTGCACTACGTGGCACCTTTCGAATAGTTCAATCTGAATGTGATCGGTCGGGTGTAAACACAGCTGATAATTTAAGTGTTTTCGGATATCATTAGCATATACCACATATATAATTGATTAGTAGCCCAACACACTTTATAATAATTATTATTATTATTATTACACATGGTAAGATGATTTTGAATTAGAGCAAAATGAAAATATTATAAAACATCTTCGATTTCGTATACCTTTAAATCTACGCTCTCAAATAATTTTTAAATTATGAACTCCAGTAGAAATTGCTTAGCAATCCTTTAATGACCTCAACAGAGTGAAATGTCATTACAAAATTCTTATAATCCAACTCCAATTAATTGAACCTCCCAATCCATGCTCTCCAACAATTTTTAAATTATGAACTCTAATAGAAATTGCCAAACAACCCTTTAATGACCTCAAAAGAGTGAAATGTCATAACAAAATTCTTATAATCCAACTCTAATTAATTGGATAAATATTTAATAAAAATATTATATATAATGGTACTATGAGATCGCCCTCATGGGAGTTTCTCATGAGGTCGAGTCTGCAGGCCCACCATGATGTATGTCAGACATCCACCTCATCAGTCAGATCCACCATTTATGGCAGGCCATGGGCCTAAAATTAGGTCAATCCATGACTTAGGTGGGCCACACGATAGATAATAGTTAAGAGTAGTTACCCGCCCATTAAAACCTTCATATTTATTTAGAGGCCCACCGAGAAGTGGCTTGTACATGCAACCCATCCATTGTGTGCGTCCCACTTGGACTAAGGGTCAGACCAAGTTTCAACCACATCCAAAACTCAAGTGTGCCCCACTAAGTGCTTTTAGATGTTTTAGGCATGTTTTTACATAGTTTTAAATGGTACATCCCACCTGAGTTTTATACACATTTAATTTTTGGCACATCCAATAACCTACAAGGACCCGCCAAATGCCCAACATGGATGTCTAACACACATCACGATAGGATCCACCAAGCTCAATCTCATGAGGGCTTCGATAAGGTTGAACTTGTATTACCATTTATCATATATATATATATATATATATATATATATATATATATATATATATATATATATATATATATATATAAGGGGAGAGAGAGTCATGCTCACCTAAGCACGCCTATGCACACGTGTCATGGAAGTCTAATCCGAATGGTCCATCTGATGTGGAGTCCCATGAGTCCTTAAGAGACAAATTTTCACCATGATCTAAAATTCTGGTGAGTCATAGTAAAGAAAAATGAAAATAATTAAGGGAGGAAACAGTTTTCATTTTTCATGGCCCACCAAATTAGCTGAGCATTCGGATATATATATATATATATATATATATATATATATATATGTGTGTGTGTGTGTGTGTGTGTGTGTGTGTGTGTGTGTGTGTGTGTGTGTGTGGGCGCATGTGTACGATAGCATGATTTGGTGCAATTTTTACCATATGACGATGAAAATTGTTTTAAAAAAATTAGGCAATATTTGACGCTGCTGGAAAATTAGAGCTTGAAAATAACCTAACCCTTCGGTACGAGTAACTTTACATGCTGCCATTTGTCTATTGATCATGCCTAAAACATTTACAAATGTGACCTACCGTATCGTATTCCAGATCTCCGGGCTTTCTCCTATCTTCTCCCAACTGGACATGGCCCACCAGAGTTGGGCACTCAGCCGTGATCGTGATATTCAGGCAACGTGTCCAAATATCAATCACAGCCATGCTTTCAAAATATAAAAGCATTTCCTCTTGACTCTTTTGGTAGGTGGATTATCTGTCAAATCACTTCCCAATCCTCGAAAACAAAAGAAACCAACCGCATTGCGATGATAGTTGGTCACCAGTTTAAACGGTGGTGACTCATCTAACGTATTCGGCCTCACCCAGGACGGTGCGGGGAACGGACTGGCGACTCCCCCTGTCAGCTCCGTGGCTGATGGTCGGTGCTCTGTGGGCCCCACCATGATGTATGTGTTTCATCCATTCCATTCATCCATTTTTAAAGATCATGTTACAGCTTGATACAAAAAATTATAAGAGTATAAATCTCAGGTGACCACACCACACGAAAACAATAGTATTGGATATCCACCATTAAAATCCTCCTAAGGCCCACTATACTTTTTATTTGACATCCAATCTGTTGGTTAGGTCATACAATCCCAGGTGAAGAGAAAAAACAAAGATCAGCTTGATCCAAAACTTTTATGGCTACCGGAATGTTTTGAATGGTCGACCCTCATTCAACACTGTTTCCTGTAATGTGATCCACTTGAGATTTGGATATACCTCTTTTTTGGATTCACACAGTAAAATGGTCTGTAAAAATAAATGGACGGCATGGATGAAACACACGCATCATAGTGGGGCCCACATAGCACCGACCACCAGCCATTGGCTGGTGTCAAGGGGAGTAGCCAATACGTTTCGACGGTGCGGCCCCTACTGTAGGCCCCACCTTGATGTATCTTATATCCACGCTGTCCATTCATTTTTATAAATTATTTTAAAGCAGAGACTAAAAATGAAGTAGGCTTGATTTTCATGCAGACTATCACACGAAACAGTGGTGATTTGCCATTAATACCAAAGAATATCTCATCTAAAGTTAAAGTGAGAATTGAAGGCCCATATTGCTTATATAAAAATATCAAATATAAATTAATTAATATTTTTATTAATAATATTAATTTTATTTTTTATTTAAAAATATTTTTATATAAATTCAAAAACTAATTTTGAAAGGAAATGATAGTCCCTTTTATCCGTGCACACAATGGGTTACTCCACACGGAGCATGACATCAGGTCTTACATCTATCCCATGAGCGTCTTGGATAAGGCTGTTGCAATTAGCTGGATTACAAATTTTAAATGAGAAAGAATGTGGTGGTTAAACTAATCTGATCCGCATAATCTCAGTAGTTACTCCGACTATGGTGGGGTCCACAACTTTAACAGCTCACATTTGTAGTTCACGGTCCGAACATGGGTGCCATATGTAAAGGAGACAACCGACCGCTATTTTTAAAACGGTGGTGAACACTCACCTTGGTCTAGCGTGACGCGGATTGGGTGCTACCCACCTACTTCGTGCTCGGTACATGCTGGGGTTTGAGTTTCCACTGTAATGTATGGGTTTATCTACACCGTCCATCCATTTTTCCATAACATTTTAGGTTTTAATCTTAAAGATGAGTAAGATAAAAGGGTTAAGTGGATCACACAGTGGTGATTGAATTTTCACCGTTAAAAACTTCTTGAGAGCTAAAGAAGTTTTGGATCAGGCTGATTTTTTTTTTTTTTAATGCATCCAGGCCTTTGTGACCTTATGAAAAGATTAGGATGGAAATAAATATCATGGTGGGCCCTAGGAAGGTTTTAATAGTGTGTTGTTATCACTATTGGTTCTTGTGGTGTGGTCCAGTTGATCCTTGGATCTGTCTCATTTTTTTTTGTGTAATAAAATTATATAGAAAAATGATTGGACGGTGTGGATAAATCAATACATCAAGGTAAACCGCTCAGAACACGACCCTGCGCCGAGGTCGGAACAAGCGAGGTAGTACACAATCCGCATCCGGCCTAGCATTAAAGATAGATATTTTACAGATGCTCCGGGTTTTAAGAAAGTCACGTGATGTAGCTGCTGGATGGCGCAAAAAACGTGAGTTTTTTTGGCCCGGTTGAGAAACCACGTGACTCAGGTGTTACTTGGGTTCGGGTACTGGTTGGAATTGCGAGCCCGGTTTTAGCAAATTCAGGTCTGGTTAGGTCAGCTTGAGAATACCTATTGTATTTGGGTTGGGTTCCGTCGGGTCAGGTCAATTGGGTCGGTCGATTATAGAGGAATGCGGGTTTTGGATTTAAATTCGGGCCGGGTCTAGCTGTGTGTTGGGTCGGGCTCAAGGTGTCCCACATATAGTATGCTTTTCTTCTGGAAAATGAAAGAACACGTACTCTTATAAACTGTATAACTTTGTTGTACAAAAATATAATACTGAACGATACTATACATCAATCCAAACAGACCCTCGATAACTCTCTTCATTTCATCATGCCATTTCCCACGTGTCATATGGTCCTCACACATATCCAAGCCTTTCACTCGTGGTCTTGAAAGACCGGCTAGGTTGTACTTTTTATCTTTTTCTGCACACACCTACATGAGCACTTTAACCCATAACTTCAATGAAACACAATACATTTACCATTAAGCTATGTGTTGAGACCTATATATTGGGCACCTACCTGAAAGGATGTCGTCTCATCATTGAAAAGGAAATTCTATCCCGCAGGTTTGCCATTGGACAACTTGTGGCAAAAGAGAATCATCGTTGATTTATGTAACCATTTCAATTATGGACATCCAAACATAATTTTTAAATTCCAATGTATTTTAATTATAAGTAGTGAAATAGAGTTGATGTTGGAAATTATAGAGAATAAAATATTTTTGTAAAATATGGAAACCGAAAAATCGTGATGATCAGAACTAAGGACAGGCTAAAGCACGTCTAAAACGCTGTCCTTAAAGCGTTATTTGCCCCTACTCAAGTGAATTGAGTATGCTGATAGGTTACAGGCAAACCACTTCTAGGATACGACGAGTCTGGTGTGGGTCTGCGTTCAGCAAACACGAAGGCCCGCTTATTGGAACTCTGTTCCATTCAGTCTGACAGAAATACAATAAGAAAAAAATTCTCAGAAGAAAGAAAGAGAAGAAAATATGTGATTTAGACCACTGCACTGGTCAAGTATTCAGCCACTGGTTCAGTTAAACCGTTCTAGACCACACCGTTAGTTTGTTCTTCAAGCAAAGGTTCAACCCTTGTTATCTTGCTAGAATTACTGGAGTATAGGAGAGGAGTGGAGGACTGTCTTAGTTCATATGAGTCTGCTAGAGTGGATTGAGAGAGATAGTTTGGAAACTCATCCAGGCCCTCCTTTTATAGGCTATGGTGGCTGGGGGTTATGGTCTAAGGAATTAAATCCCATGACCGTTTTCTAACTGTTGGAGAAAACTAGCCGTTTTATGACTGTTGTGCATGGGTTATTAATATGCTGCATGTTGACTGTTGTGAGACAGCAACCAGCCATTTTTTAGCTGTTGGGCTAGCCATGCAACAATTTTTGTTGGACTCTATACTAATGACACAACTGTTACAGATCTGCTGCAATAGCTCTTTTTTTCAGCTCTCTATATATACTGGAGGACTCTCATTCAGTCCTCTAGTCTCCCCTTCATCCAGCCATCTGCCTTAGCCACTTAGTTGCACCGCGAATCGAACACGTCTCGCTCTGATTCGCTCAAGGTCGCGAAGGAGTGACCCTCTGCGGCACGATGCAGACGTGCGAAGTGCGCCACTAGCGCCTCTACAGCCACACTGCCTCACATGCCCACGCCCTCGCACCGAGCCCGAGACCTAGACCGAGATCGAGACAGCGACCAAGTCTGAGTCCGAGACCGAGACAGCGACCAAGTCTGAGTCCGAGACCGAGACCGAGCTCGAGCCCATGCCCGTGCCCGAGCCCAAACGTGAGCGCGCGCGCATGGGTGTTCCAGTGCTACGCACTGGAATACGCAAGGTCCATATTCCTTGGACTAGGTAAGCAAATATTATAATACTCGATTGTTTTCATTTAAACCACAAATTTTTTGTCTCTTTTTCCAACGTGGGACTATTCCTAAAACCCACAAAAAAGTATTTTTTCAAACACTTTTTATATATTATATTAATTTTATTTTATTAAAATATATTTTAAAAATCAATATTTTGCAACAATCCCCCACTTGATTTTAAAAAAAATATTTTTCTCAATTAAACATTTCTGCCAGAATAATCAGCTTATATGCGCAAAGAAAGATATCTTTTGATTTTAATCTTTCCTTAGTGTAAGTATCTCAAAACTCTGTCGAAATGACTGGTAACCATAGCGTTGAACCTGTTATTCCTAGATAACAGAGTCGGAGAAACCACACACATATTCGCTATGTGTTTGTTAGAGTTTCCACAATCTTGCTCAACACAATTAATGGACATGTGCTTATCCTAATTCGTGAACGATCCTGAGAGAAAACTCCTAACTCTCATGAGAGACGGTACCATCTCTATGTTCATATAGGTGAAATTCTTCCAGTGTCTCTGTTACTGTAAGACACTTGTCCTATAGAAAGGATTTCATTAAGAGTTCTAAGACTCAACTCTCTTTCGTAACGCTCGGCTCTTATCTATTATGGATGAGGTTTTATAATTTAGTTCTGAAAACTTTCCACAAATCAGTGACTTTTTCTTACCCATTAAACCCAAAATTAGAGATTTTTTGACTTTAGGTTAGGTTACCATCACTGTGGAACTTTGGTTGAAGAGTTTCAACCCTATCCCTCTAGATGTAGTCTTTACTACCTCTCTCGGTAGAGGTTTAGTGAAAGGATCTGCTAGGTTATTACTTGATTTCACATAGGAAATAACAATCATTCCATCTCAAATCAATCGTCTGATATAATCATGTCGAAGACTGATATGTCTAGACTTACCATTATATGTGCCGTTATAGGCTCTAGCTAATGTGGCTTCACTATCACAATGTAGTGACACAGCTGATATAGGCTTTACACAGAAAGAAATTTCTAATAGAAGATCCTTTAGCCACCTAGCCTCTTTGTCTGTTACAGCAAGGGCTATGAATTCAGACTCCATAGTCGAGTGATTATGTAAGTCTGTTTCTTGGATCCCCAAGATACAACTGCACCTCCTAGGGTGAATACCAACCCTATAGTAGATTTGTTGTCCCTTGTACTCGATATCCAGCTCGCATTGGTATATCCTTCCAATACGGCAGGAAACTCTGAATAAAATAGTCTTAAGTCTTTGGTTGCTTTTAAGTAACCAAGGACTCTATTGATTGCATTCCAATGTTCAGTACTGGGGTTACTAGTAAACCTGCTAAGTTTACTCATAGCATATGCGATATCAAGTCTAGTGCATTGCATAACATACATAAGACTCCTTATAATACTCGCATATTCTAATTGTACAACTGTTCTTCCGGTATTTTCTTTTAGCTTGATACTTGAATCAAATGGTGTCTTTGCTTCTTTTATATTCAAATAGTTAAACTTGTTTAGTGTCTTCTCAATATAATGAGATTGACACAAAGCATAACCCCACAATGTTTTTTAACTTTGATACCTAGGATGGTATCAATTTGTCTAAGATCCTTCATTTTGAATACGGAAGATAGAAACCTCTTTGTTTCAGTCACACCTTCTATTTTATTACTTATTATTAACATATTATCAACACACAGACAAATAATAATGATACAACTACTATCTACTTTAGAATATATACGTTTGTCAGCTACATTATGCATGAAACTATGAGATAGTATTTTGGAATCAAACTTCTCATGCCATTGTTTTGGTGCTTGTTTTAATCCATACAAAGATTTGACTAATCTACATACTTTGTTTTCATTTTCTGGTAGAACAAAACCTTCAGATTGTTCCATATATACCTCCTCATTTAGGTCACCATTCAGGAATGTGGTCTTTACATCTATTTGGTGGATGTGAAGATGATGTATGGAAGCTATCGTAAATAATATCCTAATGAATGTTATCCTAGCTACAGGAGAGTGTGTGTCAAAATAATGTATCCCTTCTTTTTGTCTAAAACTCTTAGCTACCGGTCAAGCTTTAAAGGTTTGGATAGTCTCATCAGTGTGATATTTCTTCTTAAATATCCACTTGCAACTTATGGGTCTAGAACCTATAGGTAAGTTTACTAGTTCCCATGTTTGATTTGACAGTATGGATTCTATTTCATCGTTTATAACTTCTTTCCAGAAAGCTGAGTCTCTAGAGGATACAACCTCTTTATATGTTTTAGGATCATCTTCTATAGTCATCACTATAGGTATTTTTCTTATAACATTTTCTCTATCTCCTTATACAAGATGGAAAATGATGCGTTGTGAGTCTATGTAGTCATTTCCTAGACTTTTCTCTATTCTTGTCCTTTGACTCCTACGAGTTTCAACAGGAGCTTCCACTATTTGTGGAACTGTACTATTTGGTTCTCTGTTAGGAGTTTGGATTTCATTATCCTTGACTCCAAGGATAGTGAGTACTCAAAGAACTCAACGTCTCTTGATTCTATTATTGTATTAGACTCTATGTCTAGAAGTCTATAAGTTTTACTATTTTGTGCATACCCTACGAAGGCGCACTTAATATCTCTTGGTCCTAACTTAGTTCTTTTTGGATCAGGAGTTCTACAATATGCGAGACACCCCCATACTTTTAAATATCCTAGGTTAAGTTTTCTACCTCTCCATGTTTCATATGGAAATATTTTATATTTTTTAGATAGAATTTTGTTTAGTATATAGCACGCTGCAAGCAGTACCTCATCCCATAGACTTAGTGGCAACTTTGCTCTTATCGGCATTGAGTTGACCATTTCTACTAATGTTCTATTCTTCCTTTTAGCTATTCCATTTTGTTGAGGTGTGTATGACGTTGTACATTGATGTATCAGTCCATGTTCTTCACAGAAGTTATTGAATTCATTGGAGAAGTATTCTCCTCCTCTATCGTTACGTAGAATTTTTATCTTCTTATTTAGTTGATTCTCTACTTTTGATTTATATATTTTAAACATATTCAATACTTCATCTTTGCTCTTTAAAAGATAAACATACACATATCTAGAGCAATCATCTATAAAGGTTATGAAGTACCGTTTGCCTCTACGAGTAAGAATACCGTTTAACTCACAGATTCACCGTGCACAAGATCCAATACTTGAGACGATCTTTCAACACTTGAAAAAGGTTTCTTTGTCATTTTGGATCGTATGCACACTTCACATTTATCGGTTTCATTATCTGTGTATGAGATTAAACTATTCTTAGCCACGAACTTCAAGGTACTATACCTTATATGGGCTAGTCTATCATGCCACAGTCCAACGGATTCAACCATATACGCAAAAGTACTACTTTCATTTAGAGAAAACTTGACCATCTCATTACAAGTATATCCTTTTCTGACAAAATTCTCATTCTTTGACAGAATCAGTTTACCTGATTCGTACACCACCCTTATACCTGGTTTTCCCAGAAGATCCCCAGAAATTAAGTTTCGCCTCATGTCTGGGACATGCAGTACATTAGTCAGAATCACTTTTTTCCCAGAGGTGAATATTAGTTCGACAGTTCCTTTGCCGACGACCTTCGATTGGACTTCATTACCCATTTGGACTTCTTGACCATCGGTCAATTCCTCATAGGTTTTGAAGGCTAATTTGTCGTAGCACACATGTACTGTAGCGGCAGTATCATACCACCAACCTGAAACTTAACCTTAAATGGTATTCACCTCAGTGATCATAGCCACAATATTGCATTCTTATACAGCACTTGTCTCTTTTTTAGATTTGCGATATCGGCATACTCGAGTATAGTGCCCGGCTTTTTCACAGACATAACATGAGCCTTTAAACTTTCCGTTCTTCTTTTGGGCGTTTTTCTTGAATTTCTCTTTATTGGGTTTCAGGGAATCATCCTTCTCCGGATTCTTATTACTAGTATTCTCTATTGCATGTACCTTGGACGAGACATTTCCGTTATCATTCTTTCTGTCACGGTTACGGGATTCTTCCTCAATTCTGAGGTGTTTCTGGATTTGTTCCAATATGTAGTCCTTAGCTTTATGCAGCAACTTCTTTCTATAGTCTTTCCACATCGGTTGCAGTTTAACGATTATAGCCCCGACTTGGAATGATTCAAGAAGATCGATTTGATTGCTTTGATTTTATTTACTATTAGTTGCAGTTCTTAGATTTAGGGCAGCAGCGGTTTGTTATCTACCATGTTGAAGGCAAAATACCTAGCGATAAGAAATTTATTAGTTCCTTCTTCTTCAACCTTGTATTTGAACTCCAAAGTGGCCCAGATCTCCTTTGCCGATGAAGTTTATTAATACAGATCGTACAGGCGGTTAGAGAGAGCCTTCAGAATGTGTCCTCGACACAAGAGTTCGTCTTCAACTCGTTTGGTGCAAATTGTCACCTATTCAGTGTGTCTGTGTCGGATGCTTCAGGTAGTGCTTGCAGATTTGGATCTAATATGTAGTAGATCTTTAGCACCGTCAGGAGAAATTTCAACTTGTCTTGTCATCTCGTAAAATTGGTTCCATCGAACCGATCAAAAGGTATTAAGTCCTGATTCATCAACTAGATGGATGAAACACTATCGGCTTCCATCGAAATAACGCTTTAAGATTGTTGGAAATTATACAAAATAAAATATTTCTGTAAAATATGGAAACCGAAAAATCATGATGATCAGAACTAAGGATAGACTGAAGCATGTCTGAAACATTGTCCTTAAAGCGTTATTTGCCCCTACTCAAGTGAATTGAGTATGCTGATAGGTTACAGGTAAACTGCTTCTAGGATATGACGAGCCTGGTGTGGGTCTGCGTTCAGCAAACACAAAGGCCCACCTATTGGAACTCTGTTACACTCAGTCTGACAGAAATACAATAAAAGAAAATTTCCCAGAAGAAAGAAAGGGAAGAAAATATGTGATTTAGACCACTACACTAGCCAAGTATTCAGCCACTGGTTCAGTTGAACTGTTCTAGACCACACTGTTGGTTTGTTCTCCAAGCAAAGGTTTAACCTTGCTGTCTTGCTGGAATTACTGGAGTATAGGAGAGGAATAGAGGACTTTCTCAGTTTGTATGGGTCTACTGGAGTGAGTTGAGAGAGATGGTTTGGAAACCCATCGAGGCCCTCCTTTTATAGGCTATGGTGGTTAGGGGTTATGGTCCAAGGAATTAAATCCCATGACCGTTTTCTAGCTGTTGGAGAAAACTAGCCATTTTATGGCCGTTTTCTGACTGTTGTGCATGAGCCATTAAGCTGCTGCATGCTGATTGTTGTGAGACAACAGCTAGCCGTTTTCTATCTGTTAGGCTAGCCATGCAGCAGTTTTTGTTGGACTCTGCACTAATGGCCCAGTTGTTACAGATCTGCTGCAACAGCTCTTTTTTTTCAGCTCTCTATATATACTGGAGGACTCTCATTCAGTCCTTTAGTCTCCCCTTCATCCAGCCATCCGCCTTAGCCACTTAGTCGCACCGCGAATCGCACACGTCTCGTTCCGATTCGCTCAAGATCACGAAGGAGCGACCCTTTACGACACGATGCGGACGAGCGAAGTGCGCCACTAACGCCTCTACAGCCACACTGCCTCACATGCCCACGCCCTCGCACTGAGCCCGTGACCGAGACCGAGTCCGAGTCCGAGTCCAAGACCGAGACCGAGCTCGAGCACGAGCGCGCGCGCGGGTGTTCTAGTATTACGCACTGGAATACACAAGGTCCATAGTACTCGGACTAGGTAAGCAAATATTATAATACTCCACTGTTTTCATTTAAACCACAAAAAATCCTTCTCCTTTTCCAACGTAGGACTATTCCCAAAACCCACAAAAGGTGTTTTTTCAAACACTTTTTATATATTATATTTATTTTATTTTATTAAAATATATTTTAAAAATCAATATTTTGCAACAGTTGAAAATTCTAACTCACATCAATCGCATTTACCATGTGATTTTAATTCCAGTGTATTTCGATTACAAGCATTTAAACAAACTTACCATGTTGTAGAAACCACACTAATTCTCATTATCCATTTAATCTTTACCATCTATTTTCTAGAGCATGGAAAAAAGATGGTAAAGATTGAATAGATAATCAAAATAGTGCAACATTATCTTGAACCATCTTTTTAATAAATCTCACTTTATATTATTTATGATTTTAAAGTAGCATCTTGGTTTAATAATTCCATCAAAGTGTAATATTGTATGACTGATAAAAAGTTGGCAATTATAATATATTGTTGTTATTTATAAATTAGTATTGTTTGTTTCTTATTATTTGTGCACCATAACTCACTTCTAATAGTAATATTAAATGACTTATAATGGGTGCGGTGGAGCCATCTTCATTCAAAAGCTTTGGCACATTTGTAATGTTCAATGAAGGTGAGGACATCATAATAACCCTTAAAATTTGAAATAATTTATAATTATATGGCCGATAATTAAATTAAATTTTAAAAAAAATTGACGATTATAATTGTTGGGGAAAAAATAGAATTACCTATAAAATGAGTCAACTTTACAACTAGCATGAACCCAATGAGCCAAACTGCTCGAGAGATATCTACTGGCAAAGAAAGGCCGATTGCAAAGTAGGTCGGTATAGTCAAAGGTCTACATAACAACCAATCTATTGAGTAGGCTAGTGCAACTATATTTCATCACATGGACTTCTACTGTTGCACTAACCAATTGACAAATATTAACCACTGTAATGGTTCAACTAATATTAACCACTGTAATGGTTCAACTAATAAATGGCAACAGTTGTGCCAATTTAGTTAAATCGCATCTCTTCTCAAAAGACTCAAGTGTTATGAAGGGGTTCGACTGCATCTGTAAGAAATACCTCTTTGCAAATATATGCTGTCCTTTTTTCCTGTATAAAACAGAGTAAAAAATAATGATTAAATAAAACTAACACCATTTTATCCTGAGACCGAAATTCTCTATTAAGTTTTTAATTTTCTCAAAACGTAGAGTCTAGTAAAATTATAAACTATGCATTGAGTTATGATTATTGTTTGTTGCGTGCAGAATCATCCAGACTTGTCTAATCCTATGAGCAGTTAGCTAGAAACCCAGCATCAATCTCATGTCAATAAAAAGAAGCAAATAACACTTTAAGAAAAACATATTTAATAAATGCTTCAAACCAATCTCATGTCAATAAAAAAAGCAAATAACACACAGGAAAAACATATTTAATAAATGCTTCAAACCTAGTTTAGTCTTTTTGTTTTTATTTTCAGTTTCTTCCATTATATTAATATTTTCTCAACATCATTATAATTGGCCATGGGCCATCCTTCAGTCAAAAGCTGTGGGACATTCCTATTGTCCAGCGAAGGTGGAGACGTCAGGGAATGATCAAACTAATAAAATATGAGGTAATTTATAATTTTTATGGAGATTTTACCGTCAATCGCGGGCCTATTGTGGACAGTTCACAATCACAAATACCACTTCATAGAACAGACGATCTAAACCATATGATCGATGTCTATCAAGTGAACGGACAGAATCAAATGTCCTTTAATACATGTTAGAATAGTCGGATCATCGTGATTTTTCTTACCACCTACCCGCTTGCAGAGTTTCCTCTGTCTGGACTGTTTAGATCGATTAAAGGAACCCAACTTAAATCTTAAGAGAATCAAAGCAAAACCCAATGAAAAAACCAAACAAAGCTTTGAATCGAATGAGAAATGTAGAATGCGTACCAAATAGAATCCAAGTCTTGACCATCGTAAATCCAAGTAAAGAACTCTAGCCAATCCGATCATGGGTCATCTCAAATTTCTTGGGTTTTCTCACCTAAGAAGTAGATCTCGAGATTGAAATGCACGTGCGGTGGTATGGGCAAAGAAAGAGAAGAAGGGAAGGGAGTGGTGAGGAGAGACTCTAGGGTTTGTTTTTTATTTTTTATTTTTAAGTTTAAACTTAAAACCATCGTCGAGTCGAGTTCGAGTCGAGTCGAGTCGAGTTGAAATGCCCTCTAGTCGGACTTGGCTTGAACTCAACTTGAGCTTCAAATAATTAGCTTGGCTCAGCTTGAACTCAACTCAAGATTTATGCATGCGTATCGATGACCTTACTCTCTCGATCGCGGGTCTGTCCTTTTCCTCCCGTTAGGTGGACGCGGATTGTACGGTGAGGAGCTCACCACGTTATAGCGTGGTGAGGATTCTCTGTGGGCCCAGCATAATGTATGTCTTTTATCCACATGGACTATCCATTTTTACAGATCATTTTAGTGCACAAAAACAAAATTCAAGTATATCCAAAGCTCAAGTGGACCACACCAAACGAAACAATGGGAATTGAATGTATACCATTGAAAATTTAATAGGGGCACGGAAGTTTTGGATCAAGGTTACATTTGTGTTTTCCCTTCGTCTATGTTTGTATGTCCTCGTGAACAGATCAGATGACCAATAAACATCAGTGTAGTCCGTAGAAGTTTTCAACGGTGGAGATCATTATTATACTGTTTTCTATAGTGTGGTCCACTAGAGCTTTCGATATGGTTAAATTTTTGGTTCTTTATCTAAAATGATCTGGAAAAATGAATGGACAGCGTGGATAAAACACATACATCACGGTGGGGCCCACAGAGAATCCACGCGAGTTCCTCGCTACACCATCCGCGTCCTTCCAGAATCTCCAAGAAGTCGACGTGTAATAGACGGACGTCATCGATGATGGACCTTCGTCAAACATCAATTTCTCGTGTAGCTCCAGAAACGAACGGCGCAAATAAAATCTAACCTAATCGCCTTCAAATGAGAACTCCTAAAACTGCACTGGCCTCACAAATTAGAACTAGAAAAACGTGTGAAATAGTAGGATGTCAGGTCAAAAATAAATGAACGGTTACAAGAAACTAACAAGTGACTGTACTTTTGTGTACATGCCGGATTCCAGATGCTGGT
The DNA here is from genome assembly GCA_030180095.1 of Magnolia changhungtana. Lineage (NCBI taxonomy): Eukaryota > Viridiplantae > Streptophyta > Magnoliopsida > Magnoliales > Magnoliaceae > Magnolia > Magnolia changhungtana. Next base: position 5,712,243 of record JASAUF010000633.1, read on the forward strand.
ACGTGCCGGATTCCAGTGCATATAATCGAAACAGTGAAGATATCCTTAATAACCCATCTAATTTACACACCTGTTGCTTGTAAACACGTGCCACTTCACGCGAGTGAAATCCACCCCATCCATCAGGCACAGCATCCCTTGTTTGGTATTGAACCCAAAAATCAAGCTGATTCAGCAATCAGGTGGGCCACTCTGTAAAATTGTACTGAAACCTCTAAATTCAACTGCTGTGGCCCCTCTGAGTTTTTGATGCTGTGATTTTAGAGTAATTATTGCATCGGGATGAGGCACGTGAGGCACGTGAGATGAATAGATTAGATGGCATACAAACACTATAATGGGCTCTTGGTATGATGTGGCTCACCTGACTGTTGCATCATCCTGATTTTTGGGTTCAATGGTAAAATTGAGGCAGCGTAACTGATGGACGGAGTGGCTCAGGTGAGCATTGGATCATCATGATTTTTGAATTCAACGGTGAAAATGAGGCAGCATACTTGATGAATGGAGTGGATCTTATGAAAGTACTGCCCACAAGGTTTAACATAGTTTTTGTTTGAGCGATTAGCAAAATGAACCGTGGGCCCAATTTTATTTGCATATGGACCGTTAAGACAAAAGACCAAGGGCCCATGTCCAGTAAAACATGTGGCATGCTTATACAATCGCATGTTAGTCGTGGAATGAATGTAATAAATTATTTGAATTTTGCAGCGGGTCTTAATCTAACATGGTAGGATTTGACTGTACAGAGAGCTGCTGAATCATGTCCCATCATCGGTGCCAGCAAGGGTGGTACTAAGTCCAGTACAGTACCAAAGCTGTAAAGATGTAATATGGGCAAAGGTTAGGTGAGGTAGGATAGCAACTGAAGTGATGCCTTGACTCTGGCCACCTTTTACATGTGCTTGTATATTACGGTGTTCATCAGTTTTTCCAATTCATCTTAGGACATGATCCAAACAAATAAAATAGAGGTGATTTAAATCTCAAGTAGGCCGCACTGCAAGAAATAGTAATCTTTGAACGTCATCATTAAAATTTTCTTAAGGCCACTATTGTGTTTGTTTGCCATCCAAACCTATTGAATGATAAATTCTTAGGCCTGGACGAAGAGAAACAACAAATATCAGGTTGATTCAAAACTTTTGTATCAAGTGAACGTTTTCAATGGTGTGGGTATTCTATTCCAACTGTGTGATTCACATGAGATTTGAATCTGCTTCATTTTGGGACTATACCTTGAAATGAGCAGGGAAAACTTGATGGATAATGTAAATAGACAACACATATATTAAGGTGGGTCACATGGTCAGGGCTCACCCACTAAGCTGTTATTGTTGCCTTGTCTAATCTGCGGCCCTGTATTAGTTTTGTTGCATTTAAAACATAAATGCGGATGGTAAAGCTATCGGTCCATTGGGTGCTTAGTGTTGCGTATTTATGAGGATTACTTTCACTAATTTGTAAAAATAGTTAAAAATTAAAACTAAGCAGCATGAATCACGCCATCCATCACGTGGGCTACCCTTTTTGGGCCTTGATCCCAAAAACCAAGATGATTAATTTTTTTCCCTGAGTTATCTAAAAAATTTCTACATAGGACTTCTAAATTCATGTGGTATGGCCCATCTGAGTTTTAGAATACTATGATTTTTGGATAATTCTTTTAAAGTATGTGATGGTGCACATCATATAAATGAATTAAATGGCGTATAAACAGCACAATAGGTCCTACACAATATTAATGGTAGATGTTTCATTCCAACTTTTCTTGTGGTGTGGCCTATCTTAATTTTGAATAATTCAACAGAGGTAGTATACCTGATTGGCAGGTCTTATAAAAATTCCACCCACATGGCTCTCAGTTTGGGAAAGTAACCGAGGTAGGTACCTACTGTCAGTCACCCAAGCGTGACTCTTCGATACTCTGTTATACCATGACTCTTGATACACATGAATGCCAAAAAAAAAAAAAAAGTTACAGTGGCAATTCGTAAAATTAAGCTGCCCTTATAGTGATTAACATTTATATGTGGAAAGGCATGGCCCAAAATTCTAATGGATGTGACAACACTCTAATCTGGTAATAGTAGTAATTTGCTTATTGGCTTTGGACGGTTGAAATTTTCAATACACCCCATCACGTGCATTACACTTTTCTAAGCCTTATTTCAAAAATAAAAATGATTGAACACTCAAGTGTGCCAACCCAAAAAGTTTCTACATGTAACTTCTAGTTCACTTAGCATGGCCCACCTGAGTTTTAGAATAGTATGATTTTTGGGTAATCCTTTGGTCCCATAAGGCACATCATGTAAACAATACATTAGTTCCTATATTATATTAACGGTGGATGCTCCATCCCATGTTGTTTGATGAATGGAAACTTCGACTATTTTACATGTTGACTGTCCATTATAAATGGAATAATCAACCATCGACAAAATATTAGTATAGTTTTGTTCTAGAAACCAGCAAAAGTGAGAACAGCTGTACGGACAATTTAATTCGACAAGTTTGGGGTGCTTGCTTATCATCCATCACGTTTTTTTAGAGTGTATATATATGTAATATATGATGAGAATAAATTAAGTAATTTGTAGGCATTGTGTGCATGTTAGAAATGAGACTAATTATGAAAATAATAAAAACATCATTTCATCATGGAGAATCTTTGCTTTTAACTATAGGTCTACCTTTCACATATACATAATTTTTCAGTATATATTAGATGTGGGCCGACATTGAAAGGAGCAAAAGCAACATTTCACCGAAGAAGCACGCGCACACATGATTTTTCATTGTACCCCATCAAGAATGCGTGTAGATCTAGCTGTCCATACAATAGGCATCTCAGCCCCAATGTTCCTTGTGGTTTGGCCCACTTGAAGTGTGAATCTCATTAATTCATTTTCCCCGTATTCTGAAATTGAGAATAATACATTATAGATGTGATAGAATTTGCATATACAATATCGTAGGCCTTGCAAACTTGGGTGTTTTATGCACTGCTTAAAACAGGTGTTGTAGAGGATTCTGGTACCTCTTTTTTTCCTCATTTAACTAACCGTCTTTTCTCTCTTCTCTAAATCACCCATCCTCAACCGCTGCCTTTTATTATCCTTTCCCTAGCGAACCCCCTCTTTCTCATACAAAAAGAAAGGAAAACCACACACAACAACAAGAACAACAACAAAGATGGCACCTTCTATCATCCTCCCCATATCTTCTTCCCAAACTACCCAAGAAACTAACAATCCCCCTATTGCCAACCTAGCCTCTGCCAGTTTTCTCTCTCAACTCTCCAATTCAGCTGGCTTCGCCCTCTCCCATTGCCGCCCATGGTTGGAGCTCCTCGACTTTTCTGCCATCGCCCATCCTTCCTCACTCTCCGAAGCCACCTCGCGCCTTTCTAAGAACATCCCCTACTTTCGCATCAATTACCTACTTCTCCTCTCTTCCATCCTCGCTCTCTCCCACCCCATCTCCCTCTTCCTCTCTTTCGCTTGGCTCTTCCTCTACGTTCTTCGCTCCTCTGACGCCTCTCCTCTCCACCTCCTCGGTCGATCCTTCTCCGACAATGAAGTCCTAATCGGCCTCATCTCCCTCACCACCTTCATTGTCTTCCTCACCAGCGTCGGTTCCATCATCATCACCGCTCTCATGATTGGCATTGCCATTGTGGCCTTACATGGCTCATACCATGTCCCCAATGACCTCTTCCTCCCTACCGAGGAGCCGAGCATTAGCAATGTCCCCAGACCTTTTTAAATCATATATGGGATGACCTATTGTTAATTTGAACTGCTCATTCATTCATATTATTAGAAGTAAGCCATGGTACAAAAATCATATCAATTATATCAATAGTATGAAAAATGGACAATCAAGATTGAGTAGAAAAAAAAAATAAGTTGAATTGTCACCTTGAAATATGTGCTCAATTAATCCACTCTAGATTTCTTAGTAGCATTTTGGTTTGATGATTTTATTATAAGCTTTATTGCTCATGAATAACAGACGATTGTAACAAATTAGCCTCATTCAAAAGATTAGGATCATCACATCTGCATGATTTTTATACCATGGCTTGCTCCTAAAAATACAATTGAATGAGAACCGTCCATATTGATGATTGAATGCCCCACTACTTATTTAAAAGCTTTGGGTATGATGGTAACCACCGTATAATATATTTTTTTTTTCCTGTAATACATTTACATAGGACTGCGCTAGCTAGCCTGACTTGCATGGCACGCCCACAGCCTTGGGTGCACTAGACGAAAATGCATCAGGTGCACCATCCGATTTTCATCATGTATCCTAAAAATCAATCAACTCCAAGACTTAGGTGGGCCACATTATAAGGAACGGTGTAAGATCATTCCTAAAATCTCTGAATTCACATGGTGTGTCCCACTTGAATCTTGGAATGTCCTGATGGTGTGGTACATCAGATGAGTGGATTGCATGGCATATACACACCAAAGTGTGCCCCACACAAAATTTAGACGATTTTAATGGCAGGGCTTCTCATCTCAAGTGCTCCATGGCGTGGGGTGCATGAATCTTGAATGGGTCTGATTTTTTAGCACCAGGTCAAACACATTGCGGCGCACCTGATGGACGGAGTAGATCTCATCAACATGTATCCTTTGGCTCGTGTCAATTGTCAAGAATTTATGTAATTTCTAAATTGTTGTACTGTTTCTAGCGGATTTTTTAATCATACTTTGTATTTTTGTTCGTTTGTGAGATTTTATTGAATATGTGCCCTAATTTGGTATAGATTCAAGCTTAATTGGATGGCATTGTGTGGGAGGGACCTACCTTTTAGTGGTGCAGTTTGTTCATGTGTGGACCGAGTCAAGCGCTGATAATGTTATTCAAGGTTCCACCATTGGACAATCCTTACTGTTTGATCATTTTTGGCTAAGTGGGCCAGACAGACATTGCCCACTGCCCATGCATGCCACCCTGGCCTGTTGTTGCCCATGCACGCCCCCTTGCTCGATGCCCCATACCCACCAGCCACACGTGCCTCCCATGCACCCTGCCGCACATGCCTGGCACTCATGCTCCACACCAATGCGCTCAATGCCAATGCTAGGCCAACTAGCCTGATTTTATTTAGAAATATTTAGCGGTTGAGTCGAGGCGGGCTATGCTTGGCTTGATTTGTCTGTGCTTGCACTCGAACTTACCACTGGAGCTTGGCTTGTTTGCCAAACCTTTCGAGGTGAGCTTACCTCGAGTCAAGGCGAGCTTACCTAACCCAACCCCTGCCGACCCCCAAATCAAATATTCAAAACCCCAAATCTCAGTTTTGGGATTTGTGGTTTTTCTATTTTCAAACAATTATAAAATAATATAATAATAACAATTAAATAGTAGATTTAGATAGAGGTACCTTGTTATTGTTGAGAGAGAGAGAGAGAGCTTGGGTGAATGGCCAAGTGCGGGCCATAGGTTGAGACGAGCAGGGCAGATGTTGAGTCGAGTTTGGGCAAGTGGCCAAGTGAGAGAGAGAGAGAGAGAGAGAGAGAGAGAGAGAGAGAGAGAGAGAGAGAGAGAGAGAAAGGAAACTCGGGTGCGGCGGGTTGGGTAAGGAAATGAAAATATAAGAAAGGGACGGGTAGGGTAGGGTAGGGTAGGGTAGGGTAGGGTAGGGTAGGGTAGAGTTTTTAAATTCGAGTCGAGCTGAGCTTGAGCTTCAAGTTGAGCCGAGTTCCAGTTGAGTCGAGTCGAGTCAAGCTCCACTATACTTAACCTCGGCTTGTTTTTAAAACGAGTTAGGTCATATGAAGTTTGGCTTGTCTTGATTCAATGTTCAAGCTGAGTCAAATTGGGTTAGATCGAGCGAAGCTGAGCAAGCTTTTGGAGATAGCTTTGCTCGTGTATAGCTCTAGAAATACCGATTAGACCCGGCCCACATCCAGCCCATCCATCAACCTTTGATTTGTTGGTCTTTTCTTTTATTACTAAATGGGCTTGGGCCCATTACATTTACCGGGGGCTCAATTTCATCTCTATAATCCTTAACTTGGCTTGGACTTGAATCCAAGAATAGTAACCAAGCCCATTAACAGCAATGGTTCACACTCTTTCTTTCCTAGTGTGGGGCCATACTCGAATATCCCGACCATGGGTATACATCACCCCACCATGGATGGATCATGTATTAGGAATTTCATCGGCAGGCTAAACGTAGCCTTTTGATTTCGTGGGTTTTAAACAGACACTAACCCATTCACCTCCACACTTGCTTAGTTTGCTCCTTACACCTGTGTGGGACCCACCGTGTTGTCTACTCCATTCAACTCACGGGTTAGGCAATCCCCAACATAAACTTGGGATGCTCTAAAGATCATGCTCATTCTAACATTGTGCAGGCTCCACCACATAAAATAATTGACAACCACCTCACAAACTCTAAATCCATCATCCACATGGTGATGGTGGTGGTCAAATCGGACGGATTTTAGGGCCTCCAAATTTCATGGTAGGGAGACCCTTCTACACGGGTTGCATGGGTGCTCAAAACAACTCAACAGATGATATCCAAGGAGTTCTATGGTCACTTCTTCGGATTTTTAAAAGGAGTAGTAGACCCCACCGATCTTTCATGCTTCAGTCGTTGTGTCAACGGCTATAAAGGCTAGCTGTGGGTTGGTTCACGTGGCTGCGTGAATAGATTATCCTTACCATTAATCTATTGGGTTGGTTGATCTAGATCATGCATCTCTTGGACACTATTGAGGATGGACCACAGCAAGTAGGGCGCTTCATGGATAGACCATGGACCCTCCATTCCTTCTATTAAGAAGATCCTAGCCTTTGGGAAAAAAAAAAAAAAAAAAAGGAATCGATGCTATGTGCTGGGCCGAATGCTGATACAATATCCTTTGGCCTTTCAGTTTTTACAGGTGGCATCCATGGTTCCGTGATCCAAACCGTTAGTATCATGTGTCCCTCTGTGGTGTCACATGAAAATCTCATAAAAAAAAAAAAAGTGCCTCTACAGACAACTAATAAAGAAATTATAGCAATGGTTCAAGTATTCTACAGCTAGAAAGTTCGGGGAACGGTTTCGGTGGATCCCTAACTGTGGGGTCCAGTGTGATGTATGTGCCTTACATCCACACTGTCTATCCATTTTGAAAGTTCATTTTAAGGCACGATCCCAAAAATAAAGCAGATCCAGATCTCAGGTGGACCATAACACAGTGGTAATCAAATACTAAAAACTTTCCATGTACCGCAAAGGCTCTCTCTTTGGATCAAATAGTTGTGTGGTCTCTTCATCCAGGTCTTTGTGACCTGATCAACAGGTTGGATGGCAAATAAACATTCTTGTGGCCCCCATGAAGCTTTTGATGGTGAGGATTCAACCACTACTGTTTCCTGTGGTATTGGTATGGTCCACCTGAGATATGGATCTGCTTCATTTTTTTGATAATGCTCTACAATTAGTTTTCAAAATGGATGGACGGTGTGGATATAAGACACATACATCACATCACGGTGGGATCCCAGGATCCACTGAAGCCGCACCCGGAAGTTCCAATCATTAGGTGGGACAACCTTGTAGAAATCGATGGACAACATAAAATCTATCAATATATGTATGGTCGCGGTATTGGCCACCATATCCGATCATTTCTCTTATAATGGTTTGAATGGCCAGGATCCTTTTTGTAACTCATACTTGGGCTATGGCCTATTGGCAGTTGGGTTTTGACAGGGCCCGGTGGTCCCTACCCAAAACCAAACGAGATTGTAACTTAGATGATTATTTTGAACTGTTCATGGTTTCATTATTGCCTTAGAGAAGCCATGGCATTGATGATCCTAGCCATTGGCTCTTGGATTTGACTATTGAGCAATTCAAACTTTACTTTTCAATGTTCCAAATTCATCTTCATATAGTGGACCCCAGTTCAAATGTACCATGAACCAACACACCCATCACAACCACTCCACCAAGATGAACGGAAAAACAAAAAAAAACAAAAACAAAAACAAAACAAAACTCAAGTACTTGAAGGGAGGTGGTGGCATGGTCCATCCAAGGTGGGTCCTCTCAGATCAATGGTCTGAATCACCAAATGACCGGTCTCAATTAAAGGAACTCCGCCCCAGCTTATTCTTGTGAGGATCATGTGTCAATGTATTATCATAAAATGCTGTGTTTCCACAGTAAAAACTGGTTTTACAGTTCGTACCAAGGCCCACCGCAGGTAATTCAATCAATTGATAGGATTCCTGTAGGTGGTTCACATATCAAAAAAAACCCAAATTAGAAAACATCCCAACCCTTGAATCTGTGGCCTTTTTCATCAAATGTTGACTGACCGTCACAGTATTTAACCGCTATCTACCAACAAGTTGAAAGGTTGAGATTTTTCCTCTCTTTAAGGAGATTCTTGATGCCCCACTTCTAGATTGATGGTTTGGATCACCAGCCATGAGGCCACGCGTACAAATTGAAAACCCAAGCTTAGTGTGGAAACTCTGGGCATTGTATAATACATCTAATTCCTCAACATACAGAGGCAAGAACATTGCAACATCAGCATGGAAGATATAGCAAATAGTCATCTGTTCTTCAGTATTAGAAAATGTCACACAAGGATTTGAGATATACAAACAGTTCACGAAATGGAAAATCAGAAGAGGTACCATGATAAGTTTAATCAAAACCAAATCCAGCTATAATATATTGGCATAACAGAAGGGAGCTAAACCAGAAGGACGTGAAAGAGTACATGCATAAAACCCCACACCATGGACATGTGAAAGCAGCCTAGAAGCAGCACTCCTCCAACACGCAGCAGCAGCAAAGCGCAGCCAAACTTCAATGGAATATAAATACATGGGTCAGTAGTGATTACATGAAAGAAACAAGGGTCGAGACAAGAAGACTACTCGGTTGAAATCAGATGGCAAAGAGAATAAGAAATAGGGGGTCCTTTATTTCAATTACAGAGTCACAAACAACTAAGGCTGTGTTGGGATGCACAAGTAAAATGAATTGCAAACATTCAGTTTAATCAAAAGAAGTGATAAATTTTGATGATGTTTTCTATTATTTAATAAGTAGCCCCTTAAATTGAAGTGATCTATCATTCAAGTACTACTTGAAAGGACAATGCAAATAAAAATTTGGATCCCATTCACCCAATATGAATGCTTGTAAGGAAATTGCCGTTTGGTTTTCTCTACTTCAGAAGACTAACAAAAACAATGCAATTCAATTGTGTACCCAAACATACCTTAAATTAAATGATGCATACAATCAAATGATACATAGCCTGCCAAACATGAAGACAATGCAGTCGAGAATGCTCTTGAATAGAAATAGGCAGTTAAAGAACATTAGAACAGACTGATAACACAGGAATAAGAGCTTAAATAGCAGCCTGACTTCAAAAGGAATTGTATGATCCTTGATCTGAGGATATTTAAGTCTCTTTGCACTCTCACAAGGCCCATTGTTCGGCAATCCAGACCGTTGATCTGATAGGGCAAACCATGGATAGACCATGCCTGAAAAATCTCCCAGATAAAAGGCCTCAGTGGTTGTCTCTGTTCTCCATTGCTTTCTAAAGGAATAATAGCTCAACTACAACATAGTGCCTAATAATTCAAAAGCAGGCAAAACACATGGAATTCATGGGGTGCTGTAACGGCTGTTACAGGACCGCAAAGGCCATTATATAAAGGTAACGGTGGCAACTGTTACACGTTACAGGGTCGTAACCCCTGTAACAGCACGTTACAACCCCCGTAAAGGCTGTAAATGCCCTGTAACAGTCCATTATGGGGCCGATACAGGTTACTTGGGTGTTTTTCCATTGAGAGAGAGAGAGAGAGAGAGAGAGAGAGAGAGAGAGAGAGAGAGAGAGAGACCATCACGGCCCATATCGTAAAGGTAACGGTGGTGGTCATTGCAGCCACCGTTACTGTTGCAGAATACCTCGACACGGATCAGCTGCCATTTTGTATTAAAACTCATCTAGGGGGGGCTAATTTTCCTCACAAGCCAAAAGTCAACTGATGGCAGAATTTAACCCAAAGTCCAACCAGCTTTCATGGCCTGCCCATAAGTCCCAGTGCACATTTCAAAAGTGCCATGATTGTCACCATCATGTAAGCCTTGTCCCAATTAAATGGCTAGGCTACATGAATCCTGTTCTACCATTCCACTCTATCAAGGGTCATACCTTCAATTAGACCATATGTCAGCAAATCTTTTCTTATTAACTTCAACAACGTCCTTTTGGGCATTTCCCTTGCCCGTTTAGAGACTTCAACTTGTACCAACTCACTCCTAAGTAACCCTAACCAGCACAGTTCTTGGTCTCCATTGCACATGACCAAACCATCCAAGTCTACTTCCCCTCATCTTATTACCTATTGATGCTACTCCTAAGTTCCCTGGAATGCATTCAATTAATCATTTCTAATTATTCTATTCTTCCTCGTCTTGCCACTCATCCAGCTCAACAGTCTCATTTCAGCTACATTCATCCTGTGAACATGTTATTCCTTAAGGGCCTGTTTGGCCGGGCAAATCCCGTGGTATTAGGAGGGATGGGATTGCGATATCCCACCCGTTGATCCCGCGTAGATGTTTAGGTAGGGCTATAACCCTCAGAAGTCCGCTGTCTCACGGGATCAGTTTCAGTTTGTAGAGTCTACGAGCGAGGGATTGCGAAATCCCGATGGGATTTGCTGTCATCCCGCCTCCGTCCTCGAGCCGATCCCATTGATTTTTCTCCCATCCAGTCGTACGGAATGATTGGATGGAGGCGAGCAGGTGCTCATGAAAGTTGTGAAGATGGCGGGAGAAGAAAATTTTGGCGCGAAGAAGACGCCAACTAGGTATGTCTACAAATAACGGGCCATGGTGCTCGTCTTCCCCACTGTGATTTTGCAATGGGTCAGTTCAGGACAAGGTACGTATTTTCCTCATAATCTCTTGCCTGATGCTTTCCTGAAAGGCTTGATTTATTCATGCATGTTGGTCCGACTTCCAATTTCTGCTAGAAATTCAGGCTTTTGCCTCCTGCATGTGTTCTTGGCCTTCTAATTTGAGGGATTTCACTGTTATAGATATCCTAACAGTGGTTCCACAACATGCATGTCAGTCCGACTACTAATTTCTGGTAGAAATTGAAACTTTTGCCTCCTGCATGTGTTCTGCACTTCTATTTTGAGGGATTTCATAGTTGCATGTGTTCTGGCCTTCTAATTTGAGGGATTTCACTGTTATAGATATCTTAACAATGGTTCCACAACATGTATGTCGGTCCGACTACTAATTTCTGGTAGGAATTGAGGCTTTTGCCTCCTGCACGTGTTCTATACTTCTATATTGAGGGATTTCATAGTTGCTGTTATCCTAATGGCAGTTCTGCAACCTACATGTTGATTCGAATTTTCTATTTCTACTAGAAATTGGGGCTTTTGCCTCCTGCATATTGTGATCCTCTGTTATGGAAATTAAAACGTGTTCTGGACTGTTATGTTGACGAATTTCACTGTTGATTCTTTCTGAATGGTGGTTATTTTCCCTGCATGTTCATTCAACCATGGATTGAAGCTTCCAATTTGATGACTTTACTATTCTAATGGTGGTTCTGGTCCTTGCATGTCAGTCCAACTACCAATTTCTGCTAGAAATTGGAGCTTTTGCCTCCTATATGTTGTGATCCCTTGTTATGAAAATTAAAATGTATTCTGCTGTAATAGTTAAAGGGATTTCACCGTTGATTCTTTCGTAATTGTGATTTCAGAAGATGGGCGATTATATTTCTAATATGGGGCCATGCTTGTTGTGATTCTTGGGCCTTTTCATCTATTATCGTAATTATTTTGATGGTTCTAACATCAATGCAGCAATTTGTTAGGCCATTATGTGCTTATGGCTTGAAATGGGGCCCTGCTTCTGTGAAATCAGATACTATTTGATGGGCTATCATGCAAAAAATCACATCTTGACTAATAATCATGAGTTGTGATCCATTGCCTACAACATGGACATTCAATATCATCATACGTCCATTCAACAATTCAATCCACTTGTTTGATTATTGGTTGGGACCATTATGGTTGTCTATTACCTCTACAGAATTAATTTCGTTTGGTAATCCCCATCATCCATCCATGGCTAGTAAAAAAGGATGGCCCCAATTTCTAGCAGAAATTGGTAGTCGGACCAACATGCAGGGACCAGAACCACCATTAGAATAATAAAGTCATCAAATTGGAAGCTTCAATCCATGGTGTCGAATAAACATGCGGGAAAAATAACCACCATTCGAAAAGAATCAACAGTGAAATCCGTCAAAATAATAGTCCAGAACACGTTTTAATTTCCATAATAGGGGATCACAACATGTTGGAGGCAAAAGCCCCAATTTCTAGTAGAAATAGAAAATTCGAATCAACATGCAGGTTGCGGAACCACCATTAGGATAGCAGCAAGCCAGCAACTATGAAATCCCTTAAAATAGAAGTGCAGAACACATGCAAGAGGCAAAAGCCCTAATTCCTATCAAAAATTAGTAGTCGGACCGACATGCATGTTGCAAAACCACTATTAGGATATCTATAACAGTGAAATCCCTCAAATTAAAAGGCCAAGAACACATGCAGGAGACAAAAGCCCAAATTTCTAGAAGTCGGACCAACATGCATGAAGAAATCAAGCCTTTCAGGAAAGTATCAGGCAAGAAATTAGGAGAAAAATTCGTACCTCGTCCCGAACTGACCCACCGCAAAATTACAGTGAGGAATATGAGCACCATGGCCTAGTATTTGTAGACATACCTGGTTGGCGCCTTCTTTGCGCCAGAATTTTCTTCTCCTCTCATCTTCACAGCTTTCATGAGCACCTGCTCGCCTCCATCCAATCATTCCGTACGACTGGATGGGAGAAAAATCAATGGGATCGGCTCGAGGACGGAGGAGGGATGGCAGTAAATCCCATCGGGATTTCGCAATCCCTCGCCCGTAGACTCTACAAAATGAAACTGATCCCGTGGAACAGCGGACTTCTGAGGGTTATAGCCCTACCCAAACATCTACGCGGGATCGATGGGTGGGATATCGCAATCCCATCCCTCCTAATACCATGGGATTTGCCCGGCCAAACAGGCCCTAACATTCTGTCTCATAAAGCACTGGCCAACATTCTGGCCACAAAGACCTTAACTCCCAATTTTTAACTCTTATTTCAAAAGTGTGATTCACAAGTTCCTTCTTCTATTGACTTCATCGTGCATTCCAAGGGCCCATCATTGTAGTGATCTGTATGCTCAAATTCAGGACATTCACAAGTTCCTTCTTCTATTGACTTTATCATGCGTTCCAAGGGCCCATCATTGCCGTGATCTGTATGGCACACTAGTCCCCTCATCAAGAAGAAAGGGGAAGGAAACTAGTGTTCTACCATAAAAATTGGAAATGTCGACAATACAGAATCTTGTTTCCACTTCTCTCCAAGGAGTTATTGGGTCTCGATGCATCAGGACGTGTAACACAGTTTAGCGATCTAGAGTGTTAGTGTGATGGCTAGCAGAACTAGTCCAAAAAGAAGGCTCGGATCACCAGGATATTCATTGGAAGGATTTTGGTGCATCCCTCATTCCTCGCAGAAAGGGGAAGCGGAGGGGTGATTCAGATGTCGGAGTGGGGAAGCATCTGTTTCAAAATGTTAGCAAGTGCAAGAGCTCTGAAAGCAGGAATGGAAGCACAAAAGTGAAGCGGGATGGCACCTTGCTATAAGGTTGGGTAACTAAACCCCATCCATGGTCAGATAATAGTTCCAGATAACTGAACCATGAAGCCACTTGTACATAGTAGCACATCAGGACACACATACTGATGCATCAGGACCCTATACCTTCTTCATGAATAGCGACTTGCATGAACCGTCTGTCACCTCTATTCACAAGAAGAAAACACGCCAATTCTGAAACCACTGAAACTTGTTCCCGCTAGAATTTCTATAGCTAGCCGATATGAACCTCTTTGAACTCAAACAAAAACTGTGTAGTTTTCTGTCTAATATCAAATACCTTATTTAGCAACTCATGGACATATACCTTCATTCACCAAATTTAGGATGCGTGAAGCACAACCAAACCACAATTGGGGTGGATATAGAGGTGAAGCCAACCCGACTTGGTTCAGTGCAATCATTAGGGGTGCCATGGGAAGAGGAAATCACAATAGGTGTGCTTTTGCTTTTCCGATTTTTCTACTCGAATCAATAGTCAGCTGGTAGCTTTCAAAAAAAAAAAAAAATCAATAGTCAGCTGGTTTCCAGCAAGACCTTGACATGAGCAGACTATCAGTTTTGGATGGAAATAACTTCTGCCCAGGCACAAAACGAAAACTAAGCCCACCATGATTGCCCACAAACAGCAGAAACATTTACCTTAAATTCCCTCTTTTGCCAACCTTTCCACTTCAGCCTCCCAATGGCCCATATGGTTATACGAATCCTTGAAATTTGAACAAAGATAATAGAATTCATCCAAGTAGTTTGCAGCCTCCAAAGCAAAACAACCAGATCTATCTGTTTTGTATTACATCCCAATACAAACTCCATGGTATCAGAATGTATACTAGATACACTATATATTCAGAATTAAATACATTTTATTTGAAATTTCCTTCAAGGCTGGGATCGTGAGTGGGAGAGACAAGGTTTCCAAAAATCAGAAAGTAGGTGTTTTAAACAAACATTTAAAAAAAGGATATTACTGAGAAAACATCATGGTATTATTGAGATATTATAAGATCTTTGATGATACATTGAAAATATCATTTCTATCAAGAGAAGAATGCTATATGTTTTCAAAATATGCAGATCTTTCACAACTATGGCGGAACTGACATCTTAGATGTTAAATTGGAATTGATCCAATACACTAAATGATTAAACCCAAAAAGCAACTTGCAGTGCATGGAGTGTTCAATTAACCCAAAACCAAATGACTAGACATGATAAAAGAACCATCCCATCAAAAGCAACTTCGTACTCAAAAAGCTTAACCTAGAAGGTTCTCCATAATCAAGAAAGAGAATTAAGCCTATATTCATGAGTTAAAAAAAGAAAAAAGTATCTCAGACATTAATTGAGAATTCCAACAGAGAAAGCAACTCCACCATTTTTACCACCATCAGTTTACTAAAACCAATAACACAGGCAATGACTCATAATGAGTTTCAAACTAAATTAAGATTTATATTGAATAGGGCCCTATAAGAGACTGGGTGACACTCGCCCCCCTCTGGAAGGTTTGTTAATTGCACACGAACGTAGAGCCATACACCTCTACACGAGCCATCATGGCATGTAGGTCCGAGATCAAATCCATCCACCAGTTGGTCCGCCCATGTTTTCCCTAAAATTAATTTGGTCCCACTCAGAAGGTGGGCCCCAATATTAGAAGCAGGTGGATGGGTTAGAAAACTTCCGCAAGTCTTTTAGAGCCGTACATCTGTTTGCAAACTGTGGCCAACCTGACCAGTGGATCAACCTATTACTTGGGCTAGGGCATCAATATAGTGGTGCCTTTCTAAGGGAGGATTGGATTTTGGACCTACATGCCATGATGGCAAACATGTGGCATGTACATGAGTTGGATTGCACATGCGAGTGAGCTTAACAAATCTCATATCTAGAGAAGCCGGACCTGCATGACTTTTTATGACCCCCACCTGCACCACTGTGGGGCCCACTGTGATGACCATGCGACATCGACTCCGTCCATCCATTTCACTATATCATGTTAGGGTATGACTCCAAAAATTTGGTAGATCCAAGACTTAAGTGGACCACACCACACATGCATGTTTACTAAACATAAACTTTTTCACATAAGCAATTCTCAATAAACAATTTCAAATAATTGTTTCCTGAGAATCAATTCTACAGTTGCTAGAAGCAACACCAAACAGGCCCTAAGATAATGTGACCATGTATATAAAATCATTAAAAAAAAAAAAAAAAAAAAAAGTTCCAAAACAAATAAATTCAATTGGGTTATTACATTTAATCAGCGCCTGACCCAAAAATGTGGATCCTCCTCCTCCTCCTCCAGCTTCTGCTGCTTCTACTTCTCCTTATGCTTCTTCTTCGCCTTCTGTCTTCTCCACCTCCTCCTCCTCCTCCAGCTTCCACTGCTTCTACTTCTCCTTCTGCTTCTTCTTCGTCTTCTTCTCCTTCTGTCTTCTCCACCTCCTCCTACTCCTCTTCCTTTTTCATCTCCCTTTAGCTCTTTCAAATAAGCTATGTCGGCAACTATAGAGTTTATAAGTTTGTAGTACATATTGTATACTACAGCAACATTTTCTATATTACGTTTCATTTGAAAACGTTTCATGTGAACTCATAATGTTAGATAGTCATGAACATAAGGATCGCTTAGAGAGTTAAAAGTTTGGAAAGTAATTGAAGAAAGTAGGTCCATTACCGAGGCTTGCTTCTACCATCCCAACTAGTGAATCTTCGAATTGTTCGTGTCTTCTATCACAAACATATGCTAGTGTAGATGTACTTCAGCCTAACCTGGTTAAGGGTTTGATTCGTACGTAGATTAACCGTACCTGAATAGAATTATATCTTTGAGAATATTGTGACAATTTTTCCTTGATGATAAAGGAAGATCTTCTTCTTTTTCCATTATAGAGTGGGTTTTTTCAGTTGTTTTGATTACACAATTGAATTGGATTTTAAATGAAACCTTTCTATAGATTTCTGAAATTAGAACCTTTGGAATTATCCAGTCTTGAATTGATTTCTCCATATTACTATAGCTAATTTCTTCATTATTTTTTATAGCCAATTTTGAAATATTTGTTGTTAGAGAAGATGTTTCATATGAATGAGAAGATGATCCTTTCGAGAATGATTTAAAAGTCTTGTCATTCTTAAACTTTACTTAGATTTTGAAAAAAAAAAAAAACTAGCGGCTTGTCAACAATTATGTGTCCAGAAAACAACTACAACAAAAGTGCTTCACAGCTAAAATAGACAACCTTGCGACAGGAGGCCTCGGACCTAAAAAATTTCACAATCTAGAAGAAAGATCAGAATGAAAACTCTTTAAATATATTTTAAAAGAAGACAAGATTATTATACTACGAGATTCAACATATCATATAATACTGATGCTAGTCTCCTCCTGCTACTACTTATATCGCTTCTTATTCTGCTCCACCTCCTCCTTCCCAAGGCAACTCTAGAGCCATCCACACAAGTGGACCCCACACACGTGGATCGTGTAATGGATGGAATAGAGATGAATCTCTCTCTCTCTCTCTCTCTCTCTCTCTCTCTCTCTCTCTCTCTCTCTCTCTCTCTCTCTCTCTCTCTCTCTCTCCGGGTGATGCCTCTCTCTCTCTCTCTACAGGTGACACCGGGGGGGGGGCATCCAATGCTCTCTCTTTCCCTAATCTTGAGATAGCATCTATATATATCCACCAACGCAAGTGCCCAACAAATTCAACCCAAGAGCCTCTATGCATGCCACACTCACAATTCTTTTGTGGGGTAGGGCAAAGGCACACTGACTCACCGTCATGCCTGATAATGGAAAGCAATAACCACAAGTTTGTCCTATAACCTATTGTGTGGTCATGGTATAACGAGGTACTAAGATCTATGGCTCATAACTCTCCCCTGGTTAGTGATCATTGTGTACACTCTTAAGTTCCCAAGGAGAGCTAGACGAATCACTTTCTTTTAACCCACAATAATGTACGTTTAAGATACTCCCACATATTAACTAAGGCATAACCACATGTCCATCAAGGACCCATGGCCATCATGTTCTACGATCAAGAATTCAAGATCATTAATATTGTTTGACACCATCCATGTTATTAGTGGATAAATTTCACATTGGTTTTCTAGGGCACAACTCCAAAATGTTGCTCATAGAATACAATTAGGTTGTAAATAGTGGAGATGTGCCTCTATAGTTTTGTGTGACCGTCTCATACCAAGCAAACTGAAGGGGAGATTTTATCAGATAGCTATAAGACCAGCAATGCTTTATGGGGCAGAATTTTGGGCAGTAAAAGTTCATAGGATGAATGTAGCTGAAATGAGGATGTTGAGATAGATGAGTGACAAGATGAGGAAGGCTATAACTAGAAATGAACACATTCAAGGGAAGTTAGGAGTAGCACCAACCAGTGGTAAGATGAAAGAAAGTAGACTTATATGTTTTAGCCATGTGCAACCAACACCAAGAACCGCATCGATTAGAAGTGAGTTGGTTCAAGTGGAAGGCTCTAAAAGGGCAAGGGGAAGTCCCAAAAGGATGGGGATGGAAGTATAAAGAAAAGACCAAAGAACCTATGCTTTAACTGAAGACATGGTTTGAGACATAGTAGAATGGCGAAACAGAACTCTTGTAGCTGACCCCAATTAGCTGGGATAAGGCTTAGATGATGATGATGATGATTTGAATAATTGTAATCATCAGATCAGGATTAAACTGGGGCAATGTACAATTCACAGCGAAATCCTCCTGTCCAATAGCCCACTGCAATCATAGCTGAGCCAACCCCCCAAAACCCCAACCCAACCAAAACATAGCTTTGCACAGCAATCATAGATCTAATTGCCTTTGCATTCTATAAAAATAAAAAATAAAAAACCCGCCTGCCAATATATAATCTCCAACTAATAACAAGTTAACAACACACCCCTCTCATAAATAATCTCCATTAAGATAATAATCAAAGACGCATACCAAAAGTATGCATGTATGCATGTTTCTATGTACATTATCTATGTATCTATGTCACTGTCTTCGTTGTCATCATCATAGCATTGTCCTAGCTATTTGGGGGGTTAGCACATATGTATCTATATATGTATGTATGTATGTATGTATGTATGTATGTATGTATGTATGTATAAGATAGACATCAAAGATGTATACCAAAATCAGGCATCATAAGAAAACTAGTAAATATGAATGTTAAGGTATGTGCATGTATGTGGAATACATACCATCCACGTAGGAAAGAGCCACAACCACAACCGGAATCATCTTGCTGCTGATAGTACTGCGGAGGAGGAGGAGGAGAATGGTGATGATGTTGTTGATTTGGTGGTGGAGGATACCCATCCTGGAAGTATGCCTGATATCCAGGAGGCGGTGGAGGATAGTTTCCATATCCCCCTGGTGGTGGAGGCGGCGCAGGATAGCCTGGCGGCGGATGATAAGGATTCGCGTAACCTAAAATCACAAAAAAAATAAATAAATAAATAAATAAATAAATAAAAATTCAGTCTATTGAATTCAAAAGACAAGAAAGCCCTCAAAGAAAAATTAAAAAGAGAGAATGGATTGATGTAAAAAAGATGTAATTTCGGAGAGAAATTAGGGTTTTTTGTAAAGAAATTGCCTGGCGGAGGGTAGGATTCGGGAGGGACTTTTCCGTAACTCATGCTTTCTGCTTCCAATGGGGAGAATGGAGATGAGAGGGAGAAGAAAGGAGACTTTTTAGGAGCTGGAAAAAAATTGGTACTCCGGTATGGTGTGTGATGCTACGCGCACATGCGCTAGGAAACTGTACATTTGACATCATACAAATCAAATCAAAACCGTTAAAATAGTGTGACCTAATTCCTAATCTATGTAAACGAAATTTTTTTATGGAACAGTAAACATTTAAGAATGATTTGAAGGAAAAGGATTCTATCACTACGAAGTCAACGGAGTAATTTTCGTGGATCTATTGAGTTCTATGGACTTTTTAATGTGGTTAAGAGGTTTTGGACGGTTTGATTTGAGTTTTGTAATGTCAAAATTGGGAATTCTTGGATGCGTGCGTATAGAATATTTTATTCCGTCAGAGTATCAAACAACTCTCCGGCCCGCCTGTGCTTCGTTGGATATGATTTGGCATGTTGCATAGTAAATCGGAGCAGTTTATATTGCAAGGAGATTCGTGCGAAGAGATATTGAAGAGAAGATTCGCGGAAGGGATGCCAGCATGGAACACGTGAAGGTGATCCGAGACAGGCAGGGAGTTGGGCGTGAACATTCACTTATCAAAAGGCCAAACTACAACAACAGATGGCCGATTAGGTGCTTGTTAATTACAGTCCGTTGGATTTTTCGATTCTATCATACCGCCGAGGAGATGACTGGCCTGATCATGGAGACATGGATTTGAACTTGGCGCCCAACTGATAAACGATTTCGATCTTTTACACATTCACATTGTTGCACGTGGCATGCGAATCTCCCTAGCACTTGTAGCAGAGGAATTGCTCCAGACTCTGTTGTTTTTGTCTTCAGAGATGTTGAATCGCACGGTCGCGGATTTAGGTGAGGCCCCGGATCCACCGAGGTGGGTGGGACCACTGACCGTGGGGCAAACAGTGATGTATTTGTCTTAAATCCACACCATCCAACCATTTAAAAAGCTCATTTTAGGTAAGATGCAAAAAATGAAGAATGCCTAAATCTTAGGTGGGTCACACCATACGAAACAATTGTAATTGAATTCCTACCATTAAAAACTTAATGGAGTCCACCGTAATGTTTATTTGTCACTGCACAAATATTATCTTAATGCAAGGCTTTTATGTCCCACCGGAAGTTTTTAAAGGTCAATTACTATGGTTTCTTTGGTATAGTCCACCTGATATTGGATTTTTTTTTTTTTTTATATAATCATGCCATTAAATTTGTTTTCAATACCTGTGCGGGCGCTGGATGTAGTCACGTGTGTTAAGGTGGGCCCCACAGTCCCATGCCTTTCCGAGCGGGAAATTATTTAAAATAGCTGAGAATACTGCCTGCATTTTAAGAATGGAGTGTGGGCCTACTAAATCAACTATTGGAATTATTCATTGGTTTATCTATCCTGATCACTTTAATACAACAGCTATGTACCCAACGATGGGATCATTTCAATTTTTTTGGAGTTACCTATAGCCCACAACTGCGTGAGCATTGTGAGTTGATTGTGAACTGTTTCTACTGGTATGGTCCATCTGTAATAAGTTTTGTCCTCAAACTTTATTCAATGGTCTGAAATTAAAACTTCTTTCATATGGACGGCTTGGATTGGATACAAGACTATCCATTTGACCCCACATAAGGTTTCATGTGGGGGGTTCGATAGGCGAGTCTGAGTCCTTGTGCAGGAAAAGTCATTTAACTTTTTTCCCATTCTTTCTGGGTTTTTTTTAACAGGAGGAGACGATAGCGTAGAGCCGAAGCTCTCGACGGCAATCTAATGGACCACGGCATGATATTGGTTTAAAAGTTGGGGTCCTTGCCACAAGAGGCCACTTAGCCTTCTTGAGTGTTTTTTCTTTTATTAGAGTGGACCATGCTAAGAGTCGAAGTTTCATCGACTGTTGGTAGTTGTACGAACGGACACCACACTATCCCGTTGGTGTGATGGTTCTGTTCCCTTCAAAGTTGTTTCTTTTTTGTTTTGTATTGTATGCCGGAGTTTCTAAAATGAAATATGATTTGATATTTGTATGAATGGTGGAGAGCATGGCAGTCTCATATGGAAGGTGGGGGTCTATTCTACTTTTTTCCTACAAAATGTTAGGCAGCGAGGATCACCTATACACAATGGATTACCGATGGACATCGATCCGCATTCATACAGCGATCCACATTAAATGTGTGAGATTATATTAGATGTCATCAGTTGTATATTTTTCATGTATATTATTAGCTTTATTCACCATATATATAGTTAATCATGTATAAAAATTCTTTAATTATGATTGGTTCTAATTATATTTCATTGTAAGATTTCTTTGTATACACATGTAAATTTTTTATTTAAACTCAATTTCGAGTGAAGAATAATACAGAAAAATCAATTGGAATTTCTCCGATTTCAGACATTATCATGGTATCAGAGCCATTGATCTGAAATCTTTAGATGGTCTAGATTTCTCTTGGTGCATTGTTGCATGACAGTCCATTCCTCTTTTGCACAACCAACAGAATCAGCAGACGACACTGGTCCTTTACCATCTCATCTTGTTGCAATCAAGGTTTTCCTCTTTTTTTTTCCTATTTTCATATTGGGGCCACTTTGCCCGATTTATACAACAGTATATTTTTCACCTCGATTCCTGCGATTATTTTTCTATGGCCTCAATCAATTCCTCAGATAAGATTAAGACAATCCATGTTAAGTTGGATGGGAAGAATTTTTTCCTTGTGGCAATTTGACGCAGGGGAGGACATGAGGTCGAGCACCGTCTTCCCTAAGAGGATAACTATTCCGAATCCACGGAACTTCTCTGGACTCCTCACAGAGACTTTCTCGAATCCACGAGAAAAGAGAGCAGAAAATAGAAAAAATTCTAATAAATTTGAAATAGATTAATGAATGAATAAAAATGAGTTCACAACCCTTTAAATAAGGGTACTAAGCAATGGAAAAGAAATCAGAATCAAACTACAACTAGGACTCCTATAATTCGCGACTTACTATAAATAGTAAACTTACTATTTATAGACGGTCGTGATGTCTACTAGTGCGCAAGGTTTTCGGCCAAAAATAGTAAGTGTCCTATTTAGCTTCACCAACCCGTTCTCCTAATTATTCTAAGCTCTTTTCACGTTGGGCGCAACTCCTAAAGCCCGACGGATGAAGAGTTATAATCAAACTAAAACTTACTATTTATAGTAAAAACGAAATTAAAGCAAGGAAACGACCGTCAAATCAGGGGTTTCTCGCAATTTCGAGCGTCGCAACCCTGCATAGCTGGGTTGGTTGGCTAATGTAGCTCGTTCTACCCCAAAATCATATATTTTTCGTCGGCTAACTCATCCCGGATTGCGAGATACGCCTGATTTAAGGTCTGATGGTCCAGATCACTTCTGTCGCGGACCGGCCTTTTCTGATCCATCTTTGCCATGTAATTGTCCGCGACCCGCTTTACATCACAATTTCATTTCAAGCATTTTTTAGCAGGAAAGAGCCTTTATGGCCATGTGAATGGTTCTGTGGGAAAACCAACCGATGAAAAAGAACTCATAACTTGGACCACCAATAATTCGAAGGTGGTCACATGGATCATTAACAGTGTTGAGAGCAACATTACAATTAATCTTATATCTTTCGAGACAGCATCAGAAATATGGGTTTACTTGAAAATGTGTTATCAGCAATCAAATCATGCTCGTAGATATCAAGTAGAGTACGATCTGTCAAAACTTGAACAAGGATCTCTGAGTGTCCAAGACTTTTATTCTAAGCTTACATCTCTTTCACATAAGATTTAACTTATGAATCCAGTGATTCATGCCGCAGCAGTAGAGACAGTGAAGACACTTCGAGAAACAAGTAAATCGATGCAATTCTTATATAGACTCCATCCAGTGTTTGAGCTAACCCGGGCCGCACTGATGAACCAGCCTCAACTTCCATCTCTTGAGGCAACCCTATCAGATTTGATGGCAGAAGAGACACGTTTGAAAACCCTTACTTCCAAGAGAGAAATCATTCCTGATGCTACCCTCATTACTCGCAATGTTATGAGAAAGTCACATGACATGTCAAAAGTTTAAGTGTTATAATTGTAATGAAATTGGTCATGTAGCTAAGGGTGTACACGGGTCGATCCGAGTCGAACTGGGCTAAACCCGACCCGGCCCGGTCACCAGCCAAACCCAGCCCAAACCCGGCCCGGCCCGGTCACCGGGCCAACACGTCTAGCCCAAACCCGGCTCGGTCACCAGGCTAACACGTCTAGCCCAAACCCGGCCCGATCAGCAATCGTGCGAGTTCGGGCCAGTTTTGGACCTTACTGTCACTTCAAAGATGGGCGGTGAACTATCCCAGAAGAGTAAAAGGGAAAGGGACATGTAAGGTTTTGAAATACACACACACACACACACACACCACTTGACCGAATCGAGCCGGGTCAAGTCGGGTTTCGGGCCGAGTCAGGCCGAACTGGGACATATCTGAACTCGGCCCAAACTCAGTTTCGGGCCAAAGAAAATGGCCCGTCTCAACCCGAACTGAGTTTCGGGTAGGGCCGAGTCGAGCCAGTTAACCGAGCTACATGCACCTACTCGTTGTATCAATAAGAAAAAGTCTCTGAAATCATCTGATTCAAGTACTCTATTTTATTGATACTAGAAACAAGAAGAACATGACATAGCAAACTACCCGATTCGACTTCCTTTACCCTCTCAGTACCAAGGACGTGGACGTGCATTTGTGGCATCTCCTTCTAAGAAAACTGATTCTTCCTTTTTCATCTCACCCTCATCGGTGCAGTCAAATCTGCTTTCTCTAGAACAAATTCAACAGATTCTCCAGCCTATGGGTTCCTCAAGTTCTATAGGTAATATCGACTCTACCAAAACCTGATATATTGATTAAGGAGCTTCCAATCACATGATTGGTAACATTTCTTGTTTAACTAACTGTGTTCCATAATGAGGCGAGAGTTTCATCTCTACTGCAGATGGTAACCAGCTATCTATATCACATATTAGTTCCTTGAAAGTTTCACCTTCATAAATTTATAATTTTTTTCATTTAAAAAGTATTTTATATTACCAAGTTATCGGCTAACTTAGTTTCTTTTTCTGTTGCCCAACTCGTTGAGAATAATCATTTGGTCTGGTTTTCTCGATTTGGTTGTTTCATACAGGATTTGGAAACAGGGAAGTTGATTGAGAAGGATCATAAGAAAAGGCGGTTGTTCATCATGGAATCTAATCCTGTTGTTCTCCCATCCAAATGTTTTTTTTTTTTTTTTTGTTTCCTAGTGACATTTCTTTTGCTAATAAGTGTTGAAAATTATGGCATACTCGTTTAAGTCATCCTAATTCCAAGAATTTATTATCTTTGTTTAAGTCTGATCTGTTGAATGATGATATAAATATTAGTCATAATTTTATTGATATGACTTGTGTTAGTTGTATACTGTGTAAATCTACTGCATTACCATTTCCATTAAGCAAATTTCGAGCTACCACCCTATTTGATCTTGTTCATACTAATGTCTGGGGTCCATTTCCTATTATGGCTCCTGGTGGTTCTATATATTACATTATCTTTGTGGATGACTTTTCAAGGTACACGTGGATATATTTCATGAAACACAAGTCAGAAGCTTTTTCTTGCTACAGAAAAATTTTGACATATGTAGAGACCCAATTTTTAAAGAAGATTAAGATTCTATGATCAGATTCTAGTAGTGAGTATATCTCTTCAAATTTTCAGAACTTTGTTAGTTCAAATGGTACTATACATCAACGGTCTTGCCCTCACACACAAGAGCAAAATAGCGTAGCAGAACACAAAAATAGGCACATAACTGAAATGGCTACCACAATGTTGAACTATGCAAATGTTCCTAAATTTTTATGCGCTAAGGCAAAATCAACAGCAGTATATCCGATCAATCAATTACCATCAAGTGTCTTGATAAATAGAAAGTTACTATCATTCCTCCTTTATGGTAAAGATCCTGGTTATAGATGGCTACGGGTGTTTGGTTGCATTGCCTTTGTCCATCTTCCTGAGCAAGAACGGGATAAACTCACCCCTCAAGCAACCAAATGTGTATTTCTTGGCTATGGTGAAAATCAGAAGGGGTACCATTGTTATGATCAGTGTACTCATTGTGTCCAGGTGTCTTGTCATGTTACTTTCTTTGAGCACTTACTATATTATAAAGCTTTCCATGAATCTCGATCTATTCCTCTTGTGCCTTCTTCGATTTCTTATATGACCTCCTTTGATGAATCTCAATTTATTCCTCTTGTGCACTCTTTTTAGGTTTATCAACACTAGATGCAACCTACAACTCTTACGCCCTCTCCAACAGCGATACCTTCTTCCAACCCAGTGTCTTCTCCTCCTATCGAGTCAGTGAGTATTCCTCCTACTACTAAGGTTCCATTATGTCGTTCTAGTCATCCATCTGCTCCTCCTACTTGATTAAATCTCCTTGCCTCTCATCATTCCTTATTTTCTGGATTAGATTCTTTGGTTGTTCCTGTTGTAGACAAATGTCTTAAATTTGGATTTTGCACTGTTCAATGACATTGAGTAGGCTTCGATGTCATCGAAGCCCCTCGATGCCATCAAGTATTTTCGGGTTTTTTAGCCGTGGTGTCATTTTTCGATGACATCGAAGGTTGATCGATGTATTGAAGGTTTACGCAGATTTTTTGCGGAAACACAGATTCTGCAAAAAATCTTTCCGATTTTGTTTAGGTTTCTTTCTAAACTTATAAATAGGGATGTATATGGGACTGAGAGGTATTGAAAGGCATCCTAAGACTTTTAAAAGGGGTTATAGGGTTTCAAGGGGTGAGAAAGGTGAGGTTTGAGGATTGATCAAGCCGGGTAAGTTCTCTATCTTTGTAATTTCTTCTTTCATAGTGGAATTCTGTTGCTTTATGCCGTGGTTTTTTTCCCGCAAGGGTTTTCCATGTTAAATCTTTGTGTTATTCTTTGGTTTGTTTGGTGCTTTTGGATTGCTATCCTAAATCCATCTCTGTGTGATTCCGCAGCACAAATCCCAACAAGTGGTATCAGAGCAATCATTGGGGCATATGCTTGAATCTGCAGGATTAACAATAATGAGAAGTACTAGGTATGATATTGAGAAATACTCATACAAAAATAACTTTCAGTTATGAAATATCAAGATGATCAGTTCCTTAACCAAGTAAGGTGAGGATGGTGCTCTTGATCTGAAAAAGTCTAATACGACTGATGATTAATGGAATACCCTTGATAAAAAGGCCTTATCATCAATCCGTTTATGTCTCACGGATGAGGTTCCTTACAATGTATTGAGAGAGAAAACCGCGACTAATTTATGGGCGAAGTTAGATGATATCTAAGCGAAAATATCCTTTGAAAATCGCCTAACTTGAAGTTACAGTGGTATAACTTCAAAATGGCAGAAGGTGGAGATTTGGAGGTCCACATCAACAACTTCAATAAATTGGTTTGTAAACTATTGGATACGGAGGAAGTGATCAAAGATGAGGAACAAGCGTGTATGTTGTCGAATTTTCTTCCGACATCATATGAGTCATTCAAGGACACAATGTGTATTGTAAATAAAACCTTGAGTGTCAGCATAATTATCTTATCCATTTAAGGGAAGGCCATCAGAAAGCTAAACGACGATATGGGAACATCTTTCAATGCACTGATTACGAGGGGTAGGAATATTGATCAATGTACAGGATCCTCAAGACCTAAATCCAAATCCAAGGGCAAAGACAAAGGAAAACTAAAGTGTTAGAACTATGGGATGACTAGACACATAAAAAAGGATTGTACCAATCCTAAAGCGAAAAAAAAAAAAACTCAGAGACTTCTTCTAAGGAGGCCAATGTTGTCACATCTGATGAAGAGACAAGTGGTAGTGATGTTCTGTCAGTGTCTATGATCAGACATTTGCACGACAATCTTAGAGATAAGTGGATACTTTACACATGAGCATCATATCACATGACTCCTCATCGGAGTTGGTTCGTCAATTACAAGAAATACGATGGTGGAAAGGTTTTTATGGGCAATGACAATGCTTGTATGGCTATTGGTACTGTGAGTATCAAGATCTTTGATGGGATGAAGCGTACTTTGACTGATGTCAGGCAGTTCCTAATATGAAGAAAAGTTTGATTTCTCTCGGTGCACTCGAGGCTATAGGGTGCAAGTTCATCGGTATTGATGATATCCTTAAAGTTTCAACAGGGGCACTCGTGGCTATGAGAGCGCAAAGATATGGTGACCTTTATAGGTTGATCGGGAGCACTTCAGCAGGTGGAGCGACAATAGCTATTGCAGATTCCACGTCTGCACGTATGTGACATGCACATTTGGGCCACATGAGCGAGCGGGACATGAAGGTACTATCTGATCGTTATTTGATTATAACTTTTAAGAATTCTGATTTAGATATATGCGAGTATTGTATATATGGTAAACAATCTACATTATTTTTTAAAACTGGAAAACATGTAAGAGAGTGCTTGATTATGTGCACTCTAACGTATAAGGGCCATTGCCAGAGGTTTCTATTGGGGGGTCGTTATAGTTTGTTTCATTCATTGACGACTATTACAGGAAAATTTGGGTTTACTTTATGAAATGTAAATCTGAAGTTTTTACCATATTCAAACAGTGAAAGACAGTGGTAGAAAAATAGTCAGGGCAAAAAATAAACGTTTTAAGGACTGACCATGGTGGAGAATTCACTTCCACTGAGTTTAATGAATATTTTAAGGATGAAGGGATCATTAGGCATAACACAGTGCGTCACATGACCGAACAAAATGGTGTAGTTAAGCTAATGAATTGGGCTCTCTTAGAGAGGGTCCAATGCATGCTAAGTAATGCTGCGTCAGATAATAACTTATGAACTAAGGTCATTAACACGACTTACTATTTCATGAATCGATCTTCTCCTACGACAATTGAATATAAAATTTCAAAGGAAGTATGGAGCGGTCATAAGATCGACTACTCAGATTTGCACATATTTGGTTGTGAGGCTTACTCTCATCATTACACCCTAAATGTGACTTATTGATATGGTTTTCATATCATCATTATTTCACAATTTTTATGTTATCCCATAGAAAGTATGCTGCCTAATGAAATAAGCACCTTCTATGTTAGAAATAATGTGAATTGTTGGCTATTAGGATTATTTTAATTTATATAAAAAAAAAGTCATCACATTTTACTTAGTAACAATTACATATCTTTACAAAAATTTACAAAATATAATTACCATTAACTAAAACGAAATGAATTCACTTTCAAGCGGCAATCAAATAAGCCCTAAAATTTGAAATTAACCAAACTAAATGAGTCTACATTTGATTTTTCAATTTGAACATCAAAGTAAAAAAGAAAAATGCAATTTTTACCTTTTATTTGCCAACCAAACGCGGGTGTTGCAATTAGTAAGAATCATAAATAATGCCTGCTTATGATGTTATTCAAACAAAGAAATTGTAATTTTCAATATTGGTATATATACTCAATTGCTAATAATTGAAATATCTAAGTTATTCACAAACCTACCATCCAAACAGCTAATAAATAACTTCATGTGCACCACAAGGTGCATAAAAGAGGAACAGTTCCCTCTCTTAGATGGTGCCCATTCAATGATCCAATATTTGGGAGTGGATTAGATGAGACCCCGTATCCACTGGGGTAGGTGGGAACCTTGACTGTGGGGCCAGTGTGATGTATGTGACTACATACACGCCATCGATCCCTATTGAAATCTCATTTCAGGGCATGATAAAAAATGAAGTAGTTCCAAATCACGGATGAACCATAGCAAGGAAATTATTGTGATTGACCATTAAAAATTCTGGTGGACCACAAAAGCTTGGGATTATGATGATATTTGTGTGGTCTCTTTATCTAGGCATTTGTGACCTTATCAACGGTTTGAATGGCAAATAAATATTCCCGTGGAATCTATGAAGTTTTTAATGGTGAGGATTCAATCACGGCCATTTCTTGTGGTGTGGCCCACCTAAGATTTGAATCAGTTTCATTTTTGAGATCATGCAATAAAATGAGCTTTCAAAATAGTTGGACAGTGTAGATTTAAGACACATATATCACTATGAGCCCCACAGTCAAGGTTCCCACCCACCTCGGTGGATCAGGGGTCTCGCCCAATCCGCTCCCTAATTTTGCATATTTTAGTGGCCCAGGATGACTTCAACCCTCCATCCCCTGCCAACCTGGCCATATACTAGACCATGGGCTTCAACGAGAATCAGGGCTGGGTCCCGGCCCATCACCTGCACGTATACATGGAATCGTCGGGAGTATGGTTTTGAGGGACCGAGCAGCACAAAAGAGAACAGTCTCCGTTCGTCAAATTAAAATGTCTACGATTCCAGAAACTTCTCTAAATTAGACGCGGGTTATGTGATCGCCTCGGGAGGATTCCTGTGGGGCCCACCTGGATGTATGTACCTTACATCCACGCTGTCCATCCGTTTTGACAACCCATTTTAGTGAACGTTTTAAAAAATGAAGCAGATCCAAGCCTGATATAGACCACACCACTAGATTGAAAACCCACCGTTAAAAACTTCTTATAGGCCACCGGAATTTTTATTTGCCATCCAAACTATTTATAAGATCACAAAGACATACTCGAAGGGACCAAAGAAATATGAGCTTGATCCAAAACTCTTGTGGCCCAAAAGAAGCTTTAATGTTCAATTACCACTGTTTCCTGCGGTGTGGTCCACCTGGCGTTAAATATGTTATATTTTTTAGAAGTATGCTCTAAAATAATATTTTAAAAATGATGGACGAAATGGATGTAAATTAAATAATTTAAGGTGGGCCACAAAGTCGTGGATCCACTGACCTTCGGGGATCCACTGAATTCAGACACGGCGTCGCCGCAGCTAAGCCAAATCTCCTTCAATTCTTCCACGTGTCAGCACGCAGATTGGATACGGACAAGGTCAATAGTCAAATCGCTACTGAAGTGACGTCACCAATCTCTGTGAAACCCACTATGATGCATGTGTTGTACCATACCGTTCAGCCATTTTTAGACACCGCTCCATGGTTACAAAGAGAATGAAATGGCGCTAAATTTCAAGTGTACCCACCACAGAAAACCGTGGGAGCAGTCTCACCCACCGTTCAAACATTTATAAGGCCCACCGTGATGTATTTTTGAGATCCAACCTATTCATAAGTTAACATATAGATAGATGAAGTGAAAAAAAAAAATATCAGCTTGATTGGAAACTACCGTGGCCCCTAAGAAGTTTTGAACGGTGGATGTCACTGTCCCCACTATTTTCTATGGTGGGGTCCGTTTGAACTTTAGATCTATCTCATTCTCGTTGTAATGCCATAAAACTATCTCTAAAAATGGTTGGACGGTATGGATACAACACATGCATCATGGTGGGGTCCACGAAGCCTGATGACATAACTTCAGTAGGGATCCAATCCGCGCCCGTTCTATCTATATCCGCGGGAAACGGACTGGCTACTCCCCTGCCACCAGCCATTGGCTGGTGGTCGGTGCTCTGTGGGCCCATCATGATGTATATGTTTCATCCATGCGGTCCATCAATATTTATAGATCATTCCATCAATTTTTATAGATCATTCTATGTTAAGAAAGAAAAAATAAGATATATACCAATCTCAAGTGGACCACATTACAGGAAACAATGTTGAATGAACGTTGACCATTAAAAATATTTTAGGGGCCATAGAAGTTTTGGATCAAGTTGATATTTATTTTTTCCCTTCATCTGGGTCTTTATGACCTAATCAACAGATTGGATGTCAAATAAACAGTACAGTGGGCCTTGGGACGATTTTAATGGTGGATATCCAATTATTATTGTTTTCCTGTGGTGTGGTCCACCTAAGATTTATATACCTATGGTTTTTTGTATTATACCATACAATGATCTGTAAAAATGGATGAACAGAATGGATGAAACACATACATAGGGCTGTAAATGGTCGGGTTCGGGGTGGGTTTAGCCAAAACCAGACCCGCCCATTTACTAAACGGGTCTGGGTCCAAATTTTAGATCCAGACCCTTTTACTAAACAGTCGACTCATTAGACCCATTTATAAATGGGTCCGGGTCTGGTAGAGGGAGATCCACCCAGACCCATTTATAAATGGGTCGGGTCTAATGGGTTTGGTTAAGGAAGATCTAGACCCTGAACCAAACCCATTTAGAAACGGGTCCAACGGGTCCAACGGGTCTAACGGGTCCAACAGGTTGTTGATGCATGAGAAGTGTAGTTCTGTTTTTAGCCTTAAATAAATAATTTTTTTCTAAAAATCTGAAATTATTTTAAATATCATTCAAATGAAATGTTTGTATATGTTAAAGTTATAGAAACAAAATTAAAAATTTGAGAAATTAAACAAGATATACCTTAGGATTCAATTCTAGACCAATCCTCCAACTCATTAGAATCGTCATCCACTTCTACTACATGCAACTCCTCCTTCAAATCTATAAATTTTACACATAACATACAACCTAGTTAATAGAGATTTAGGAAAGACTTTTCCATATTAACTAATGATTATACATCTATTGGTTGGAGTGGATCTCAAATAAACAACATGGTGGGCCAGATAAAAAATCAAGGAGGTGTATCTTATTTTCTACTAGTTTGTATTTTATTTTGAAGTGGGAATATCGTTAGTTGCTTAATATATAGGGAAGTGAGAACGCCAGTAGAATATATAGGGAAGTGGGAAGGATATGCCTGGGCGGGTTCGGGTCTGGGCGGGTCTTATGTAAGGTAGACCAAACCCGAAGGTCTAAATGAAAGGGGACTGGGCCGTTTGACAAATGAGTCATCCTTTACCATTTAGCAAACGGGTCGGGTTTGGGTTGGGTCTTAATGGGTCGGGTCCGAGTACCCCATCGGGTCCACTGACCCATTTACAGCCCTACACATACATCATGGTGGGGCCCACAGAGCACCGACCATTAGCCACGGGGCCGGTGTCAGGGGGAGTAGCCAATCTGTCTCCATATTTGGAAATAATAGGGCGAACGGACGAGTCCGTACGATGCCTTTAGGATTTTCGCTAGGCGGAAAGTTAGTATTGGAAAAGCGACTTTTTAGGGTTCGGCGGCGGCTATTTTTACGAAAATACCCTTGGACAGTTAGGGTAAGCAGTTGTAGAAGGAGTGGTATTTTGGTCTTTTTAGGTTCATCCGTACAACCCTAGGTCTAGTTTGCAAATTAAGGTTTCGTTGCGGTGAATAAACTTGCTGGCTGAAACCTGCGGTCTATATTAGGGCTGAAAGTTGGGCGGGTTGAACCCGACCGACCCGACATTGGGTTGGGCTTGGGCAAGATCTATCGAGTCCGATCTCAGGCTTGGGCTATACAAACACCAACTCGATAAATCTTGGGTCGGGCTCGGGTTGAGGTCTTGGATCACCCGACCCAACCCGAACCCGATCAATATATAAGTTACTTATAAATTATAATTGAGTGCAGATCCTATGTGTTGAAGACATAGGAAATTCTGGTGTTGTCGGATCTCATTGGTCCACATCATTTCTGATGACTCAAGCTAACAAGAAATGTTGGAATATTTTTCTCTCCCAAATAGATCATGTGCTACACAACACGACTTTTAAATGAGTAGTTGTCCTATATTTTAATTTGTTTGTTTATAATAAATGAAGTTCTTTATAATAAATAACAATATATATAATTAATAAAATTATAAATATAAAAAATAAGATGTGTATTAAAATATAATAAACTAATGTAATTATTAAAATATTAGCATGTATCCACCCGACCCACCCGACCTAACCCGCTTGGGTTGGGCTTGGGTTGAGAATTCTCAACCCGAGTTTGGGTTGGGTTAGGTTGGAGTTGAGATATAAAAACCTTGGCTATGGTTGAGCGCCAACCCGACCCGACCCAACCCAACCATCCGACCCAACCCAACTCGCCATAGTCCATGCGCCTCAGGAACCCCATATCTGCATGGTCTTATGTTAAATGCAGTATGATAATAGGGTCCGCATCTTTGCATGGTTCACATTCGTTTCAATTTTGAAATGAAGAGCTCATCTGTGATAATCTACACCGCTCATTGTACTGGATCTTTAATATTATGATTTAATTTTAATAAATACTCAATAAAGTACACTTAATATTTATACCTTTCTCCTAATATAGACGGTAAAAAATAAAGGAATCAACCGTTGATATTCAACTGAGTAGGTGCTAGTTTCTGTCCCTTGGATTTCTTAAATCTGAGTTATTTTTCCAAATATACTTTATCTGTGATGTGATAAAAATGATGAACCGTCTGGATCACTTCACGATTGTTCCACTTGTCATATTTTAGAATTCGTGTATACTGTTCAACGATGCGGCCCTCTATCTGAAATCTTGGTCGCTAAGGAAACGGTATGGCCTTTTCTTCTTTAAAAAGAAATGGTGGGGTAAAGAAGGGCGATTTGACTTAAATACCCTTTCGAGGTGGATACCGTGTTTCCATGTGACTGAAGCATACGTGTCATTCGGAGACAGATCATAACCGTTCATTCGGTATGTACAAGGCTAGTAAATCCAGATCTTTGGTCTACTGGGCTACAACTCGGAGTTTTATACCTGAAAAAGTTTCCGTAAGGCAGAACAGTGGCCTACAAACCGACGGCTAAGAAAAATAAATGAAGCAACAGTCCAAATCCAACAAAAAACCAAAAAAACATTGGACGGATGAGATCATCCAATTCATGGTATTGTTTTTAATCATAAATACATAGTGGGTCACATAAGATGAACGGTCTGGATCACATGTGACCCACTTGACACGCTGATACAGTACTATGCACAATCTGACCCTAAGAGGGTATTTTCGTCAATGAAAAAAATTACATGTGAACCCTGGAATTTCCCAGAGGTTTCTAGGCACGCCTATACTATAAATACATACGACCACCATATTTCAATAGCTAAAACACTCCCAGCACAGGCAATCTCGTACCGTTGTAGTAGTTTCGGGTATTGTCTTAGTTATCAACACCCACAATCTTCTTCGGTTGTAGTAGTTTTGTGTATTCGATAGAGCCATGAATACCAAAGGAGCAGAAAAGCAGGCACTTCAACAACCAGCAGGAGTATCATCACCATCTGAGAAGTGGGGAACTAAGTACATGGGCCCACCTGCTCCACCATCGGCTCACCCCCTCAACCAGAAAGCAGCCACGTGGACAGCATGGGACGAGCACCATCCGTACGTGCTGAGTCACATCGAAGGGGAAAAGCCCAGCAACAATCCGTTGGAGTCGGTTCTGCACACCTTCAATGAATGGAGCAAGAAGGCAGAGACCATGGCCTCCAACATCTGGCAGTACCGTAAGTTCATGCGTTTTTTTAATGAAACTCGTCACTCGGACTCATCGTCAGAGTCAGGGTGACTCATGGTGTCGAACCGGATTGACCACGAACTAGACCATGTTGCACCGGGTCGTCCGAGTCCTGAAACCGTTCGGGTGGCAGTGGGTCCAACCGACTTAAAATTTTCTAGCCCAAGGCCGACCAAACCCAACCCATAGGTTTGGCACCCGACCCGGCGCACCAGTTCGTTCAATACATCATGCCATGGCCAGTATGGATTATGAATGGGTTGGGCCGAATAGACCCAATTACCCAAAACCCGAAAAGATGGGATATGTTATTTTAACCATCCATTCTCACATTTTGGGATCAAATTGGAAAAACATTGTATTAATGTGTTTGGTGGGCTATGAAATTATAATTGACGGGCCAAATTTTGACAACCGATGCCACTTACTTGTATACATATGCAACTCAATTGTCACATCTAAAGAGCACGTAAGGATGAACACTAAGAATAAAACACATGTTGGCTCACAAATGTAGTGGATTTTAAAGATATCCTGCCATATCTCCTACTAGAACTAGATGATATAATATACTTGAATTAGTCCAATCCCTTCTGCCATTTTCATACGGCAGATAAAATGTACATTGGACCAAATGCTATTTCATACCACCTAATCCCAAGCTCCACTCTAGTACATGATTTGGGTCCGGTTGGACCGTTGATTCTGATCGAACAAATTTTAGGGTCCAGCCCGACCTGGCTCGTCCCGATCAGTTCAAAATTCAGACCCAATCAAATCCCGGTCCACATGCGATAAACACACACCGAATTTCAGTGTATAGTTCATGTCTGGGAGTATTATCATGTATTTTGTAACTTTTCCCTTATGTATATACAGTTAAAGTGGGTCCATCTGTATCCGAGACTGCATGGGGGAAGCTGAGCTTGACGGCGAAAGCAATAACTGAAGGCGGGTTCGAGTCTCTTTATAAGCAGACCTTCCCGACGGAACCCGACGAGAAGATGAAGAAGACATTTGCATGTTACCTATCTACAAGCACCGGCCCAGTCGCCGGGACCCTCTACCTATCGAACATCAACATCGCCTTCTGCAGCGATCGGCCGCTCACCTTCACTGCTCCATCTGGCCAGCAGGCTTGGTGCTACTACAAGGTACATTCCGGTCATTTGCTCCACTCCTGTGATGTTTTTAAAACCCGATCCCGACCGGTTCGGACCCGAACAGGTGGCTTCTCTGGACCCGGTCGCTATAGGACCCTTTTTTGTATTGGAATCATGTGTGTTTTGTTGAACCGTCTGGACCCGACTCGACTCAATATAGAACGAGTCAGTCCGACACGCGGTGTCTTTTAACCATGTTCACATGCTCAGGCCCGAATCTAGGCCCGTTTACATTTGCCGTCGGCTTGTTTGGGTCTTATGTTTCTAAATGGGCCGAGTTCTGACTGGCAAAAGCCTGTCCATGCGTGGCCCGTGTCAGCCCTATTTCAGATTTTATAGTTGTGTCTTATCTACTGTGGTCGTGGCATCTAAAAATCCGTACTGCCCGAACAGTGGGTCCTGTTAAGTATCTGATTTGGCGCCTTGAAATCCGACAACTGGCCAGCCTATTTTTCACTGTCCATTTTGTACCCCACCAATTGAATGGTGAGGATCACTCGGTTATTGTGGGGCTGTGCTCCATTTGTATTTGCCCTATTGTTTGGAGTGTCTGTACTGGCATTCATTCATGCATGCATGCCATGTATATACAATGGATGGGACACCATAGCATAAGAAAGTGTCATTTACTCACAAATGGAGGATGAGATCCAAGCCGTTCATCAGGGGTTTTAACATACATCATACGTCCACCATTTGTTAGAAACGGCATGATTATTGGGAGCGGATTAGGTGTTAACCGAGTAACACATTACTGGTGTTACCCTTACCGTGGGGGCCATAGTGATGACGTGTGATGACGTGTTGTATATCCACGCCGTCCATCCGTTTCTACATCCCATTTTAGGACGGCTCCTCAAAAATTAATCAGATCCAAAGCTCAGGTGGACCACACCACGGGAGGAAACATTGTTTGTTGAATGCCTCACCATTAAAAATTCCAAAGTGCTCAGTTTTTGTAATGCTTATTTTCCATCCAACCTCTTGATAAAGTCAACAAGATATGGATGAAGGTGAAATAGAAAGATCAGCTTGATCCAAAACTTGTGGCCAGCAAAGTTTTTAACGGCCATTCATCACTGTTTCTGGTGGAATGGTCAACCTGAGAATTGGATCTTCTTAAAGTTTCTCATTGCGTCCTAAAATGAGATGGAAAAGCAGATGGACCGCGTGGATGCCCCACATGATTAACAGCTAATCCGCTCCCATTATTCTTAGGCCATGATACATCTACTGAGGGGGCCCATCTTATTCGTAGGGATTAGGTTGATTTAGGGTAGCCCAGGCAGCGCGTGTCCGGCCCCAGTTTGAATGAATGGCTCAGATCTCGGACACATCCACAGCTACAAACGGCTTATTGAAGCGTGTACGTAATAGGGGTTCCATGATCGGGTGGGCCACCCATGGATGGACCAAAAGGCCACATCCGAATTCTTAGATAGCTATGACCCTTTTAACAATCGTTAGTTTTTCACCTCTTGATTATGGCCAGTCCGCAGTGGGTCCCACCTCAGTGATGGTCACGATCACACACACACACATCTAATCGCAGCAATCTGTCCTATAATTTGAATTTGTACTGAATTCTATTACAAACAGGTACTTGTACCATTGGCGAGGATCGACTCAATCAATCCAGTGATCATGAAAGAGAATCCATCAGAGAAGTACATCCATATCGTTACGATCGACGGTCACGATTTTTGGTTCATGGGTTTTGTGAACTATGAGAAAGCTTGCACTCATCTCTCAGGGGCATTGTCTGATTTCGCGGCATCGATAAAGAGAACCGAGCCACCCGTTCCCCACCCTTAGTTTGTTATATTACTCTTTTCACAGGAGAGATTCTCTCTCTTTCACGTACTCTTTGTTTGTTATATTACTCTTTCGCATGAGAGAGATATATATATATATATATATATCTCTCTCTCTCTCTCTCTCTCTCTCTCTCTAAATATCTGTGTTACCAAGAATTACAATTTAATAGTATATGTATAAGATTTCATCTTTTGGCCTGAAATTTTGGATGTATTTAGTGTACCAATGCTCTACCGATTGGCCATGATCTGCTATTTCAAGCTGTCCGGAATTGTTAGGAAACAAAGAAAGTTCATATCCACTACGAATAAGTTTAGAGTGCACCATCTTCCTCTGGGATAACTATTTCGAATTTATGGAACTTCACCTCAACGAAGAAGTTTAGAGTGCATTGTCTTCCTCAGGGGATACTTATTACGAATTCATGGAACTTCTATGGTGTAATGCCTCAAAAATCGACACCCGAGTACATAGACTCGGATCCCAAGTTTTCAAGTGTTAACTAAATGAAAATGCACGTGTGACTTAATTTAGATTCACATTCATTTCACACACGAGCAATTACAATAGTGCAATTCAAATTAGCGAGCAATTAGAGTAGTGCAATTCAAATTAGCGGATTCAAAGCAAGGTAGAAATAATAATAGTTAATAAATATAGGGCTAAGAGCAAAAATACAATTCCAATAGTAGTAATTGTCGAAAATGAGGATTATAAAAGGCACAATATACATACCCAAGATGATTAAAGTGAAAAATTTTTCATTTTCGTTATATCCTCCCAAATATAATGATGATGACACAAGTCGATCTATGCCTACCCGTCTGAGGGCTTGCTAGTACATGCATCAATAATATTACCTGGTTGGTGTTTTAAAACACCGTCTCAGATGAGAGTGAGTAGCTAATTCAGTGATTCCATTAGTTCTAAGTTACACATGTTATCAACTCAATTAGCACAGTTAATGATAAACAAGACATTAAGCATTTCTTAAATACTCTTGTTAAATGCATGAATGAGATTATGAAATGATGCATGCACCTCACAATCAATACTCCCTCGCAAGTGACTTCAACGTCTATTTCGAAAATGCCAACACTCCCTTATCAATCAATTCCAACGCTAAATCGTCACATCCTATCTAATGCAATGCGATTGATGTGTATGTTAGCCGAGTAATTATTAAGTTCTATTCATCCAACATATTGACGAAACTAGGATACCGACGTCATATCACTAATCCTTATTTGAATCACGTAGCTCGTCGCGGCACGTAGAGGCTCATTACTAGTGTCCATTGATCCAAATTTAGGTGTCACTCGTTTATCTCACAAATCATTAATTCCAAAAGTACGACATGATACATAAATGTATGAGGATCAACTTGGTATGAGTCGTCACCCAAACACCAAGTATGATTACTCAGTTCCGAGATGTGAGCTTATCACATGAAATTAGATCGCCACAAGGAAAGGGCCCGTCACCCAATTTCATTTATGCTCGGGTCGTTCGAACGGTACTCTGACACGGAACCATCGGTTGGGTAATTTGATAGTGGCCGTTCGAACATGAATCTCTCACCTCCATCAGTTCTCATTTGTCACTTTGGGGAGGTTTGTCACCCTAGCATCGGCCGACACCTAGGACATGGTGTCCCATACCACCCTGCCCCGTTCATGAGTCTTAGTGGGATCATATCGCACTAATGGTTATGGATGAACTCATCCATTGGGAACGAGGTATTTTATATTCAATTTTATCGTGTCATACATTGTGAACATACATGATTAGACTGCTAGTGGACTAATTTTATTAACTTGGAAGAACCTCGACCCAATCGGCATTGGGTGCAAGCATCCCGTGTAGTCCAGCTACTGTCGGTCATCCATATTCGACACAGGTCGATCGAACAAGCCTAGGGTGGCCAGAGTTAGGCCACCCTAAGTATCGTTATGAACTAAATATTACATCATGCAATTATAACATACATTCTGCTACGCAACGACCTAGACATTTCATTGAACATGTAAGCATCAACATGGTACTGCATCCACTAAAGCATTAAATCAAATATATGAGTATGCATAATGTAATATAACCACCTAAGTATTTAATCAAGCATGTAAGCATTGATAAAGCAACACATTCCACCACTCAAACATTTCATCAAATATGTGAGCATTCATATCCAACCAATAGCATATATTATAGACAAATCAAAACGTTAATATATTAACTTGCACAAATTCATCTACAAGCATCTAATAATTAACTAAGACTCTTAGTGGTTGATAAATAATAACCTAGATATAATGGTCCTTACCTTATGACGATTCGCCCGACTCACGGTGCTCGCAGGGTTAGAGTGTTAGGGAAAGATCGTCGAGAACATAAGTAAGCATGCAAGCTTGTAAGAATTGGAATGAATTATATATAAGACCTAAACCCACAAACATGACTCGATACTTACCTTCAATCATCGTCAAATCGACACCAATGAAAGACAATGTTGTTATAGAGGAGATGAGAGGGTGAAGGTATACAAATCCTAACACTTCAAGTTCTCTCTCTCTCTCTCTCTCTCTCTCTCTCTCTCTCTCTCTCTTCTCCTTTCTCTTCTCTCTTCTCTCTTCAAAGCTAGGCTCAAAATTTGTATGGGGAAGGGGCATGAAATGAATGGATATTTATAATACCAGAAGTGATACGAATGACCCTAATGGCCCTTTATTCATTATATTAACCCTTGAGGGGGTTGTTTCCTACTAATGAGACCCAACAGAAGGCATATGGGTCAATCTAAGCCATGGGATAGGTGTCCCACAAGGCAATCTACGTTTGGACACAACTGTCCTATG
Source organism: Magnolia changhungtana (assembly GCA_030180095.1). NCBI lineage: Eukaryota > Viridiplantae > Streptophyta > Magnoliopsida > Magnoliales > Magnoliaceae > Magnolia > Magnolia changhungtana. The sequence continues at coordinate 5,753,043 of JASAUF010000633.1, forward strand.
ATTGGATGTGCCGATCAATAGAAAAGGCCCTAACCCAAATCGATGATCACCAAGCGTCAATCGGCTATGTAACTATACGAATATGTGTGGGGAAATATCTTTAGTCGGTACCCTGAATTTGGCCATGAATCGACGGTCCAAAGGTTACAACTTTGTGAAAGAGTAAAGGAACTAGTTTCACTTAAGTTCTAGATTTTTATTTAAGGTAATTGCATAACTTAAGCACTCATCTTGCGAGTTTAAGTTGAACGATTCGAGACGCGATCTCAGCTCAATGTCTTGCGATGGACGTCAAGCCCACTGAGACGAACATATTTTTGTAGCCTTGGGTTTAGTGGCCCATTAACGAATTGTATAAAGCTTGTTCAGATAATCAGGGCATTTCTGAAATGAATTGGGTAGCGAGATTTCTTGTGTGCAATGATTAGGGTTTGGATTAGCTAAGTTCATAGTGTGACCTATTCGTAACTAGCGAAAATGACGATTCGATTATTATCACCATAAATTGTCGGTTCTTAGGCTAAAAAGGATACTGGGTCAGTTTGGTTTGTTAATTAAGATCTGACCCTTAGTTGTTTTGACTTTAAGTAGATCTTTATTTACTCATGGTTGTCTTGATTAGTCAATAATAGGTCGACTATATTTGGGCTCTATGTGAACAAATTATGAGGCTAATCCCAATGTTTAAGTGATCGGGCGGATTCGTTGGCTTCCTACGGTTGATTAATCGGACTTGGACGGTTCTTTATTAGTATCACCCACGTACAGACTCATCTTGAGCGTTAAGGGTCAGTCAGTGACAATGTAGACTAGTTATATTAAAATTTTTTAAGGATTTTTGAGAATTCAAAATAGTGAAAATCCATGACGTTATATATGGACTCCTCACAGAGATACCTCGAAATCACAAGGAAAATAAGAAAATAAAATAATTTTTAGAAATTCATAATCAATTGATTAATGATGAAAAATGAGCTTACCTCTTAAATAGTAACATAAACCTTAGGAAGAATTTTCAAAATTAAACTACAACTAAAACTCCTAGAAATCATGACTTACTATAAATAGTACTAACTATTTATAGACGGTCATGATTTTCACTAGATCTCATGGTTTTTGGCTAAAAATAGTGTCCTATTTGACTTAACCATGCTATTCTCTTAATCATTCCAAGCAATTTTCATGTTGGACGCAACTCTTAAAGCCTAACGGATGAAGAGTTATAATTAAACTAAAACTTGAAGAGTTATGATTAAACTAAAACTTACAATATGAATAGTAAAAATGAAGATTCATAGTCAATCTGATGGAATCTCGCAAATTTGGCATGAGAAACCTAGCGTAGTAGGGTTAAGTGGCTAAAGTAGCTCATCCTACCCCAAAATCATATAAGGCACGTCGGATAACTCCATTTGGTTTGTGAGATATGTTCGTTTTAAAGTTCTAACGTTCCGGATCACTTCTGCCTCCGATTGGGCCTTTTCTAGTCCATCTTGGCCATGAAATTGTACGTGATCCGCATTACATCAGCCTTATAACCATCACATCAGGTGGTCATTTACCATCTCTTCCAAATATATTCCAGATTTGAAAATCAAATGCAATACACTTCTCATGTCAACAACATTTCAAACAAGAATTGTGCATGGGGTTGAAAAGCGTATTTGGCTAGTGGATAGTATATGTGGGTGGTTGGTATGCGGTATACATAATAATGAGGACACTAATTTCACCAACAAAGAGGTGAGTGTTGCCATAGACCAAAATGAAAAAGATGATTCATAAAAAACAACATAATGAGATAAATAAACTCGTCCATTATTGAGATGCAAAAATCAATACCCTTGATGATTTAATGAGTAGCCCAAAAATACGCACCTTTTAGACCTAAATTGGACTTTATTTTAGTTGTATAGTCGAAAATATGGGAAAGAAGACAACCGTAAGTGCAGAGAATTTCATATTGAGGAGCCGAACATTTTTCTTTTTTCATATGGAGAGACATTGCTTAAAACACGTGTCGGAAGGCAATTAATTAAGTGCACCATTTTGTTAAACGCCTCAACCAAATATTGAGTGGGCTTGCCGGCATAAGCCAAGAGAGAGAGACCACCATTTACTATGTGTTAGTGTTTACGTTCAACCACTCCCTTTTGTTCAGGAATGTGAGGACAAGATAATTAGTGAGAAATCCTGTGAGTTTAGGGAAAATATTTGAATGGTGTACTTTGATATTCACCACCTCCATCAGTTTGTAAAGACTATCTTATATGAGAATAAATTTTCAACACGCAACTTGAATTTGATAAATAAATCAAATGATTTATGTTTAAATCACATTAGAAAAACCCACGAATATCTAGAATAGTTATCCACAAACAAATGATAATATTTTAAACCTTTTATTAGATAATAAATATCTGAATGAACTAATTCAAAAGGAGGAAATATAATTTGATAGCTAAAATAGCAAGCGTGAGTTCTTACCTAAAGGACAAGCCTCACATACGAAGTTATTAGAAAAAGTTCCTTGAAGAGGTAAAGAGTGTTGAGAAATCAATTGTTGTATCATTGGGAGGGCATGATGACCTAAACAGTGATGCCATACCAGATGAGACATGGAACATGTACAAAGGCGAAGGTCCGATTCTCTTTATTTTGATGAATGGTATAGAAGTTCGTGGTCACTCATGCCATGGAAAAGCGTCTTTTTGTTTATGTGCATTTCATAATAATAAAAAATCTTAAATAAAACACAAAAATAACAATGGTTATCATGAGTAAACAGGTTCACTGATAATAAATAGGCCAAAAAGCTGTAAAAGTGCAACGGACTAGATTCGTCGCAAAATACAGTTAACGACGGACTTGGTCCATCGCATGGTCCATCAGTTTGCTGTGTCGCAAAAATTAAACGATGGATGGGATCCGTCGCTAATCTATGACGGTTTCAGTTCGTCGTAAGTAAACGACGGATCCTATCTGTCGCTGAACTATGGAAGAACTACTGGTCATTATTAAAATTAGCGATGGATTCGGTCTGTCGCTGCTCTTGGGAGAAGTGACGGACCGAATCCGTCGTTGATTTTCGTATTTTTAGAAATTACCGACGGTATTAGTCCATCACTAAAATTTTTTAAAAAAATCTCAGTTTCATTTCTATCACTTCTTGGATATAATAAAGCAATTTTTAAAGCAAATATTATAAAAATAGTGGATCAAAAGTGAATATATGTGTCATAACTGAAACTCAGAAACTGGACTCACAAAATTCTCGATTGCCGAATCTGGCACCGACAGAAGTTGGTATCAAAGTATAACTTAGGAATAATTGAGAACAACATCACATGTCTGCTATGAGCTTAGGACAATTAGGTCCTAAGTGCGTAACCTTCCGATTTAGTTCCCTAACGTGCGCGCCTTCAAAAGTTCTCAAATTTGATAGGTGTCTTTGTTCTTTCCTTAGGATATGTCGCTTAAGAGAGCAACCCGAGCGACTCCTGCTCCACCACCTGCGACTCCCGCTCTACCACCTACGACTCCCACTCTACCAGAGATCCTTGCTCTGTAGCCTGAGGATGCCGTTCCTCCACCTGAGACAGGTGCAGATCCGATCATACCCGCGAGTGTCTCTCAGTTACAACAGATGTTGCAGGCTGTGACGGCCGTCCTTCAGGAGTAGGGCAGGCAACTCATTGTTTCGCAAGCCTAGGCAGAGCAGGAGCGCACGAGCGCTCTTCTTCGAGAGTTCTGACAGCTCAATCCTCCTCGTTTTTAGGGCGAGCCAGATCTAACAGTAGCCGAGAGATGACGCTCTGAGGTGGAGAAGATTTTTTATACGATGTCATGTACGACCCACCAGTGGGTCCGATTAGCTATATTTCTTCTCCAGGGTGAGGCCGAGCATTGGTAGACCTCCGTTACCCATGTTGTAGGGCCTAATTTCGTTTGGACATGGAAGAATTTTGTAGATTGATATGACCAACAGTACTTCCCCGACCACATTCGTCGGTAGCAAGCATTAAAGTTCGAGACCTTGGTGAAGGGAGACATGTCTGTAGTGCAGTATGGGCTTGTTTCGTGGCGTTATCGAGGTTCGCTCCGTATTTGGTTGATGATGAGGAGCGGAAAGTCCACCGTTTCGAGAACGGCTTGCGTTATGGTCTTCGAGGCCGTGTTATTGGGCATGAGCTCCCGACTTTTCAGGCGGTAGTACAGAGGACTCAGATTTATGGGAATGAGTGGGCCAGTGCGTAGAGCGACCGAAATCAGAAGAGAGACAGTAAAAGGCAGGCCCCCTCTTGTAACTCCCAGCAGCATCGACGGCTACAGAGGCACAGGAGCCACCCATCCACTAGGGCACCAGCGGTACCCCAGCGGCCGTTTACGGGGACTTGTTTTAGATGTAGTAGGACAGGGCACTACATGCATGAGTGCCTCTGCTCTCAGCAACAGCAGCAGCCGAGAGGGCCACAACAACCTCCACCACAGCAGCGACCCCAACAGCAACGATCGCAGTCACCTTAGTCACCGAGGCCCTAGCAGCAGACGACAGTATAGGCCGCCCCAGCAGAAGCAGCAGTAGTACCCTCCGAGGAGACATGCACCTCCCCAGCTAGATCAGGCTAGGTTGTACGTCGTTCAGTAGGACCCGCAGTCATCTGGAGGAGTTGTTGATGGTATTATTTCCGTCTCTATATGCATCGCACGAGTTTTGTTTGATTCCGGTGCTTCCCATTCTTTTATGTCCACGGGATTCTACTGTTCGACTGGATTACCGACAGAGTTTGCTCGCAAGGGGTTGACCATATCGACGCCCTTGGGAAAGACTATAATGTTAGGCCGTTTCTGTTCATCTTGCCCCATGTTGGTGGGAGAGATTTCTTCCCTGTCGACTTGTTTGTGCTGCCGACGTCAGATTTTGAAGTCATCTTGGGTATGGATTGGCTTGCCGAGTACCACGTCGTCTTGGACTGTTCCGTGAGGACAATCACGTTTTGTATACCAAGCTTGCCATAGTTCCAGTTTGTAGTGGAGCTTAAAGGAGAGCAGCTTTCTTACATGTTGTCTTGTTTGATGTCCTGCGCAGTTAAGGAGCCCGTTGCCTTGTGTATCGACCAGTTGCCAGTTGTTTGCGATTTCCTCGACGTGTTCCAGGAGATTCTGGGGTTGCCTCCTTGCTGACATATTGAGTTCCAGATTGATCTTGTGCCTAGTACTGCATCTATCTCGAAGGACCCGTACAGTATGGCACCGATGGAGTTACGAGAGCTGCAGCGACAGTTGGACGAGTTGCGTAAGTTGGGATTCATTCGTTCGAGCAGTTTTCCTTGGGGAGCGCGGGTACTCTTCGTCAGGAAGAAGGATGGCTCGTTGAGGCTCTGCGTGGATTACTGCGAGCTCAACCGGGTTACGATCAAGAACAAGTATCCACTTTCGAGGATTGACGACTTATTTGATCAGCTGCAAGGTGCACAGTTCTTTTCGAAGATTGATCTGCGTTCCGGTTATCATTAGATTTGGGTCCGAGAGGAGGACATCTCGAAGACAGCTTTTAGGTTGCGCTATGGTCACTTTGAGTTTCAAGTCATGTCCTTCGAACTGACCAATGTACCCACGGTCTTCATGCAGTTGATGAACAAGGTCTTCTATCCTTATCTTAATCAGTTTGTTGTGGTGTTCATTGACGACATTCTGATATATTCGAGGACCCGAAAGGACCACGAGAAGCATATAAAGATTGCATTGCAAACCCTCCATGCCCACCAGCTGTATGCGACGCTGGAGAAGTGTGAGTTTTGGCAGGAGGAGGTAAAGTTCCTCGGTCACGTGATGACCAGGAAGGGTGTCGCAGTTGACCCCTCGAAGGTTGAGGCAGTACGTCAGTGGGGCCAACCCACGAAAGCGTATGAGATTCGTAGTTTTCTTAGTTTGGCAGGATATTATTGATGATTTATCGAGGGATTCTCCCGTATTGCAGCACCACTGACCAGGTTGACCTGGAAGGGCGCAGAGTTTGTGTGGAGTGACACCTGTGAGCGAGCATTTATGGAGTTGAAGGACCACCTCACATCCATTCCTGTCCTCACTCTTCTCTCTGGAAGTGATAGATTTGTTGTATTTACCGATGCTTCGCGTATTGGTTTGGGTGCTATCCTGATGTAGCACGGGAGACCAATGACTTATGCGTCTCGCCAACTCAAGGTCCATGAGCTGAACTATCCCACACATGATTTGGAGCTGACAACAGTCATCTTCACACTGAAGGTGTGAAGACACTATTTCTATGGGGTTAGGTTCGAGCTCTTCTCCGACTACAAGAGCTTGAAGTATCTATTCTCGCTGTTCGAGCTGAACATGAGACAGGTGTTAAATGAAGCTCCTAAAAGATTATGATTTTGATCTCTAGTACCACCCAGGCAAGGCAAACATGGTGGCGGATGCCTTCAGCCATCAGCCATGAGGCCTGGTGGCACACATGATGATTCGGGACTAGAGGATGCTCGAAGATATAGTAGAGTATGACTTCGAGTTTGATCTGCAGTCTTCTATCGTTCAACTATCGAGCCTGTCGATTCAACCCTCTTGTTGCAAGGGTGATCGAGGCTCAACAGACAGACGAGTCGTTACAGGGTTACCGAACAGAGGCAGCATCTGAGAGTTAGTCAAATTAACAGATTGGTTCTGATGGTGGACTCCGCTTCAGAGGCCGATTATGTGTCCTGGATATTCCAGAGTTGCGTAGAGATCTTATGACCGAGGCACATTGATTGCGATTTTCTATCCAATCTGGCTCGACGAAGATGTATCGAGATATGAGGCGTCCGTATTTTTGAGTGGGGATGAAGCATCAGATCGCTAGTTTTGTGGACGAGTGTGACACATGCTAGCATGTCAAGGCAGATCATCAGAGGCCCCTTAGTCCATTGCAGCCGTTGAGCGTCCTGACGTGGAAGTGGGAGCACGTGTCGACAGATTTTATTATGGACTTGTGAGGACTCAGCGCAGTTACGACGCCATCTGGGTTGTCGTCAATCATCTGATGAAGTCGGCACACTTTCTTATTATTCGTGCAACTTGCTTTTTGGACTGGCTTGCCAGATTATTCATCGAGGAGATTGTGAGACTGCACAACATTCCAGTTTCGATCGTTTCTGACCAAGACTCAAGGTTCACGTCTCAGTTTTGGAGGAGCTTTTAGAGAGCAATGGGGTCTGTATTACAGCTCAGCATCGCGTATCATTCGCAGACCGATGGGCAGACCGAGAGGGGTTAACCAGATCCTTGAGGATATGCTTCGGGCCTGCGTAATTGACTTTGGGGGTATTTGGGATGAGCATCTACGATTGGCTGAGTTCGCATACAACAACAGCTATTAGGTAACCATTGGCATGGTTCCTTTGAGACATTATATGACAGACCATGCAGATCTCTGAGTTGTTGGACCGAGGTTGGAGAGCAGCGTCTCCTAGGTCCCAAGCTTATACGGTAGACATCAGAGGCTATCGATATCATCCGGTAGAGGATGCGCATAGCTCAGAGCAGGCAGAAGAGTTTTGCTAATCACCGACGTCGTCCCTTGGAGTTCACTGTTGGGGACAAAGTGTATCTCAAGGTCTCGCCCATGAAGGGCGTGGTTCGATTTGGAGCGAAGGGCAAGCCTGCTTTGAGATTTATAGGACCTTTAGAGATCACTGGGCGCATTGGTGCCGTGGCCTATCGGCTTGTCTTACCATTTCAGTTGTCTGGTGTACACAATATTTTTTATGTCTCTATGCTGAGGAAGTATGGGTTAGACATAGTTCCTGTTATTAATTGGCAGCCGCTGGAGGTTCGTGAGGACGCTTCTTACATTGAGTAGCCAGTTCGTAGCCTTGATCGGAAGGAGCAGGTCCTTCAGACCAAGGTCATTCCCTTAGTGAAGGTGTAGTGGGGTCACCATTTTATTGATGAGGCGTCTTAGGAGCGTGAGGCCGAGATTTGAGAGCGCTATCCCCATCTCTTTGATGATTGATTATATGTTGTATCTTGTATGCTGTCTCTAATTTTTATATGATGATGCTATGTTTCCTCTTCCTTATGAGTTACGTCTAGTTGTGATGATTGTGTAAATTTCAAGGATAAAATTTTATTAAGAGGGGAGAGCTGTAAGGCTGTATCCTAGACCGTACCGTTCTATAGGCTTCCGTGTTCCTCCCGTTTGAATTTCGACAACCCGTGACCTTTAATTAGCATTTGAGGGCAACCCTAAGTTGCATTCCAAAGATCTGAGTCGGCTCGACTCGAAACTTGTACCCTAGCGACCGCGCCGTCGCCGCGATTTCGATGCCGCGTCTCGCGCACCAATGCGATACGCGGGCCTGGAGTTGTGGGCCTGCGTTTATTTTGAGGAAAACACCGTGTGTTGCAAATCTCAAGAGAATCTCTACCAAATGTCAAATCAATCAATCAATGTACAAGTCAAGTACACATCCTATAATAAGTACAAGCAACCCATATCCTACCCATCCCTTTCTCATCCAAAGTCAACTCTCTCTCTCTCTCTCTCTCTCCACCCATCCCTTCCTTACACCCATCACCCATCACTCCACTTTTCATACCATCACTTCTCTCTCTCTCTCTCTCTCTCTCATTTCTCTCTTCACTCCCAAGCAACCAAGAGACCCAACGTCCAAGCTACTCCAAAGAGCTAGGTGTGGCCCACTTCTTACCCCCCCCCCCCCCCCACATCTCACCATCCAACCATCCAAATATCATCATCCTCCATCAAAGAAGGAGCTTAGGAGATTAACATTCCAAGGAGCTAAAGAAGAAGGCAAATCGGTGGGTAATCCACCGTTGATTTTCATTTGAGGGCCCACTTATGATGGGAAATACTTTGATGTATGTGTTGTGATCTCGGAGGGGCCCATAGTGGCGGGGTCCCTCCACTACACTGTCTCTCTCTATCTCTCTCTCTCCCTCTCTTTCATTTCTTGATGGTGATGTGGCCGTGTGGCCCACCTGGATGAATCCCACAATGATGAATGTATTTTATCCATGTTGTCTGCCGAGTGGGCCCACCTCGCAGTCCGTTTGGACGGACCTGATTGGAGGAAAAACACAAATATCATCTGATCCAAAACCAGTGGGCCACGCCGATATGGACCCACCTAGTTCATGTATTCTATCTAGGCCGTCCGTGGCCCACCATGATGTACGTGTGAACTCACACCGTCCAGACCCCTGGACGGTGGGACCCTCTGTGATGGATGTGTTTCAAATCCACACCGTCCGTCCAACGTTCAGGGTCTGGACGCTGGACCTCTTAAAAAAAATTATTATAATAATATAATAAATAAATAAATATATTATATATACGTGGTGGGCCCCATGTGGGATCCACGTTGATGTATTTATTTTACATCTGCACCGTCCCTCTGGACGGTGCTTGTGAAACGCACCATGATGTATGGGCATATCCCAAACCGTCCTTCCATTTGCTGGGTTAGGACCCACCCCACACGTGCTGCACGTGCGGGGGTGGGGCCCACTGTTCACTCCCCAAGTATAGGGTTGTGATGTAGTAATAATCTCGGTAAGATCGAGGTCGAATCCACAGGGACTGAAACCTGTACGTAATCTGAAACTAACTAGGGCTAGAACTAGAATAAGATGAATTCTAAATCAATTGTAATTTGAGGAATAATTGTGAAATTATTATCTAAAACTGAGGAGAAATTCAGAGGAGGGACACTAGGGATTCAGAGGATCCACTTGTAGAGATCGGGGAGATCTTATGCCAGTATTACAAATTATGGAAATTTACTGAACTTGCTTGATATAGTTTTTAAAGAGATAAAAGGTATATGAATTAGAATGGATTCTATCACCAAACCATGCCCAGGAGATAAAGCAAACAACAGAATTAAACTAATTACCAACCAATCAACATGCCATGAAGGTTAGAAAGGGTACCGTCATTTGACCATGCTCAGGAGACGATGGTGAACAATAGGACTTCCTGACGTCATAAACATAAAGAGGAAAAGAACATGCTCAAAGCCATCGCAGACCCATTGTAATTTCAGTCACAACAGACCATTAAAGACTAAAAACATTCCCTTAATTAAACCCAAATCAACATCTGTTCAGTATAAATAAGAGGCACAAACGAAATCTCTCCCATCATGCTACAAGCTTCACCTCTTAGCTCTAGCTAAGAGGTTTAGCCCATAAACATGTTTAGGCTAATCTCTTAAACAAATATATATAAAAAAAATAAAAGAAAAAGAAAACAAAACAACACCCTAATGTCTTATCTCTCTCTCTCTCTCTCTCTCTCTCTCTCTCTCTCTCACATATTCACGTTGAAGCCCAAGCCTCCACGGCTGCTCCACACCTCCCCTTTCCCTTCTTTTTTCTTTCTTTCTTTTATAGTAGTTCCAGTCGGTCATTGCGAGTGATCGGTTGCTGATAGAAAACAGCTTCCGTAAGAAGGGTCGGTGGCTACATAAGGAGTTACGTAGTCCGTTCGCAGAACATGCATAGCTATAGGTAAGGAACCGAGATTGTTGCTCGCACTCGACTTCCTGGCATCCACAAACAACATAAAGAAAGGCATCCCTAAGAACGGTTTTGGGTTGTGAACAAGATATATGGTCTGGATTGACCATCCGATCAATGATGGTGGCCCACCTGGATTGACCGCAGCTCGGTTTTCTTGTTTACGCAGCAGCAGAAAAGTATGCTTAAATAACCAATTTTCTTAATGTTTTTTTTTCAATAATGCAACGCCCTGGGGTTTATCTTTGATCAGCTACACCTTGGACGGTTCGGATCACCAATCCGAACGTGATCAGGCTCACAAAACCGGCCCTCAGCGGCCGGTTTTCTTGGGTGCGCGAACAGGGCATGCGAAAACTCTTCACTGTGGTGTTGGTGGGTCTCATTGAACTGTTGTTTTGCAAAATCCACGCCGTCCACTGGATGCACAACGAAAAACCCTCCAGGAAGGGGAATTTGGGTTTGATTTGGTGTGGCCCACAAGAATTTCCTTTCCTGCCGTTTATTAGATGTAGTACAATAAATCACGTTAATGGGGCCTAAAGAAAAACTTGGCAAAGGGCGGGGCCCTCTTCTGGATCACATGGACGGTTCAGATCATCCGATTGAATGATGTTTGGGGCCCGCTATGTAAAAACGGACGGACAGTGTCCGTTCGCTGTTTCCGGGCGTGAAACAGATCGGGTCAGCGCCCGCTGGCCCGATTTCCCGGTCCGGTGCATTTTGAGTGCACCTGTGTATTGTGCACAGGCACGGCCAGTAGGGGTCACTTGAGTTATGTATAGAAGATCCATTCCATTCATCAGTTGTGTCACCCATTTTATGGGGTTGTGACCAAATTTTAGACATATCCAGATTACAGGTGGGCCCAGAATCCGAATTTTAGGGGCTGATCTATTCGTTGGGCCACTTCCTGAGATATCCAATGGCTAAAATTTTATGTGTACGGTTAATTTATGGCCCCCATCCCATGTATGAAACTTTGAGTCAATCAGATGGCGGGAACCCTGTAATCTTGCACTCTAGACCAATTTCGGACCTCTTTAACATAAACGGCTTGATTTCCTTGGATCCCTGGCTTGTAAATCCTTCAATCTTGGTCCTCTGGAGTCCATCCCTTGCTCTGATGACTTCGGAACGTTAATTCCATGCTTTTAGCACCCTGTTTCCGTCCAAGCTCCTAAACACACATTCAAAGATAAAACAAGCTTAAATTGAGCCGTTAAACAGTACCATATTCATAAAATCAGGTAATTACTAGGGTCTGATATGCAATATTTGACCTTCAACACAACCCCCAACCAGCATTTTGCTAGTCCCGAGCAAAGTATGCGAAAAATAAATTGAGAATTGTAGGACAATTTCTATGAACTCGAGTGATCTTTGAAAAACAACTCAGATTATAGAATTCTAAGATTCATGAATATTGGACATTACTTTCTCCTGGAATCAAGTTCATAGTAAACTTCATAATCAAATTCAAAATATTATTCCATCAATTGAAAAAAATTCTAAACATTGAGATCCACGGGTGTATAGTGTAACCTCGGCTAATCACCATTAAGATTTAATTCGTTATTTCATGACATCCTTGGTAACCAACAAGAGTACCCAGGACAATCAACTTAAACCAAAACTTGTCTCGCAGATCAACCTTTCCATTCCTTCAGCTTTCCATTAATAGTAACATCAAGAAGGGGAATTAAATCCTCACCTATAGGGAGCAAACCTATGGTGAAGACTGTATACCCAAACCTTTTTCTCATATTATCCATGGGGAATGAAATCCACACTTATAGGGAGCAAACCTATGGTGAAGATTCTTCGCCTAACCTTTTTCAATGGTATCTTTTCCTTTCAATTGATCATGACGGGCAATTGTTCAAGTTGGTTCCTTCTATGCTTACTGATCACCAAATTAACCCTTCAGTTTCAAACTGAAATCTTAATGTATAAGCGAGATATGACATGTGAAATCATGACTCAATCAATGTTTAAAACTTCTAATCATGGATTAACAATTCAAACTTAACTGTGAAATCTAACAGACACTGAATCCAAGAGTCATAAATCGCCAACATAACTTATCTTGTAATTCTAAATCCAAGATGGCCATCAAAATCACTTCGAATTCACAAGAATGTTCAGAAAAAATTTTAAAAATTTTCACAATTTTTGCTCAAGACTAAGAAAAACACTGATTAGGTTACCTAATCTCCCACCCCCAACCTAAAATCTACATTGTCCTCAATGTAAAAGATATAAGCATGCCATGCACATGGGACAACGAAAGTAAAAGAGAAGTGATGGGAAGATAGTACCTGAATAACGAATCAAGAGACTTTTCCAAAAATATCAGCGAGAGAGTAAGTCAGCGCAAGGAGAAACCAACACAAGTAAAACATAAATAACAAAAATAAACTCCTACCTATACCACTTTTGCAGGTGCTCTCGATTGCATTTAGCATATGCAACAAGCCTTTAAACCCCTAGGTTGCCCCTAGTGGACGAGTTGTAGTCTCGTGAGGGTTTGCAGTAATGTTACCCACAAACATTGAACTAACTAACTATGAAAAAGAAATGAAATGAAAAGCTGGGTTGCCTCCAAGGAGCGCTAAGTTTACCGTCTATCCTAAAATAACATAAAACAAACTATTCTAGTCCTATGAAAGCAGGGAAAAGCTACTCGATCATGCCGCAAGGTTCCTCTTCCGGCCAATATCGTGATAAGTTTCTCAGTAAGTTCCTCAACAGGAACATCCAAAAGCCCTTTTTGCAATAAGCTTGGATGCCCTGGAGCTTGACTTTCCAGAGAAACTTATGTACCTCATTAAAAATTTGTCATTGATTCCCCTGAGGTATCTAACGTATATATGATTCACCTGTGTCAGAAAAAGTTTCAAAGTTAGTATCCCATGGTGAATCAGAGACTACAAGTAGATCATATTGAGAAAAATTTTCAAGAAGTGGTGTAGTCTCAACATATTCCGAAGTATCAGACTTCGGTTCAATTTTTAGCTCCTCCTCCCTTAATGGTAAACAGTGAGGATCTAGGGATGGAGGGGCTTCAGAGTAAGGGTTCTCTCGGTCAGTGATGACTACCGAGATATTGTCTTGCAAGGCATTCACTGTCTCTTATCATGGGATCATTTGAATCTGTAAAGTGTGCCAAACAATCATCCAAAGAGTTGAAAAATTTAGTTGAGAATGACTTATGTTCCACATTAGAGCTCGTGATGATCTGCCCAAGGAATCCATTGTCTTTGAAGGTAAACGGAGGTGTGCTCTCTTACTCCAGCCCTGCACAGATAGATTGAGGATCAGTGTAAGAAGCATTGATGTGCGGACTCTGCTCATTGATACTACTCAGAAGAGGCATTGAATCGTCATTATTCAACAGTTCAGATGGTGGCCTCAACTGGGTGGTTTCAAATTCAAGAGTCATATCGAGTAGATCGTCCATCTCCCGAATCATATCATCATTCGATTTAGAGGAGTGGTCCAAATACGTTTCACAAGAGTTAGAAGGGTCGGTTGTAAGGGGCCCATCCTCTACCTTTAAATCAGACATGTTAGGTGAGGGGAGTGGCTCATTATGACCGACCACTTCGTGTACGTCTTGATCATTGACTTGGACCAAACTTGAGATTGATTTCAGGGGAATTTGGGTTGCACATTCATGATCATCATCCCAATACGCATCATCGTCTAATTCCATGCAGTGCACACTTGGGATGGGATCGCTTTCCTCACATTCTATACTTAAATTCGGTTAAGGTTCGAATAAACTAACCTCAACCTCATCATTGAGATCCTGTGTGTCATGTGATTGAAGTGTGTCATCATCATTATATTTGAAAGACAGACATGTCTCTTCCCCATTCTTTTGAACAGTCATCGAGATCAACTCATCGGGAAATTGAACTACCTGCTCATTAATATAATTCAACTCTTCATTCCAAATTCCAGAGTTTTTCAAGAGCAAGTGAGGATCACTTTCCTCGCATTGTATTTCTGGATTGGGTTTGTAACAACCCGAATCTTCAGGACCCGAGTACACGACCCGTTTCCCAAAAACCCGAGTGTTAACCTTAAAGGATGGTCAAATAGATATATTTTTACTTTATTCACTTTTATCAGAGTAAGCAGATGAGCGTAGAATGGACAAGTAAGCATAAAGGAAAGTTCCATTATCATTTAGAATATACAAAAGAGTGCCCATAATGACTTATACAAACCAATGTCTCGATATAAAAAATACAAAAATTTCACATGATTTAGTACATGAAAAATAACATAAGAATGTAAACATAAGCAAGACCGCGCAGCTCCTCGAGGTAGATACAACCATGGAACCCTGGCACTTGTATTTGGCTCCACATCAGCCCGAACATGAAAGTCACTTAAGCCACCTGTGCTACCTGTACGGTTATATATTTGATGGATGAGTGGCCAACTCAGTGTGAACTCCCCTCAAGATTACACACCGCCGCATTAGGTAAGCATAGTTATAAAATAAAGCATACAAAACAATACATGATGCAGATCTTATTATGTGCATGGATGTATGGAATACGTTCACGCCTCGGGGATGCTCATCCGTGCGGACAGGGCCGCCACCCATGCAATGCGTTCACGCCCCGGGAGTACTCATCCGTGCGGGACAGGCCGCCGCCCATGCAATCATCGAACACAGGAAACATCATCCGGTCGGAACAATACGTACATCACGTACGATAGCAATAGATCTTTGGTGCATGCGATGTATGCATGATTAGCCAATCTGTTATTAATCCAATTACAACCACCATTTTAAATAAGCTCAAAGGTCACTACGGGAGCACATGGCCAGTCAGAGGCCGACTCGGGCATAGGTCCCATACCACCATCCCCGGCTCATGAGGCTACCACCTTAGGATGTTTAATGGAACCCTGTCGACTAGTGGCCAATCATATTACAATATATGGGGCTTACCATCGCATGGTTGCACAGTATAAAACATCAAACCCATGTAAGGAAGATATCAAATAAAACCACGTAGGGCGAGTATCAAAATATGTCACATAGGGCGAATATCAAAATCATACGATAAAAACCATCCTTAAAAACCATTGGGCACAACAACCCTGGATGGTAGGCCCACATCAATGATCCATCTAGACCACCACTCAATAACCACCAAGCCGAAGGTCCATTACAATCATAACCAATCGGGTTACATCCCAAGTATGGGTGTACACATATAAGTGAGGGTTTCCCACCGATGTACCAGTTTAAGTTCCATAAGCAATCCACAAATAATCCACAAGCATGAATAAATATGCAAGGTAAACATTAAGCAAGCAATATAGCAATTCAATTTCCACCAGCTAACACATGTGATTATAAGAGAGAGATATCAATTATAAATTTAAATAAAAACTATAACTTAAGCTAATGAGAAGATGGAAAGCTCAAGGGGAAGAATCATCACCTAAACGTCGTAGTTCTTTCCTCGGTTTGAGTGATCATGAGTACCTTGTTGCCTGACATCGTGTAAATAGCTCCCTAAAGTCATTTCCAATATAGTAGCTTGGGTTAGAAGGCATTTCTGCCTTTGGGACGAATAGGGCTAGTGAGGACTTGATGATTAAGGGGACATGGGCCCGATTCAAGGTTGACAGGCCCACCAATCATGACCCAATTACTGGGGCCTGGGTTAGGCCGTCCCAGGCCCAACCTATCACGGCCTAATGGGGCTATTTCCAACTGAATGTGGCCCGTCAGGCTTTACATGGTGCGGCCCATTTGAGCTTTACATGGTGCGGCCCATTTGAGCCGTGAGAACAACAATCCCGCTGGAGCTAGTTCCTGGACTGAGTTTGGACTCGACTCAGCCCAAAACTTCACTGGACAATCATGCCAGCCGTGTATCTGGTGGGACAGTCCTCATTCAACTCCACTGTAGCAGCTCAGATCATTCCCTTCACACCAGGATGGTCGAAAAGGCATGAGTTGGACAGCAGGCAGCGAGTAAACTCGACAACAACCCATGGGTTGGGCAGCGTCGACGTTGCACACGCACACACACTCTCTCTCAAACCCTCTCTCTTCCTTTCTCTTATTTCTTTGAAGCCCAGCAACATTAGAACCAGGCCCAGCCTGAATGGAACAGGCCCAATCCAGACCTGGCTCGGTGCAGTTTTTGAACAAGGAAGATGTTCGGGCTCACATGGTGGCCTCCCAACGAAGGCTCCTTCCTTCGAATCGATGGTACTGGAGCGTCTAATCCTCCCACACGATGCTTGTGGAAGAGAGAAAGTGAGGTTCCAGCGCCATTTGACAGATGGGTTCGAGCTTGGACGGAAACAACAGTTTTTCTTTGTGTTAGTGCAAGAAGAAAGAAGGAAGGAAGGCATAGCTGCGTGGTTGCTTCCTTTATACTAAAACCGAATTTCCAGCGTCGTTGGATGGGCAATGGACGGCCACGATTTGGTACGGTAGAAACAAGTTTTCCAAAACGGTGGGTAGAAACCAAAACCGTCTGGTTTTTCTTGGGACGCCCTAAACAAACGGATGGTCGAGATTTTCCCCGGACAAACGGTGGGATATCTTGAAATAAAGGGCTGGGATTGGAGGACTTCTCCTCTCACACGGACGCCCGTTAGCGCAAGAAGGGACAGACTCCATTTTTGGAAATGTTGGTTTTATAGGGTCCGTGGCGCCGTGCCTGTGCCCGCAAACACGCACGACAACTCGTGAGGTGAGTTAGGTTTTGGTGGGTCCCATCGTCCGAGTCAGATGGACGGGTTGGATCGTTGAGATGGATGTTGAAGGTGGGCCTTTAATTAAGGAAACGGACGGTCGTCGTCCTCTGTGTAAACCGGAGAGAGAGAGAAGTCTCTCTATTATGGAAAATGCGGGTCGGCCCGCATTGGCCGGGATTCCTGCACCGGTGCATTGCGGGAGTGACGAGGTTGTGTGCGCACACCACTCTAGTGGGGTTCACCGTGATGTCTTTGGAGGGGTCTATTCCGTCCCTAATCTTGGCCGATCATGTGGACCAAAGCGTTCAAACATGGAGATGATCCGAGCTTCGGTGGACCACACCACCAGCCAACGTTCACAGTTGAACAAGATATTGTGGGAAATTAGTTACGTGTATTGCATGTAACTTCTTGATTTTAAGCATAACTAGAGCAAAGGTAGGGTCCACTAACTGGTGGAGATCATCCCATAAGGAGTGTTGAGCTTTCATGATGACAATCCTAGTTGGGACATGCTTGCTTTGGGGAGGAAGAGACGGAAGTAGTTCCGCTTTGAATGTAAGCTCTATTTTGAATACGCTGAAGGATTTCTGACTTGGAGAGACGTGATTGGTTGTGGCATGGGTCCCTCTTGATGTTGCTTAGGCAAATCTTCTCCCTTTATTTTCTTTGTATGATAAAATTAGGCCATGGACCAAAATATGGGGTGGATCCGAGTTTTGGATGAGCCACACCATCCGCCAACATGTGGTGTGGTGATAATTCTATTTTACGTCAGCTGTTACAACATGAGTTTCTTTTCTACCTTATTGTTCAAAATAGATGGGGTCCACCTGTGATGATCTTCTGGAAGATCCACTCCTTCTGGAAGATCCACTCCATTCACCGTCTTTGGCACGCCGTGCTAACCCATGGTCCCAAATTTGAAGCGGATCCGAGCTTCAGGTGGGCCGCACGATCCCACCGAGTAGTGAGAATTCACACCGTTAGAACTATAATGGTAACTCACGTAAACAGTGACATGCATGTAGTGTGTTACCATATTTACAATTTTACCCATTTCCTTTTCAAAACTTCTGCCATCTGTAACTCATAAGTCTACCGTCTAAATGTGATGAAATTTGACAGGTGATCTTTATTTTTCACGCTCTTTCCGTCGACCAAATTTGAGCTATGATCTCTCAAGGATGACTAAGATACCACTTCAATGGGCTATACTACTCTGGGGTTTCAATGTCATGTTTATATATGTCTATTTGTAGTATTATCCGGTAGTTTGGACCTGTGTTCTAAGATCTTCAAAATGACCGATTCATCCTAATATTCGGGTGGCCCATTTGGCAGATCCAAACATGATGGATGGTCAGATGAGCTTCTAAAAATAAGAGGACTTGATGATTAGAACTTTATCCTTGAATGTAGGTGAATGTATGGTCAGTTTAGTAAATGGATGGACATAATGTGGATTTTTGGAGTGATTAGGGGTAGGGCTTATATAACGTTAGATTCGAGCAACTTTCTTTACTCATGAAGGTTTGTTAGATTTTGATTCTAATAGTGGGCTAAGCATATTCATATGGCGTGAACAAGATGGACGGATTAGAATCTTGATCTGATAAGTATACGAACGGATGTAGAAGTCAAGTAGCTGATTTACTATGATCTAAGAGCTGAAATTCGAGGTGTGCGGTTAATTTGTGATAATTAGGCATGATATAAAATTTCATATGAGACAGACCATGGGAATCATGTGATCTAGTGTTCACGGGTCTAAGTTAGTGACAATTTCGTAATTATTGTCGATCTATGAGTTTTGGGAAATTTAATGGCTCCACACGGTTATAGACATGTTTCTAGGCAATTCTTACAAAAGAACGCATATCTAAATCATTATGGATAGGAAGTTATTCGCCACGTCTTCTAAGGGAAGGTACTTATGTCAAATTACGTAATGGATGGGCTTATCTTGAAATTCAACGATCAGATAGCTTGATTTATGAATGAAGATCATCTCCAATGGTTAAGCTAGTATTAGAGAAATGATATAACTCTAGAATAGTTGGATTGGTATCGTATACATGTATATGTCACGTTGAATCTTATGGTAATGCTCGAGGACTTTCGATGCCCGAGCATCGAAAAGTTGGGGGCGTTACAATCTACCCCCCTTAACAGAAATCTCGTCCCGAGATTTGTTATGTGTACCCCTAAATGTTAACATTACAAGTAATAATTTCATTTCAATGGTGGACTTTATTTCTCATTTGTGCAATTACGTCCTTTACTGTTAATAAGCTATATTTAAACATACCACTAGAACAAGAGTCATTGCAACCTACCCCCCTTAAAGATTTCAAGTTTCTAATGTTCAGGTTAATATGAATAGATGGTCGTAGTAGGTTTGAGCTCGATACATCGATCATCTGTCTGCGCAGGACAGAGGATTTTTTGTATCCATTCATAATCCTGTTAAATCTCGATCCTTTACTTGATCAGAGCATTGGAGTCATTGAGATTTACTAGGACTTAGAATTCGAGTCAAACCATGTAAACTTCGTTTAAGTGTGGTTCCATCAACTCATGACCTCAATTACTCTAGATCCCTAAGGAATATCATGTGATCGTTTATTTCCATAATAGATAAGACTATGTGGCCTATTACGCTTCCGATGCGCACTCTGATTATCTAAGTACTACTTGGAAATTTCAGGTTCAGGATTCCCACATAAAACATTAGTTTAAAATTTTGCTAGATCTATCTAGGGTTTCAAATCAAATTCCAATTTACTTAGTCTATAGTTGGAAATTCACCTAAAATCCTATAATTCCGCCTTTAATAAATTTCGTGGTGGGATTGTAGGAAATATTATTTCTAAACAAAGAGATGCATTAGGGAAGTTCAACTTACGATTCTTAGCATGATTCCTCAAGTTTAGAGAGCATTTGTTTTCGATCAAGCGTACAATATGGTGGTTAAGGAAAATTCCTACGGGCCTAAGTTCAACCCATTTGCTAATTATTACAAGAGTGTGATTTCTAACTATGAAATTTTAGGAAAGTTCATATCCTAAGTTTCTAGAAAATTTGATTTGGAAGCCAAGTATAGGGATGTCCTCAGGTAGCCTTGTGTACATCACAATGAGTACTTGGTACACATTTAATTTCTAAGTCCAAACACCCATTCTGGTAGTTTACAAGGAAACTAAAGTTTTTGGTTCTAGGTTTAAATGACTAATCCTGAAGTCTTTAAGGGAAATTAGAATCATTTTTAAGTTCTGTAGTTATCCAAACAATCCTTTAGGGAGCCTACCCTTTGAATTTCTAGACTCCCATGTCTTCCCACTTATAAGGAAATTCCACATAAGTTTGGAGTCCAAAGGTCTATCTTAAATTATCAAGGGAACCTAAGGCTTGAAGTACCTATGTTTTCCAAATTTCCTTGAAAGGAACTTTTCATAAGTTCGAATGACCAATCGTTCTAAGGGGCACAAGTTCATTTCTAGGTCCCATTGTTGATCGTTGTGGCAATGTTATTCCTAGCTAAGAGATTTTAAGAATTGTCAATTCTATATTTCTAAAAGTTGTTCATTGAAAGTCAAGTTCAAGGAATGTTCTTATTCCATCTCATTCTCATCATAGTGGGTATTTGCCCTTCCACGGCACATGAATTTAATCTCTAAGTTCAAACGGTAATTCTGGTAGCTTTCAAGTGAACTAAAGTTATGTTGTTGAGTTCGATAACCAAAACTAAAATGTTCAAGGGACTTAAGTTCATTTCTAGGTTCTACAATTACCCAAATAATTTTCTAGGGAACCTAACATTTGAATTTCTACATTCTCCTTCCTTCCAAGTTCTAAGGGATTCCTATATAGTCAAAGTTCAAATGACTATCTAATGATTTTAAGGGAATCTAAGTTCACTTCTAAGTTTTACAGTTATTCAAGCAAACTTCTAGGGAATTTAAAATCTTAATTCCCTATATTCTCAATTTCTCCTAGTTACAAGGAGATTTCACATCAATTAAAATGGCTACTATAACAATTTATGGGGAAGCCTAAGTTTGGATCTCTATGTTCTCAACCATTCTTCTAATTCTAGAGGAAATTCACCTAAGTTCAAATTTCTAGTTTTAAATATCCTAACTTGAGACATTTGAAGTTTGTATAAGATCATTTCCCAAGGCCAAGTTTGTCCAAACTATGCTCTGATACCAACTGTAACAACCCGAATCTTCAGGACCCGAGTACACGACCCGTTTCCCAAAAACCCGAGTGTTAATCTTAAAGGATGGTCAAATAGATATATTTTTACTTTATTCACTTTTATCAGAGTAAGCAGATGAGCGTAGAATGGACAAGTAAGCATAAAGGAAAGTTCCATTATCATTTAGAATATACAAAAGAGTGCCCATAATGACTTATACAAACCAATGTCTCGATATAACAAATACAAAAATTTCACATGATTTAGTACATGAAAAATAACATAAGAATGTAAACATAAGCCGCAAGACCGCGCAGCTCCTCGAGGTAGATACAACCATGGAACCCTGGCACTTGTATTCGGCTCCACATCAGCCTGAACCTGAAAGTCACTTAAGCCACCTGTGCTACCTGTACGGTTATATATTTGATGGATGAGTGGCCAACTCAGTGTGAACTCCCCTCAAGATTACACACCGCCGCATTAGGTAAGCATAGTTATAAAATAAAGCATACAAAACAGTACATGATGCAGATCTTATTATGTGCATGGATGTATGGAATGCGTTCACGCCCTAGGGATGCTCATCCGTGCGGACAGGCCGCCACCCATGCAATGCGTTCACGCCCGGAGTACTCATCCGTGCGGACAGGCCGCCGCCCATGCAATCATCGAACCGGGAAACATCATCCAGTCGGAACAATACGTACATCACATACGATAGCAATAGATGTCTGGTCTGTGCGATGTATGCATGATTAGCCAATCTGTTATTAATCCAATTACAACCAGCCATTTTAAATAAGCTCAAAGGTCACTACGGGGAGCACATGGCCCAGCGTAGGCCGACAGCTCGAGCATAGGTCCCATACCACCATCCCCGGCTCATGAGGCTACCACCTTAGGATGTTTAATGGAACCCTGTCGACTAGTGGCCAATCATATTACAATATATGGGGCTTACCATCGCATGGTTGCACAGTATAAAACATCAAACCCATGTAGGGAAGATATCAAATAAAACCACGTAGGGCGAGTATCAAAATATGCCACATAGGGCGAATATCAAAATCATACGATAAAAACCATCCTTAAAAACCATTGGGCACAACAACCCTGGATGGTAGGCCCACATCAATGATCCATCTAGACCACCACTCAATAACCACCAAGCCGAAGGTCCATTACAATCATAACCAATCGGGTTACATCCCAAGTATGGGTGTACACATATAAGTGAGGGTTTCCCACTGATGTACCAGTTTAAGTTCCATAAGCAATCCACAAATAATCCACAAGCATGAATAAATATGCAAGGTAAACATTAAGCAAGCAATATAGCAATTCAATTTCCACCAGCTAACACATGTGATTATAAGAGAGAGATATCAATTATAAATTTAAATAAAAACTATAACTTAAGCTAATGAGAAGATGGAAAGCTCAAGGGGAAGAATCATCACCTAAACGTCGTAGTTCTTTCCTCGGTTTGAGTGATCATGAGTACCTTGTTGCCTGACATCGTGTAAATAGCTCCCTAAAGTCATTTCCAATATAGTAGCTTGGGTTAGAAGGCATTTCTGCCTTTGGGACGAATAGGGCTAGTGAGGACTTGATGATTAAGGGGACATGGGCCCGATTCAAGGTTGACAGGCCCACCAATCATGACCCAATTACTGGGGCCTGGGTTAGGCCGTCCTAGGCCCAACCTATCACGGCCTAATGGGGCTATTTCCAACTGAATGTGGCCCGTCAGGCTTTACATGGTGCGGCCCATTTGAGCTTTACATGGTGCGGCCCATTTGAGCCGTGAGAACAACAATCCCGCTGGAGCTAGTTCCTGGACTGAGTTTGGACTCGACTCAGCCCAAAACTTCACCGGACAATCATGCCGGCCGTGTATCCGGTGGGACCGGTCCTCATTCAACTCCATCGTAGCGGCTCGAGATCATTCCCTTCACACCGGGATGGTCGAAAAGGCATGAGTTGGACAAAACGGGAAAGGGCCGAGTAAACTCGACAACAACCCATGGGTTGGGCGGCGTCGACGTTGCACACGCACACACACTCTCTCAAACCCTCTCTCTTCCTTTCTCTTATTTCTTTCAAGCCCAAAGAACATTAGAACCGGGCCCACCGAATGGAACAGCCCAATCCGGCACTGCTCGGTGCGGTTTTGAACAAGGAAGATGTTCGGGCTCACATGGTGGCCTCCCAACGAAGGCTCCTTCCTTCGAATCGATGGTACTGGAGCGTCTAATCCTCCCACACGATGCTTGTGGAAGAGAGAAAGTGAGGTTCCAGCGCCATTTGACAGATGGGTTCGAGCTTGGACGGAAAAACAGCTTTTTCTTTGTGTTAGTGCAAGAAGAAAGAAGGAAGGAAGGCATAGCTGCGTGGTTGCTTCCTTTATACTAAAACCGAATTTCCCAACGTCGTTGGATGGGCAATGGACGGCCACGATTTGGTACGGTAGAAACAATTTTCCAAAACGGTGGGTAGAAACCAAAACCGGCTGGTTTTTCTTGGGACGCCCTAAACAAACGGATGGCTGAGATTTTCCCAGACAAACGGTCGGGATATGCTGAAATAAAGGGCTGGGATTGGAGGACTTCTCCTCTCACACGGATCACCCCGTTGGCAGCAAGGACAGACTCCATTTTTGGAAATGTTGGTTTTATAGGGTCCGCTGGCGCCGTAAACTGTGCCCGCAAACACGCACGCCAACTCGTGAGGTGAGTTAGGTTTTGGTGGGTCCCATCGTCCGAGTCAGATGGACGGGTTGGATCGTTGAGATGGATGTTGAAGGTGGGCCTTTAATTAAGGAAACGGACGGTCGTCCGTCCTCTGTGCAAACCGGAGAGAGAGAGAAGTCTCTCTATTATGGAAAGGGATTTTGACCTTACTCGCCTCGAAGTTTGGGTCAATTATCTCGATTGCCACCACACTCTACATATTCCCTAAACGGCCTTCTGACAGCCTTTGGACCTTTTATTGGACGAAATTGCCCCTGACCATGGTTCAGGAATTGTACGGTCTGGCGTGAAGCAGAAGTCACCCACTGTCTTAACCCCCGAGAAATGGACGGTTCGGCTACTCCCCGGGACACCGTCCAATGGCTGGCGCTCGGGGCTCTGTGGGTCCCACCACCAACTACGTGTTTCATCCATTCCGTCCATATAATCTCTAAAGATCATTGTATGGCAGGAGACCAAAAACGATCATGATCCAATCACGGTGGGACCTAGGGGGATCATAGTGGTGGATATCCAATAACGACTATTTTCCTGCAGTGTGGTCCACCCGAGAGTTGTATCACTCTCGATTTTCGCTTCATGCCGTAAAATGATATTTTAAACCGGACGAACGGCGTAGACGAAGCACATACATCTTGCTGGGCCCCACAGACCACCCATCACCTGCACCACGACTCTCTGATGGGGCAGATGTCGCACTAATGCACATTTGAGAGGCCCTCTCCTCCCCTTTCTCTTGCTTTCCTAGAGAAGCCAACATCCAGGGGCCAACCGCCAGAGGGCGACGTTGTTTCTCCTCCTCGCTTCGCTCGTCTGAAAGCCTCTTCCACTGCAAGGTTTGTACTCTATTCTGTTTCAACTGCGTTTCCTTTAGTCGTGATCCTTCTCCTTCTTCAGTCACGTTCACGATCTGCCTAAAGCTCAACGACTCAGTGTGGTTAGTTACTTCAACTGTTTGTAGGCACCTGCCAGGGTAAAGAACACAGTCGGGAAGCCGAGGTACTGTGGTGGTCACGCGAAAGGGACTGTAACCTAGGCCACACCTTGATCAAACCTCCACAATTATATGGTAGACAACCACGGCATCATGTTTGTGACGGTATTTGGATCGTGGTCACGCCACTGTCACGAACGCTGTTGTCACTGTTATGGGTCGTGCTCGTCGGGATATGGCACTTGGATACAACTACGACCCCTTGTGATTAATTGCCACGACCCAACGTGTAGGATAACCTCGATCTACCGTGCTTCATTACCATAAGATTACGACCTAGTGTGCTTCATTACCTTAAGATTACGAAGACTGCGTCGGTTGAATTCGATTTGATAATTAAAGTTGTGTACGGTGATGCAGCTCGGAAGTGCATCACCGCACCGAGAACGACCGATGTAGTGAATCTAAGGGAAATGAAGTGTACGGGCGGACATTTCGGACGAGGCGAAGGTTCGAATTACGTCCCAGCGAGAAGATGGGCCAACACCCAGATGCTCGAGATGCAAACGAATAGGTCACAATCGGCGTCGATCCACCATCGTCCCTCCTGGCTGAGGATGAGGCCGAGGCTGGTGATGACATTACCTATTTTTTGTTGCTTGTGATAATGTAATGTAAACTGTAATATATGTACTTATCTTATTGATTTATTGATTCATCAACTTTGTGGCATGTTATTTACCTTCCAATGTGTATGCTAACCAAGATCCTTTGTGCCTTTTAACCACGACCAATATAGGAAAACGTGAACTCAACAACGGGTCGTGGTTGTCGTGACGATACGATCGTGATTGAAATGTTATATGCGTCTTCTTTCTCATTAGGTCGTGGTTGTCAGCGCCGGATCAACAAGCACCACAAACCATGATCCGTTACAACTGGGACCACGCCGCATTTAACATTACAGCCACGTCTCATATCACCTACGACCAATGTTTCACGTATACCACGACCCATGTAAGATGACAACAACGACCCACGTATCATTCCAGTCAGGGTCCATGTATCGTGACAACCACAACATATACAACCTCACAACCCTTACCCATATACAATGACAGTGGGGACCCATGTATCATGACAAACAGTACCCAATGTGGACGATAATGAAGAGCTTTTATGAATATGAACTACGTACTCAAAGACCGGAATAGTGTACATAACATAGGTCGTGGTTTTATCTTTTCCGGATCGTGGTTGTCATGATAATCGGTTGTGCTGTACTCAGTGACGTGGTTGTCGACAACGATCCGGTACGGATGACAAGCACGATCCGGGCGAATATGACAACCACGACGCATGCGAATTCTCAATCACCATCCATGCAACACGACAACCATCGGTCGCTGATGTCGGCTTGTATGGATCGTTGTTTTCATGCTTGATGTATCCTTATTTTCATGTTATATGGATCGTTGTTTTCCTGTTATATGGGTTGCCATTGTCATGTCAATTTCCCTTTATTATATATACTATCGACTTCGTTTGCCTGGAAACGAGAATAGGGCAACTCACTTGTATACATCTATGCGGAACTGATCACACCGAACGGCTAGAAGGTGTCGTGAACTATGTGGACACCATATATCTTTGTTTGTACGGAAGTAATGTGTCGCATGTACATGCACGAAAGATGGCGTTCTAATGGTGGGAATCAATTAATGGTGGGGAATAATTGGTTGAACTGTTGTGGTCTATTGGATTCCAATATCTTGACCATTCTTTAGGTTTCTGGATGTTACAATAAGATGGACGGTGCGGATCAGAGATAAGGCACTTCGATGCTTTCCGGACGCACACGATTACATCCTAAACGCAGATCATCAACCGACGCTGTTACGGACCGTTACGATTCCATCCCAAACTCACAACATCAATGGACGCTTTTACGGACGCTTCTTTCGAGAGAGTAAAACTTCATCCACTTATCCCCATACGGAACACCGACTATATATTGCCCATGCTTCTTCTCTGGGACCTCTTCACTTTCTCTATCCTTAACCCATTTCTACTGGTTTTGAATCTTATTCACTGGGCCCCTCCATCGCCACTCAGCGAGTACATCTACAAGTTCAGTGCAGCTCTCATCAATACAAATGGCGAAGCAAGGTATGGTAATGGTTGACATGGACGGTGTACGGTGACCACTGACCATTGTGTTATGTGGGTATGGGTTGTGAACCACGACTCAATGTATCTATAACGAGATGTATACCATGACAATCACGATGAGTTGCGATCGATATAAAATGATTTGTCTTCTATGTAGACACTGGACGTGGTTTATAAGAAATGTGGATCGTGATTATCGTTCAGTGTGGATTTCACCATCATCCGTCTCGATCGCTCTTTCCATCCATTGTCGATTGCGATTGTCATACATAGTGGATCGTTGTTGACATCCACGAACCTCCATGGACGTGAACGACGACCCACTAATGGATGACAACCAGGCTCCAGTGGGGATGTTTTAGCCATTTCTGATATACGATTTCATTACAGGACAGTGTTGGGGAGGAAATTCAAGGAATAAATGTATATAATTCTATATAGAATAGAATTTTCCCCTTGTCGTATTTGGCTGGTGTAGTGTTCCTTTTTTGGTCGTGGTTATGATCCAGTGAGGGTCGATGTTATATGCCCTTGCCCATTCAACGAGTCCTCCGTCATGAGAGTGCCTACTTGAATGAGGAGATGACGCAGCTTACAGAGGAGGTAGAAGCAATAAATGTGTAGTTGACCGTGGTTAATGTCAATGATGGATCGTTGCTAGCATGTTTGATTGGTCGTGGTTATCATCCACCACTGGTCTAGTTGACCCACGACCCAAAGTGGACGAGATATGACATGAATGCAAAATACAAGTTTTTAAATGTGTCTCCAATTTTCGAGTTGGGATTAGGCAGCTCTCTAGTTTTGAAGCTGGGATGACCCATCTTAAAGATGAGAATGCTGCCTTACGGGCGCAAATGAAGCAGGATATGAACCTGCTAAAGGATGAAGTGAATAAGACAATTGTACGTGAAATTACATTTGGATCGTGGTTTAAATCGGACATTATATTATGAACTCCATAGATAATGTGTCATTTTATTACAGATCAACATCGTTACCCCGCAACTCTGTGATGAAGGGAGACCACGTCACGATACAGAGGATCCCGACAGAGCTCTAACTGTGAGTGAGCCTCGTCAGGGGCTCAGTGAACTCCATCGAGCTCTTACCGATGCCGAAGAGGACGAGTTGAGAGTTGTCAGAGAGTCAGGTTCAAATGTCTGGTTGAAAAGTGTCTATGACCTAAATTCATGGGTGGACTCTGAGGTAAGTTTCTACCCTTTCTCTTCACTGCATCATATCAATGTATGAATTGTAGTTACATCACACATTTTCCTCGTTACGTAGACCATAGACCGGTACCTAAGATACCTATCGGCCGCCAGACGAACGAGGGAGAGGTAGACAGGGCTAGCGCGTTTGTCTCGTCGCTATTTACTGTAAGGTGAATTTGAGGACCATAGTTATCTTAAAAACGTCGATAATCACTTCCGTTTCTAACTCACCTCTGTTTCTAACAATATTCTTCAATATATCAATAGCAATGCATGGGATAACAACTTGACCTGCTGCGAACCTATGGCGCTGGGAACCATAATGATCGTGGTAGCATGAAGTCTGAAAGGTTGTCTGAAGTGCTTATAGAAATAGTCGACTGTAAACCGAAACCTCTATGAAAGTATAATGTGGTTAGATCTTAGTTTCTTGCACACGTACATGGAGTTCAATGACTAGATGCATTTATTGAAAGGCAATGTCAGAACTGTTGTCGTATCTGTTGTGCGTCATAGGTGTACATCCCTCTTAATGCAAGAAATCAGCACTTGGCTGATGGCTGCTGTTTATCCGACGAAGAGAGAGGCCACTTTGTACGACAGCCTGAGTACCGAATTGGAAGGAAAAAACGAGCTGGTCGTCGCGCATGTAACCGATGGACTGAGGTGGTTATTCCATGTTCTTGATGACGGATCAGTTAGGTGGGAGAATCCATGGATTGTGAAGCCATCCGCCGACAGGCCAACGCAACCAAACTTGGACGATTGTGGCGTTTATATGCTGAAATATATAGACTTCCATAAGTATGAGTGCAATTGACTTTACGCATGTAAGATATATTTAATTGCCTACATTCAATCTTTATTGATTTGTACTTTGTATTATTAATATTAGTTCGTTTCCGATTCGTAGGAGGAAATTCCTAAATTTCGAAAAGACGATCGCATACGACCGTTCAAGCGATCGAGAGCAAAAGATGTCTTTGTTCCCACAAAAATAAGGAGAAGAGGCGTCAGGTAGACCAACAAGAAAGCCAAACACTGAATCGATGTTGAATGATGAATGGATAGGTGTATCTGATGTTTCTACTTGTTATCATCATCTATAATGGGTTGGAGAGTGAGATGGTCGCAGTTGTCCGTGGAGAGTTTTCTATCCGCCATCGCATTTATAGAGAGGTGTGGTTGATAAATTATATCACAATTGTATGGAAATCTGCCCATCCACATACTTTGATCTGTTTCCGTTGATGTGTATGGAAATCTCCCTATCAAAGTTAGGACGTGGAAGACGTAGATACCGAAAATCCCGTGTGTGTGTGTGTGTGTGTATATATATATATATATAGGGAAAAGGTACTATGCTCGAGCGTAAAGCGGTCCTCCATGAGGTCGAGCTGATGTGGGCGCCACCGTGATGCCGCTCGAGCGCATAGTACCTTTTCCCATATATATATATATATCGGTTGTATGAGAGATTAGAAAAAAGAACATCCGGATTGATTGATCGCTTGGTCGTTGCTGTCGTGTCAATATCTCCGTGGTTCAAATACGTAATAGTTCGTGGTTGTCATCCACCTTGGATCGTCGTTGACAACCACGGTAACGAGAGAAACACGATCCATACGTCATGTAAACCACGATCTAAAAGTCATGACAACTACGACCCCCATGTCATTGCAATCACGACCAGTTAAATTTGCTCAGTAAGCGCCGCGTTTTCTGTTATATTGTAAACTTAAGTGGAAGACCCGAGCAGAGTCTCGCGCATCACTGAGCTTCTCTTCTCGCATTTATTTTGTTATATGGGTCGTGGTTGTAGTGTTGCCTTCGTCGTGTTTGTTGTGATTGTAATGCTATATCATATATGGGTTGTAGTCGCCATGTTTTAAGGGTCCTGGTTGTCATGTTGCCTTCATCGTATTTGATGTGAGCACGACCCTGCAAGTTGTATGGGTCATGGTTCCCATGACACCTGGAGTGGTCTCCATGATGTATGTGTCGTGTTCCTCATATGGTCGTGGTTGTCGAATACGATCCAACATGGACGAGAACCACGATCCACAACAACTGAGAGCCACGACAAATTTAACAAGGAGATTGTTAACCATGGTGTTATCACAGGTATATGGATCGCGTGGTTCTGGTGTCATGTCAGTCGTGGTTCTCAAGTTGTATGGGTCGTGGTGGTAGTTTCACATGGGTCGTTTTCCCCATCGTTTAAGTCACGATCCAACGTGGATAATACCTACGATCCACTTTGCATGTTAACCACGATCACGCGACTGGGTCGTGGTTGTCGTACAGACTGGGTCGTCTTATATGGGTCCCCCTTTCCACGACCGTTTCCTTCGGAATCTTTACCCTTCGGACTCAGCGACACACTCGTGTTTTATGAAATCGCACACCCTTTCGGAATGTTCTACCAGCCTATAAAAGGAGTAATTGGGTTTGAAATTGTTTTCAAAGTCTCGTCCGAGCTTGGATCCTATTGCAACACCTTAAGCATTCATGGATTTCTTTGCTCTGCCAATCAAAATACTGGTGGAGATACTCGACGGAGCCATTGATTTCTTCTCCTCCCATTCTTCGCTTATGGGTGATCCCTTCCCTTTCCTCATGTGTCTTGACGATCTTCGTGAAGATCAACGGCCTCCACAGGAAATGCTGAATTCACCTTCTAAAACGAGTGTTTCAGCTGGTTGGGTGCCCTTTGAAGGGAACTGTTTTTCACACCGTATTGCAACTATGGTCGTGTTTGTCAGCAGTTGAGCCTCTCTTCTGTCAATGACAGACGTTAGAGAGCAGCATTAGCTTCTCTCATGCAGAAAGGGAGCTGGATGGGTCGTTGTTCGCGTGGGCTGTTGTTTTCATGTTACATGGTTCGTGATTGTTACGTTACATGGTCGTGTTTATCAGCGGTTCTAGACTTTATTCTGGCAGTTAATGAAGTGATATTGCAACGTTAGCTTCTCACCTGGGTTTGACTGTTTTATAGGTCGTTGTTTCCATGGGTCGTACTTGTCATGTTATATGGTCGTGGTTGTCACGTAGTATGTGTGGTTGTTGTAATGATTTTGATCCTAGATTTTAGGGTAACCTAGCGTCAATGATTCTACAAGTTTTGGGTCTTGCAGATCGTATTTAAAGTGGATCAAATGGATTTCGTAGCTAATCTAGTTTAGCACTTTGTTAACTTTGTCACATTTCTAAAGGATTTCGGTCCTATAAGATTTCAGTCTAAGGTGGTACCTAGGCATTCAAAAGTTTGTATTTAAGGTGATCCAAGTTATATACTTGGCCGATTTAAGATAGTGTCAGAGTGAAAGTACTTAGAAAAATTGAAGGATCAAGGTGGTGAATTGCGTGAGATTTGTGAAGGAAATGGGTTCAAAAAAGCGTTTTAGACTTTGGGATTGAGTTCGACAAGTTCATAAGGTGTTAGGATCGACCCATTGCCTAAGGACGTCTAATCCCAGGTTGGCAAAAATCTGGGATGTTACATTGCAAATCTTTTGGATATGTATATTGAGTCCCCAATCGGGGTGGACACTGTGACATGATGTTATATGGTTGTACATTTTAGATTTTGTTCATTTACACGTATAATCATGATGATATACACCGTTTAGATTAGCTCTTATGAATGGTTATGATAATCAGGTAACCGTATGAATGAAACACGCTATTGCAAAGCGAAAAGTGACACCCGGAATATGGAGAATCGAATTATAATCAACCCCTAAAATACGCGTTTTCTTGCTATGCTGTATACTTAAGTGGAAGACACTAGCAGAGTCTTGCGCGTCACTGAGCCTTATGGTTATTGGTTTTCTTTTTATACCGATCGTGGTTGAAGTGTTATGCGGTTCGTGGTTGATGTGAAGCATTTATCGTAGTTGTCATTTGGTGAGACCTTATTTCCTTGCACTGACTTTTCTGTTAGTGACCCAGGTGCATAAAGGATCGTGATTATGGTTGTCACGGTAAATAGGCCGTGGTCCACAGTTTTGATGGTTCGTGGTTGCCGTCCAGGTTGGATCGTCGCGAACAAGCACGACATAGTGAGAAACACGACTCATACAACATGACAACCACTGTCCACTACCAAGAGTGCCACGACCCTTTGTTAATCTCGCCAAGACCTGTATGGGTCGTGGTTCAAATGGTCAAGAATCTGTGGATCGTCGTAGACATGCACCACGGTTCATGAATCGATAGGTATATATATATATATATATATATATATTAGAGTGCCACGGTAGGTAACGTTCACCGTTCCCAATATGGATCGTGGTTCAGAAGCACAAGAATTCTGGGTATTCTCCACACCGGATATTGTTAACATGCATCGTGGTTAACAATATATTCCAGTAAGGTTCGCTTCACCCAAGCCAGGATGAAAGTGCATCGACGCCAGGTTGTGCCAGGCCGGTTCGATTGCATCTAGAGCATTTGGGTCTTGTCCTATCTTCTCCTTAGGACGTAATGCGAACCTTTTCGGTCTTCCAGCGGATCTTCTCGTTTCTGGCGGCTTCATTTATCGCATAAAACCTTCACTTCGTCCGAGTGTTCCATTGTGTTCTCATTCCAAAGACCGGTAAACCGACTCTTAATATGTTTTGCGATATATCTCATTGAAGTATAATGGAGAGCAGTATTTGTACATATCAAGCTGAAACTTATCGCATGCCGCCATCACATGAACACACGGCAGCAGCATTTTTACAAACTCATTGCACGTACACTTCATGTCTATTAGATTCACTACATCCGTCGTTCCCTGTGCTGTCACTTGGAACTCATCCACTGAAATCGTAGTGCATTGTGTCCTTCTCACCTCCGACTGATATAGGTCGGACAGTCTTTTTGATGCCCAATGAGTCAAATCTTCGTTGCATGCCGAGGCCTCGTCCCGTCGTCGGAGGAAGAAGTGTTGGATTTTACTCCTTATTGTCTCGAGAAGTTTAGTGACAGGGTACTCTCTTGCATCTACGAACAATGCATTCATGCTTTCCACGATGTTGGTGGTGACGATGTTATACCGCATGCCAGGAAAGAAAGCGTTCGCCCATCTTTCTTTTTCAATACCGCTGAGGAACTGATACGCCGTGGGATTCGACGTTTGAATGCATCGCATCATCTCCCAAAACGTGGATGTGCGGTATGTCTTCACGGCACCCCAAAAGTATTCCCTCATAGAATCATCCGAACATGCCTTCTTCATGTTTCCAAGTATATGATGAGCACAATATCCATGGATCGCATGCGGGAACATGCCAGGGACTTCACTAACCAACCCTTTGTGACGATCTGACACTATCACTAGTCCTGGAAGGTCCCCGAGTGACCTTGATAAAATCCCAAGGAACCACCTCCAGCTACTATTGTTCTCAGATTCCCCGATCCCATATGCCACAGGGAGGATGTGATTGTTTCCATCCAGTGCAGTAGCCATGAAGAGAACGCCCTTGTATCTTCCTGTCAAATGCGCGGCATCAACGCACAACACCCTCCGAACATGTAAAATTACGCTTCTGATGCACTGCCCAAGCGCAATAAAGCATCGTTGGAAACTATTCGTCTCCTCGTTCACCTGCAACTCCGTGACAGTCCCTAAATTGGCCTTTTTCAACTCGTGAAGGTACGCGGGAGCTCGTTATAGGAGCCCTCGTAGGATCCCAATACTTGTCCGGGTTGCCATCTCCTTACCCTTCCACGCCTTCTGTAATCGAGTCTCAACACCGTACGTCTCACTCATACGATATTGAATTTCCTTTTTGCGTGCGGAGTCGGCCTCGAGCTCATACGACCGACGCCAAACTCACTACTCATCAAACCGGTGGCTTGGCAATGATCTCTCCCTTTCTCTTCGACGTCACCGTCTCGCACGGCCATCCGCGTTCGTGGTCTCGGTGGCGTATATCCTCAAACGACATAATACTGGTATGCTTCGAGTTGTAAGTCCGATCTTGAACATCCCTAGGCCATTAAGTTTTGAAGCATGCATCCTCCGGCCTACAATCGCTACAATGCAACCAATCGTATATATCGCCTTGTTGGACTTGATGACCTTGTACTGGAACTTGCGGCGCATCGCATATTTACATAGAGAATACTGTAGTCGACCTTTGTCCTTGTACACTTGCCCGCATAATATGTCGTTCGGATCATCCACAAAATCCGGGTATCCTTGTCGATCTGAATTGACAAACGCATCATCAGATGGATCATTGGCGAGTGGGGTTTGGAGATCGCACTGGTCAGCTGTTCCTCGGTCATCATATCCATCACTACTTGATGGGCCAGGTATGTCGCGGTCATCATTCCCCAAATCATGCTGTGTATCGTTGGCTAAAGGGCCACCCATACAGCAGTCGTCGTATGGGCCAGGTATGTCGCAGACATCATTCCCCAATCTATGTTGTGTGTCGTAGTCTGAATGGCCGGCTAGATCGCATTCGTCGAGCTCCCGATCGTGATATCCATCACTCCTTGATGGGCCAGCTATATCGCATACGTCATCACTCCCCGAAACATGATGTGTATCGTCATGGGAAGGGCCGCTTACATCGCAGTCGTTGACTTCTCGGTCTCGATATCTAACAGAAGTGTCATGCATATCGGAAGCATCGGCTATCCGATCATTGCCTACAGGTTGCGAATGAAGAGCCGATGGGTTCGAATGTAATGCGTCATCGCTGTTGTAATCCTCAGCCGACAGGACAACGCCTCAATTTCTCCACATACAATGGTATATGTGTTGAAGGTGTCTGTCCACAGAATAACATGAATGCTTCGAGATCTTCATCGTCTTTAATTGTATGTGGGCGTAGGAATCCATGAATTGGATCACCGTACACAACTGTAATCATCAAATTGCATTCATCTGACGTAGTCTTCGTAATCTGGTGCAGTTTATCGAGCAACTGTCGATAGGTGATATCATCACTCACAACAAATCCTTTGAGTCTCCACCCTGGTAGGTGAACATTGCCTTGTCGTACACACTCTCTCCATCATAGTAGCATAATATAGCCCTGCGACCCATACTCATTCGAATACTGGTTATTCTGTTAAAAAAAAATCATAATTTTGAATGGGTCCAAATTGCGAGTAATGCAGGATACTGGTTGTCCATTAAATGGGTCGTGGTTATCATCCACATTGGTTCGGGATTGCAATCCACATTGTGTCGTGGTTGGCGACAACGGCCCACTGTGAATCACAACAAAGTACAACGCGAAGGGTCGTGGTTTTAATCCAGTGACAAAACTGAATCGCGCGAGGGGTCGTAGTTTTGTCCCACAATGGGTCGCGGTTTTGTTCTTGTAAGGATCGTCCCGTTCACTGGACTGTGCGACGCCCAATCTGTTTGGGAGTTGTCGTCATGTTATATGGCTCAGGGTTTTTAAGAGGGGCCGTCGTTGTCAGATGATGAGCGTCGCACAGTCCAGTAACATCTTATTCGTGGTTGTCACGGTACATGGATCGTGGTTGTCAGGCACGTTCAACGACCCATTGCTACATCTTATTCATTCATGGATTTCGTTGCTATTACAACCATCACAATGGAAAAGATATTTGATGAAGGGCTCGAATCCTCCCCGCGTTATTCCTAACATGGCAACCACGCTCAACAACCGATATACAACTTCGATCCACGGTTTATCGTAATCACGATCCTCATTTGATGGCAAACGACATATTGTGCATGTGAACCACGACCAAACGTTCGAAGGTCGTAATGTATTGTTTTAGCCTGATCTTAAAACTCTGTCGAGAAGGCCAGGCATGTCAACAAACGTGGCCGGCAGCCACGAGCCTTGTCAAACAAATAGTCCCACGACATACTACTCATGATAACCACTAGTTCGCATATAGCACTACTACCATGATTCACAGCCACGACCCACATAAGAGGGGACAAGGCCCAAATGCTCTAGATGAAAACAAACAGGTCACAACCGGCGTCGACGCACCTTCGTCCCGGCTGGCTGAGGCCGAGGCTATCGATGACTTAATATGTTGGTTTTAAATTTACATTGGTTGCGAAATGTTGTCTGAACTGTAATGTATATACTTCAAGGTACATGAACCTAGGAGCGTGTTAAACCCGACCCACGAATTATTGTGTATTCGAACGACGACCAATAGAGGAAACGATGAGCTTAACAACGCGTAGTGTCACTCACACAGTTGTTCCGATGTTGTCGTATAAATGCCCCCGAACCATTACAAATGGGAACGACGACAAAATGAAGGTAACAGCCGCGATCCAGATCAACAACGATCATTGCTTCACGTATGGCACGACCAACATAAAACGACAACAACGACCCATGTTTCAATCCAGCAAAGGATCCACGTATCATGAAAACCAAGACCTATCCAATGACAGTCATGACCCATGTTTCATGACAACCACGAACCAACGTGGATAATAATCAACGGGCCTTTATGCATCTTGGCCATGTATATAGTGTACACAACCATATGCCGTGGGTTTAATGATATAACGATCGTGGTTGTAAATGGTTGATGCAAAAATATCAGTGCAAGAAACTACGATAGGTACCATATCAAACAACTACGTCCAATTGTTCACTTAAATTATGAAGCATATTAAACGGAAACCACGAACGGAATAGGAATGAGAAGACAACGACGACCAGCTGATAATTTCATTCAGGATCCAACATTCTTAAAAACCAAGACATAACGTTGCGCCGTGGTCATGATGAGTATTGGATCATCTGTTGTCAAATACATCATGACCCACAATTCATGTGAAACACAAACTAAACATCCTGACAAATACCACGACCCACTATTCATGTGGAACACGACCCATTGTAACTCACACGACGACAGATCTAACAGGCAAATACATCCTCGAACCACGCCTTAGAAGTGGACACGGAACAACCGCGGACCACATAAAATGACAACCACGACCTATATGGGCTCGGATTGAAGTGTGGTCAGTGTCCGTGTCGCCCATCCGTCTGTCCTGAGATTATATGGCACGACCCATATCACATTATAACCACGATCCATATATCGTATCAACAACGATCCATGTTGTAATTAGAAACACGATGCATACTACATTACAATCACGAACCATATTACATTGACAACAACGATGCATGTTACATATGCTGCCACAACGAATATTACATGATAAAAACGACCATGCTACAATATGACACCGCCGATGCTCACCACGACCCACATAACGGGATATATACGGAAAATGAGCACCAAGAAAAATAATTACAATATTATGAATGGTTACCATACACTCATTGCTTATAACATGATTTATCCAGCCACACCTCGACTGCGGGAAGAAAACTATGGGTGTTTTCCATGGTTCTCCACCCATCGGCCGTCCGTGTGATCTACTCGTTGACCTATCAAGGCCCGGATCGTTGAATGACCACTGAAATACCGCGACGTATATGTCATGATAACCACGACCCATAGAGCATGACAACCACGACCATAATGTAAATACAATGTGAGAAACTGTTCTCTTCGAAGGGCACTCACCGAGACGAAAAACTCTTTTGGGGGTATCTTGTTTTAGCTTTGAGCAATGCTACTGTTGTGAAAGTGAGGCTAAAACAAGACACTCCAAAAAAGTGCTTGCTGCGCTTCGCTGGTTGCCCTTCGAAGAGAACAGTTCTTCACATTGTATTTACATTATGGTCGTGGTTGTCATGCTCTATGGGTCGTGGTTATCATGAAATATGCGTCGCGGTGTTAAAGTGGTCATTCAACGATCTTGGACTTGATAGGTCAACGAGTAGATCACATGGACGGCCGAGGGTGGAGCACCATGAAAAACACCCATATTTTCTTCCCGCCGTCGTGTTTATTGATGAGAGGTGTGGCTGGAGAAATCATGTTATGAGCAATGAGTGTATGGAAATCTGCCCATCCACATAGTTTGATCTATTCTCGTGGAGACGTATGGACATATGCCCATCAAAGTTCGGACATGGCATACGTAGATATCGAATATCTTATCATTTGGACGGTGGTGAACATGCAATCCACGACTAATGTTTCATGACAACCACAACCCAGGACAACCGCACTCTCACTTATCTTGTCCGAGGGTAGGATCGTGAACTTATAGTTGCCGTGCGAAAAGAGTTTGAGAGATCTGCGAAAAGAGTTTGAGAGATCTGCAAAAAGAATACGGATTTAAGCGGGGGATAGTGTGGGATGGAGACGTTTTTCTCGGAATCGCGGACAACGACTGTAAGCCACGACTATGAAGAACAGTTCTCTTCGAAGGAGACCCAGGGAGCCGAATACATATATTGAGAAGGAGTCGTTGATCTGCCACCGGCGCCGAACGGTCTGCGGAATTCCACGTAGAGGCCATCCGATCTTCAGGAATATCGGCAACGTTCCTCAAGGAAGGGATGGGATCACCCATGAAGAAAGACCGAGAGATGGATTTGCGGTTCGGATTGGCTTCAAC
The DNA here is from genome assembly GCA_030180095.1 of Magnolia changhungtana. NCBI lineage: Eukaryota > Viridiplantae > Streptophyta > Magnoliopsida > Magnoliales > Magnoliaceae > Magnolia > Magnolia changhungtana. The sequence continues at coordinate 5,792,119 of JASAUF010000633.1, forward strand.
AAGATGTTGCCCAACTACCACTTTTATAGGCTGTTCGAGCAGTGGTTAATGTGGGGGTGGGGATTCATCCAAAGGGTGGGTAGGTATCGTCATTAATGCGTTTTTACTGCGGGATTCATCCAAAGGGTGGGTGGGTAGGTATCGTCATTAATGCGTTTTTACTGCATTTAAATGTGCCACTGATTCCCAATAGAAGGCGCCGATAAGTAGCGAGTCATTCAATGGTCAAGGCGCCGATTCCGAAGGGACGGCTGATTCTGAACGGTCGCGCGGATTCGAAGGATCGCGCTCGGTGCCCAACGGATTGCGGATAAGCAATGAGTCATTCAATGGTCAAGGCGCCGGTTCCAAAGGGACGGACGTGGACGTGACCAATAAGCGGTCTGGTTATCTTCGATGATGGATCGTGATTCATTTGCAGACCTTGGATCGTGTTATATATCCACGTTGGATCGTGGTTGTGTATCTAAGCGAGTGACAAAGACGACCCATATGATATTCTAACCACAGACAATATAACACGAGAAGCACGAAAGATGTTATATGGGTCGTGGTTGTTACTTCATATGTGTCGTTGTGTTATGTTATGACATTCCCACGCAATCAGTGCGACCCTTCGGAAACAGTGCCTGACCATTGAATGACCAGCCTATAAAAGAGGCACATCCCCACGCAATCAGTGCGACCCTTCGGAAACAGTGCCTGACCATTGAATGACCAGCCAATAAAAGAGGCACCTCGGCTTCATGAGATTACCCCCACAGGCCATTCCGAACCAGAATCCTTATTTATTGCATCGCCTTACGCGTTCATGAATTTCTTTGCTCTTTCATTTAGAATAAATTAATCTAGGAGATATTCGAAGAAGCCATTGAGTCCCTCTCTCGTTCATCCTTTATTAGTGATCCCTTCTACTTCCTCTTGGATGTTGACGATCGTCCGGAAGCTCAACGGCCTTCACAAACAGTTCCGAATGCAATTTCAGAAGTCCTGCTACTCGACAATATCAACAGGCATCCAGCCATCGGAAACACGTTATTCAAGAATAGTTCTCTGCAATGACATGGGAATAGTTACCTTTTCTTCTACATCGCTTCTCTACCGAAGCAGCGATACACCTTAGACTCGGTAGCGCCGCATGATAAATTTTATAATGGTGTCTGAATATTGAGAGGGTCGTCCGGCATCTTTGCATGTAGTCTTTGCATGTGGAAGAATCTCTTCGAGACCGGAGTGGAAGAAAAAGATAAAATATGATAATATCCCCATTTGCAAACTTAAATGGAAGAAACGCGAAGAGTCTTGCGCATCACTGAGCTTCTCTTCTGGCAGTGACCGTGTTATAACACGAAACCGCGATCGTGACAGATTTACAAGCACGACCTATCTAACACGGTCACTCCCAGAAGAGAAGCTCAGTGATGCACAAGACTCTTCGCGTTTCTTCCATTTAAGTTTGCAAATGGGGATATTATCATATTTTATCTTTTCTTCCACCCGTCTCAAGTGAGACACCCTTCCACATGCGACCACATGCAAGATGCCTGCGACGACCTCTCGATATTCGAGGACACCATTATAAAATTTATCATCTACCGAGTCTAAGGTGTATCGCTTCCCGAGAGAAGCAAAAAGAAGAGAAGCCATTGAGTCCCTCTCTCGTTCATCCTTTCTTGTGTAAATAGGTCGTGGTTGCCGTTGCTCGTATGTATCGCGGTTTCAAAGTTATATTGGTCGTGATTGTAATTTTAATGTTTTGGTAGTTGATTTTATATGGATCGCGGTTTCAGGTTATATGGGTCGTGATAATTCTAATGTTTTGGTAGTTGACTTTTATATGGATCGCGGTTTGAGTTATATGGGTCGTGATTATAATTTTAATGTTTTGATAGTTGACTTTTATATGGATCGCGGTTGTCATTTTTGGTTGATCGTGATTGTGTTTTGAAACGTGTTCTCTTCCCTCCTATTAAACCAATCGACCGATTCATCCACATTGTGGTTTCATTGTCGTGTTTGCGCTCAATCTACACGTTGGGTCGTTTCACATGCACCATGGACCGCGTTTTTATCCCCTTGCGTCGTGGTTGTCATCCAAATCTCTAACGTAGGCTGGAAACCACGACCCATATAACATAACAACAACGACCTTGTAACAAAGTAGCCACAACCGACACAGCCATTTCACGAAGTCGTGTTAATGTCGTTTCCTCCACGCGCAAGTTATATCGTGGTTATTGCCCACGATATAACGTGCGCGTGGACCATGGGATCAGATCACATGACAGTTTCGTGGTTGTCATACGATCGCGTGGCGTTGTTATTATGGATCGTGGTTTCGTTTCAGCCTGGCAATGGTTATGATGTACGACAGATCGTGGTTGTAATATGATATGTATTGTTGTTTTAGTGTTACAGGGGTCGTGGTTTTCGTTTCAGCCTGGCAATGGTTATGATGTTCGACGGATCGTGGTTGTAAGATGATATGTATTGTTATTTTAGTGTTACAGGGGTCGTGGTTTCCACGATACATAGATCGTGGTTTTCCATACACGTTCAACTCCACGTCGATGACAACGATCCCTTGTGCATGGCAACAATCGTGGCTGACAACCACCACCTTGGAAAACCAATAGTCTCACGACATCCTAATCGCATAACTACACGTTCACATGCATATCAAGGTGATTCTTGGTCGCTTTAATGTCGCTACTTCCCTTAACCCCCTTTGGAATATATATAAAGGGTACTCGGGTGTAATCCTTCCCATAATTCTTACTTGCAACAACTTAAGCATTCATGGATTTTGTTGCTCTTTCAATCAAAATACTTGAGGAGACATTGGAGGAAGGCATCGAGTCATTCTCTCGTTCATCCTTTATGAGCGATCCCTTCCCTTTCATCAGGAACGTTCATGATCTCCCGGAAGATCAACGCCCTCCGCAGGAAATTCGAAGACAATTTCGAACTCGGCAACTCTCGAGAATTTTTCTGCGGCGGACGAGAGAAATCGAACGGTATCATTCCGCTAGGTCTCGCGATCAGCAGTTTAACGAGAAAAGGCTGCACTGGATCGAGAGGTACGACGCGGCAAAGAAGCTAAAGCTAGAGCCGCTAAAAGATTTGAAGAGCTCAAGTTGGCCCACCTGTAGCACCCATCCAGTCACTATTTTTCTTCGTTGTAATCTTGTAATTAAACGAACGTTCAATTGTTGATTTTATAGTCATCATGCGGAGTTTGTCATGTATGGACAACCAGGATCCATAAGGGAAGCGCTTTTCCCTTTATATGGGTCGTGATTGTAACGCTTTGTGCTTTGTAGTTGCAATGTTAGAAAAAGGCAGTGAATATTGTAAACATAGCCTCTTCCACCACCACCTTCCCTCGTTATGGTCATCCCACCCGCTAATGAACTCCCTTCCCCACCTATGCCGTAAACTGAAGGATGTCCCACCATGGATCGATCAACCCACCTCAACAAATAAGCTGATGATTTGAAATCGCTGTCGAGGGCCCCCTTCGAAGTTGAACAAGTCGATATATATATATATATATATATATATATATATATATATATATATATATATATATATATATGCAATGCAATGCATAATTTACGATTACAAAAACTTCCATAATTTCATATATCCAATATGACAATTTACAACTAATAACCTACTGTATTGTCATCTGAACTGCTATTGTCATCTGAACTGCTATCAATTTTTTCATATACATATTGGTTCACTTCATCTGAGTCGGAAGGTGAAGAGATATTTTCCTCGTGCTCTTTTACACTTTGAACTAGATTTTTCAAACTTTCTTTGTGTGAAGAATTGTATGTAGTACCCAATGCCCTATAAAATTCACCGAGACAGGTCAGGAATTTGAATTGCTTACTCGTTTTATTCTTCTTGTTTATTGCACTCGATCCGGCTTCAACATCGTGTTGTCTTTGTCTCGAATATCTGGGTCTAGAAACTTCTTCCCATCTGCGTTTTAAGGCGAGTTGGACTTGTTTTTCCTCCAAAGCTATTAATCTGGCATCCTCCTCTGCGTCTGTTGTGATTGCCATTCGTGTACTAGATCCAGAAGCACATGGTTTGGATGGAGAGGAAGGTTTTCTATTCGAATCTAATAGGGCTTGAAACAAGATTCGGACCTCGATTGGGGCATTGGGGCATGGTTTTGCATCGCCACCTCGACATGACAAGTGTAATCGAAACCAATGAGTATTGTTCACAAACTTTTGCGCCACACATACGACACTTGATCTTTGATTTTCCGTTCTGGTGGTGATTCAACCGAGGAAGCGTAGACCCAAATGTCGACGATGGGTAAGATGACGACATATCGCACTCGGTTTGTAGAGATTAGAAAAAAACAAGAAAAAAAAAAAAAAAAAGAAGACACGAATCGAATATTGATAAATAATTGCAACAACGATATTGTGGTTGTTATTATCTATGTAAAGGCGTAACCACGACCCATATAGCACTACTACCATGATTCACAGCCACGGCCCACGGAAGATGGGACAACACCCAAATGCTCTAGATGCAAACAAACATGGATTATAACCACGTTGGCGTAAAATTTACATTGTTTGCGACATGTCATTTGAACTGTAACACATACACTTCATGGTACATTTTCATGGGACAAGCCTAGGGCGTGGTTGTGAACCACGAACCAACATGGATTATAACCACGTTCCAACGTGGACAGTAACCACGATCTAACATGCATGTGTACGACGGGATCAGATCACGCCACAGTTTCGTGGGCGTCATACAGACTGTCATTGTTGTCATGTTGTAATGCACCGTGGTTGTCGCTCTAGACGGGTCGTGAGTGAAAGCGACCCATGAAAATGGGTCGTGGTTCTGATATCACAGGGGTTCCGGTTGTCACGATATATGGATCTTGGTTGGCATCCACATTCAACCACCCATATACAACAACGATCCATTGTGCATGTCAACCAACTTCCAAATGTTCGCGAACAATTACGACCCATCTCGTTCACCAACCTATTATAGCCTATAAGCAGAAGAAACATCGAATGAAACAAATAAATTCACCATTCATCGTCAAATTAGTGTTTGGCTTTCTTCGCCTACGCCCCGTCTGTCAACCACGATCCATTATGTGATAAACCACGGTGACGACCGTGATCGCGGTTGTCACACCATACATATCGTTCATGTCATATACATTGAGGCGTGATTCACGGCCACGACGCACATAACATGTTGGCCACCATACACCGACCGTGTCAACAACGATCCATTGGGCCTTGATTGTCATGCTATACATTTCGTTATAGTCATATCCATTGGGTCGTGGTTGACGCACACGACCCACATAACATTGTTAATAACCAGTATACACGACCCACATAACATTGTTAATAACCAGTATACACTGACCGTCTTCCATTACCTTGCTTTGCACTGAGATGCACTGAACTTGTAGATGTGCTCGCTGACTGGCGATGGAGGGGCCCAGGGAAGAAGATTCAAAACCAGTAAAAGACAGAAAACAAGGATTAGTCCGTTAAGTGAAGGGGAAAAGGGAAAGTGAAAGTGATCGGAGAAGAAGTTCGGAACTTATATATCGGTGATCCGCATGGGGACACGTAAGCTTGCGTAAAAGCGTCGAAATAGGCGGTGTTCCGTACGTCACATCGAACTGCAGATATGCTTTGATCCGCACCGTCCATTAAATTTGTAACATCGAGAAACCCAACCAATGGTCAAAATATTCAAATCCAATAGACCACAACAGTAAAATCAATAGTTTCCGTCAAATAAATTAATTAAAATGATTTGTCATCTTTACGCAGTGTGGGCCACTGATGGCTCGATACGTGCCACTATAGAGCCCATAGACTAGAACCAGGTGATCGACGATTGGTATTCTGCGTTTGGAACCGTAAGCGAAATTCCGCCTTTTTAGCACGCAAAAATGTGCACATGAGGGGTCGCGCTCGTTTCCCAACAGATTGCGTGGAGGAGGCTTCATTATTGCACATTCCGAAGGGTCGCGCATGATTCTGGACGGTCGCTGGTTCTCGACGGAATGCATCGAGGAAGCGACATGAACGCGATTTCCTGCAAAGACTGGCGGTTGTGGTTGTTGCGTTGTTACGGCTGCAGTCGTTATGTTATATGAATCGCGGTTGTTACGCGATATGGGTCGACTGTGTCATACCATAGAACCATCTCACAAAAAAGCACAACCACGTCCCATATAGGATTGTGGATGCTAGGCACGATACATTGTTCGTCATATACACGACCCCTCTCGTTCACTCAACCATAATAGAAGAGCGTAGAATAAAATTCAGCATTTACTAATCAATATTTGACCCTCTTCGCCGGTCTACACATCTTCGCATTATTTTGTTGGGTTACTTCGGACTCAGCTATCGCCAGGCATTTACTCTCTAAGTCCGAGCTCGGGCTAGAAGAGTAGTTTGCATGTTGGATCGTGGTAATAATTTCGTTAACGTCGTGGTTGCTATGAATTATGGATGTGGTTGTCGCCTAAGAAAAAACGTGGTTGTCTTGTAACGGTCAGATATAGGGGTCGTTATCGCCGCGTTATATGGGTCGTTATTGACATGACCAACGGGTCGTAGTCGATATAAATCGTGTTCTCATATTAAATTGGTCGTCGTCGTCGTTCACCTCTGTAACGGATCGTGGTCCTAGTCCATGTTGGGTCGTATTCGACAAAGAACGAATTTTAGAGGAGCACGGCCCATACAACACGGACACCACGATCCATATATACTGAGAACCACGACCAATTCGACGTGCAGTAACAACTGCGCAAACACAACAACGATCCAGTCATTATGACAACCACGATCCGTATTTCACAGGCAATTACAACCCATATAACATTACAATTAAGACAATGTAGAATGAAAACATCGACCCTTATATCATTGTGTTAACTGTCAGACGAGAAGCTCATTGATGGACAGGACTCCACAAGTTTCTTACACTATCCATTACAGTGGGTTTGAAGACGCGGCCGCTGTAACCACCTTAACCAGTCGTGGATTCTGTCACATGGGGATCGTTGTTGCCTTACGTGTAGATCGTCACACAACGACAAATACTGACACGACCAACTCTTGCAAATATCTCAGAAACTACTCTGGCGGCAACAATAAATTCACCGACGAACATGTTCTCCACATGCACATAACTGCCTCGTATATGTATACATGGGATATTAGACACCTACGCATGCAAGTACTTCTTGCAAAATATAACATGGTCGTGATTGTACTACATATTTGATCGCGAGCCTTTGCATGCAGAGGATCGAGGCAACTACTGGGCCTCAAAGGGACGTGATAAACATTTGTCATGCCACACGTTTTGTTGTTGTCGTCTATGCTTAGGTCGAAGTCGAATATCAAGACCATCCACCATCTGATCCACGAGTTTCTTCTTTACACCACGAACGTGATTGTCATGCTGTAGAGATCGTTGTTGTTAGCTGCGTTGAGTTGTGGTTCACATGCACGACCCAACGTTCTTTATATATATCCATGACCCTTCTATTCGGAATCAGCGGCACATTCAAATGCATTAAAACGCATTAATGACGATACCTACCCACCCTTTGGAAGAATCCCCACCCCACATTAACCACTTCTTCATGACCTATAAAAGTGATACTTGGGTAACATCTTTTTGGTTAATCCGAACCACAAATCCATCCCACACTATCTCCCGCTTAATTCCGTGTTCTGTTTGGAGATCTCTCAAACTCTATTCGCACGGCAACAATAAGTTCACATTTAAAGTGAGAGTGCGGTTGTCATGGGTTGTGGTTGTCATGTAGCATTGGTCGGGGTTATTCCGATGTAATTATGGTCATGGTTGTCATGTTACATGGGTCGCCTTTATTGCATATTCACCACGATCCATAACATGGGATATTCGATATCTACATATGCCATGTCGTAACTTTGATGGGCAGATTTCCTTCCTTCTCAACGACAACAGATCAAACTGAAGATTTCCATACACTCATGTCTCATAACATCATTACTCAACCACACCTCCCCTCTATATACACAGCAGCGGGAAGAAAACTCTCTCGCTCCGTAGGAGAGAGAGAGAGAGTGACCTTGGTGTGTTATTCATGGTGCTCCATCCTCGACCATCCGCGTGAGCAACTCGTTGACCTATGAAGGACCGGAACGTTGAATGACCATTGAAACACCACGACCCATAGTTCATGATATCCACGACCCATAAAACATGACAACCACGACCATAATTACAAGACAATGTGAAGATCTGTTCTCTTGGAAGGGCAACCAAATGACTAGCGAAAGCACTTTTGGGAGTGTCTTGTTTAAGCCTCACCTTCTCAACAGAGTTCTCCATCTCGCTGTCTGCCCTTCAAAGAGAACAGATCCTCACATTGTATATTAATTATGCCCGTGGTTGTCAGGTTTTACGGGTCGTGGTTATCATGCAACATGGGTTGTAGCGTTTCAATGGTCATTCACCGATCCGGTCCTACATAGGTCAACGAGTTGATCACACGGACGGCCGAGGATGGAGCACCATGAATAACACAACAAGGTTACTCTCCCTCTCCCTCTTAAGGGAGAGAGTTTTCAGAACCCGCTGTTGTGTTTATAGAGTGTGTGGGAATCTGCCCGTCCACGTAGTTTGATCTGTTCTCGTGGATAAGAATGGAAATCTGCCCATCCTATCATGTAATATTCGTTGTGGCTGTAATGTAACATGCATCGTTGTTGTCAGCGTAATACGGGTCGTGACTGTAATGTAATATGCATCGTGGTTTTCAATACAAAATGCCTTGTGATTGACATGTTAAGAGGATCGTGGCTCATTGTTGTCGTCTCATGCCGTGTCAAAGTCGAAGATCAAGACCATCCACCATCTGATCCACGAGTTTCCTTGCTGTCAACCACGAATGTGATTGTCATGTATATAGAGGTCGTTGTTGTTGGGTTGTGGTTCACACATACACACACACACACACACACACTCACACTCACACTCACACTTATCGATTCATGAACCATGGTGCATGATAACCACGATCCAATGTAGAGAATGATCGTAATGAATTGTTGTGCTTTTGAACCACGACCCATAGATTGAAATGGTGAACGCAACTGATCATGGTACTGTAATAATATTATACCTTGAGGACATGGTAAGCTTAACAACGGGTGATGGCACCCGTGACAGGTGGACCGAGGTTAAACAACCGTTGCCAGTGACAACGATCAAACTAAGAAGACAACGACCTATCGTCAATCGATCCAGGGTCCATGTATCAATGTCGAGACAAGACCTATCCAATGACAAATCCACGACCCAAATTTCATGTCAACCACGACCCAACGTGGACTGTAATCACGTCTGTTTGCATCCGAGCGACTAACGGAAGATCGGTAGTGCAAAAAAGTCAGTGCAAGAAACTAAGACCCTTACCTATAATATTTTATATTTTGACAATGACTACTACAATCACTGATTCACATCAACTACAAAACGTGTTATACGACAACCACGATCGGTATAACAAGGCAAACACGACCTTTAAATACTTACACGCAGGATCCAAATATCATAACTGATCGAGGTATATAGAACACTACAGCAACGACCATATTGAACGATACCACGACCAATGGAACATTGATAATTGGTAGGTCGTGAATGTCCATTTCGTTGTGTCGCCGCATGATGAATACTGGATCGGTGTCGTCAATAGAGAACCACGCCCAGTATAACATGACATTAACGACCCAATCCCTCGTGTGAGCCAAGACCCATGTCATCTTCACGACGAATCTGCAATGCAAACCACGACCAAACCTCGATGGGTGCACGTTGAAGAGAATAAACACGACCACGACGGATCTAACATGACACATGCATCCCATATTACATTACAAAACACGACAAATATAAACTCGAAATCACGATCCATTGAAAGAGAGCCACGACGGAATTGTTTACGCTTTATGGTAAGACACCCACGATGGAGTTACAGTAGGAAGAAGATCTCCCTTCGGACAGCAATCTTGCGCCTAACCTCCGTTCGCAGATATTACTTTCATGATTGCTCTGATTCGCCTTCTGCTGCCCCTGTTTTGTGCTTCTCCGCCAAGACTGATCTCTCTGCTTCATCATTCCAACGCTGACATGGCAAAATATCGAGCATATGGAACATATAATAAGGCCTATGCCAAATATGTCATTGGTATGAAAAAGACCAATTCTTACCGAATCGGAAGGTCTCCAAACTGTAGTCTAGTTACGACCCTTAACGATCAAAGAAGATAATGGTGGTAATATCTTGACTCCTTTGCTCCACGTTATTGTCTTAAACCAATGTTCAAATTTACTAAAAGATAAAAGAAAAAAAAAACCATAAGAGATGAGAGAAGAGAGTCGAAAAAACGCATGGGGAACCTTTCCTTGTCTTGTAGGTTTCCGAAGAGATGTTCAATGACTCTGCATCAATTGGGATCGACTCGACGTAAAACATTCAAGGCGGCATAAAACTCAGGTGGGCCATATTCACTTGTTCTAGCTTTGCATTGAGTTGCCCCCATTCTTTTTATCCCAGTTAATGCATGGTCAATGAACATCTCTTTAAAAACCAATTGATGGTTTTCGAAGAGATGTTCATTGACCATGCATCATTTGGGATAAAAAGAATGGGGGAACTCAATGTAAAGCATAGAACAAGTGAATATGGCCCACCTGAGTTTTATGCCGCCTTGAATGGTTTACGTAGAGTCGATCCCAATTGATGCATGGCCAATGAACATCTCTTCAAAGACCTACAAGACAAGGAAAGGTTCCCCATGAGTTTTTTCCGTCTCTCTTCTCTCATCTCTTATGTAATTTTTTTTTCTTTTCTTTTCCATGTAATTTGAACCAGCTGTCCTCTGTTAGAGACACATAATAAATTACATAATTACTTGCTTGCCGTTAATTACAAACTAAATTTCTGCAAACACGTATGCCATGCCCTAACCTTTTTCCGATGGCTGGGTGCCCGTTGAAATTGTCTAGTTGGCGGAGATCGGAAGTAGTCTACAGAACTTCCAGCGGAGACCTTTGAGCTTTAAACAGATTGTGAACGTCACGAGGAAGGAGAAGGGTTCACGAATAGAGGAAGATAGCGATATGGGCTCTATTATTTCTTGAATATCGCTCCGTTGTTTTGAATGAGATGGCAAAAAATGCATGAACCGGCTTGTGGAAGTTTCAAAGAAGGTACCACTCTTATAGTGGCAATTCAATGGCCAACGAGCGATTCGAAGGGTCACATGTCATTCGGCGCGTTCGCACGGATAATGAAGGGTCGCGCTCGGTGCCCAATGTATTACGGGGAAGGAGCGTCTTTAGGGCGTGTTTGGCCGGACCAATCCCATGGGATTAGGAGGGATGGAAGTGTTTTTATGGTAATGATCGTGGTGATAGTGGATGTCGGCTAATCCCAAGAGATGGGACGACTTCGGATGGCGAGCGTGTTTGGGATGGCCATTGGATTCACTGTACACCATCGACATCCAGCCGGGCGTGTTTGGGTATGGCATTAGACCTCCATATGTTTGTCCATAAAAATATCGACCATGAGGGTGTTTTCCCTTTTGAAGAAGAAGCCTCCTTGTGCGTTGAATATGCAGTTGGATTCTGCTTCCGAATTCGGATTCTGCAGAGCAAGGTGGTCACAACGTGGTTGCGTAAACAATGGAGGTTTTCGCAGAGAGGATCCGCACTGAGTGGGCCACGCATGGAGAAGGGTTGAGAAAGAACAGGAAAATCGAAAGAAATTTTGCGGTGGAAATCCAGAATCATTGGGATTTCCATTGCGCTGCAAACAAGGCAACCATGTCGCTGTGACTTGATGTGGCCCACCTCTGTGATCGGTTTGGGTAATCCAATCCGTTTATCATGCTTAGAGGATGGGTTCAGCCCATTACAAGGACTTTTGCGCAATCCACAGCACACGCAAATTGGTCTGCAACCGGTCCCATTACAAGGACTTTAGCACGTTCATGCACGGTAGATCGAGGTTGTCCCACAGGTTGGATCGTGGTAACTAATCACACTGAGTCGTTGAGCTTTAGGCAGATCGTGAACGTGACTGAGGAAGGAGAAGGATCACGACTAAAGGAAACGCAGTTGAAACGGAATAGAGTACAAACCTCGCAGTGGAAGAGGCTTTCAGACGAGCGAAGCGAGGAGGAGAAACAACGTCGCCCTCTGGCGGTTGGCCCCTGGATGTTGGCTTCTCTAGGAAAGCAAGAGAAAGGGGAGGAGAGGGCCTCTCAAATGTGCATTAGTGCGACATCTGCCCCATCAGAGAGTCGTGGTGCAGGTGATGGGTGGTCTGTGGGGCCCAGCAAGATGTATGTGCTTCGTCTACGCCGTTCGTCCGGTTTAAAATATCATTTTACGGCATGAAGCGAAAATCGAGAGTGATACAACTCTCGGGTGGACCACACTCAAAGAAAATAGTCATTATTGGATATCCACCACTATGATCCCCCAGGTCCCACCGTGATTGGATCATGATTGTTTTTGGTCTCCTGCCATACAATGATCTTTAGAGATTATATGGACGGAATGGATGAAACACGTAGTTGGTGGTGGGACCCACAGAGCCCCGAGCGCCAGCCATTGGACGGTGTCCCGGGGAGTAGCCGAACCGTCCATTTCTCGGGGGTTAAGACAGCGGGTGACTTCTGCTTCACGCCAGGACCGTACAATTCCTAAACCATGGTCAGGGGCAATTTCGTCCAATAAAAGGTCCAAAGGCTGTCAGAAGGCTGTTTAGGGAATATATGGAGTGTGGTAGCGATCGAGGTAAATTTCGCAAACTTCGAGGCCGGTACGGTCAATTTCCCTTATGGAAAATGCGGGTCAGCCCGCATTGGCTGGGATTCCCAGACCAGTGCATTGCGGGAGTGACGAGGTTGTGTGCGCACACCACTCTAGTGGGGTCCACTGTGATGTCTTTGGAGGGGTCTATTCCGTCCCTAATCTTGGCCAGATCATGTGGACCAAAGCGTTCAAACATGGAGATGATCCAGAGCTTCCGGTGGACCACACCACCAGCCAACGTTCACAGTTGAACAAGATATTGTGGGAAATTAGTTAGGTGTATTGCATGTAACTTCTTGATTTTAAGCATAACTAGAGCAAAGGTAGGGTCCACTAACTGGTGGAGATCATCCCATAAGGAGTGTTGAGCTTTCATGATGACAATCCTAGTTGGGACATGCTTGCTTTGGGGAGGAAGAGACGGAAGTAGTTCCGCTTTGAATGTAAGCTCTATTTTGAATACGCTGAAGGATTTCTGACTTGGAGAGACGTGATTGGTTGTGGCATGGGTCCCTCGTGATGTTGCTTAGGCAAATCTTCTCCCTTTATTTTCTTTGTATGATAAAATTAGGCCATGGACCAAAATATGGGGTGGATCCGAGTTTTGGATGAGCCACACCATCCGCCAACATGTGATGTGGTGATAATTCTATTTTACGTCCGCTGTTACAACATGAGTTTCTTTTCTACCTTATTGTTCAAAATAGATGGGGTCCACCTGTGATGATCTTCTGGAAGATCCACTCCATTCACCGTCTTTGGCACACCGTGCTAACCCATGGTCCCAAATTTGAAGTGGATCCGAGCTTCAGGTGGGCCGCACGATCCCACCGAGTAGTGAGAATTCACACCGTTAGAACTATAATGGTAACTCACGTAAACAGTGACATGCATGTAGTGTGTTACCATATTTACAATTTTACCCATTTCCTTTTCAAAACTTCTGCCATCTGTAACTCATAAGTCTACCGTCTAAATGTGATGAAATTTGACAGGTGATCTTTATTTTTCACGCTCTTTCCGTCGACCAAATTTGAGCTATGATCTCTCAAGGATGACTAAGATACCACTTCAATGGGCTATACTACTCTGGGGTTTCAATGTCATGTTTATATATGTCTATTTGTAGTATTATCCGGTAGTTTGGACCTGTGTTCTAAGATCTTCAAAATGACCGATTCATCCTAATATTCGGGTGGCCCATTTAGTGATCCAAACATGATGGATGGTCAGATGAGCTTCTAAAAATAAGAGGACTTGATGATTAGAACTTTATCCTTGAATGTAGGTGAATGTATGGTCAGTTTAGTAAATGGATGGACATAATGTAGATTTTTGGAGTGATTAGGGGTAGGGCTTATATAACGTTAGATTCGAGCAACTTTCTTTACTCATGAAGGTTTGTTAGATTTTGATTCTAATATTGATTCTAATAGTGGGCTAAGCATATTCATATGGCGTGAACAAGATGGACGGATCAGAATCTTGATCTGATAAGTATACGAACGGATGTAGAAGTCAAGTAGCTGATTTACTATGATCTAAGAGCTGAAATTCGAGGTATGCAGTTAATTTGTGATAATTAGGCATGATATAAAATTTCATATGAGACAGACCATGGAAATCATGTGATCTAGTGTTCACGGGTCTAAGTTAGTGACAATTTCGTAATTACTGTCGATCTATGAGTTTTGGGAAATTTAATGGCTCCACACGGTTATAGACATGTTTCTAGGCAATTCTTACAAAAGAATGCATATCTAAATCATTATGGATAGGAAGTTATTCGCCACGTCTTCTAAGGGAAGGTACTTATGTCAAATTACGTAATGGATGGGCTTGTCTTGAAATTCAACGATCAGATAGCTTGATTTATGAATGAAGATCATCTCCAATGGTTAAGCTAGTATTAGAGAAATGATGTAACTCTAGAATAGTTGGATTGGTATCGTATACATGTATATGTCACGTTGAATCTTATGGTAACGCTCGAGGACTTTCGATGCCCGAGCATCGAAAAGTTGGGGGCGTTACAGGGTTGTGGCTGAGATGAACTAGCCTCCGTTATTTCATTAGAAGTAGGGAATCCAAAGGAATAATCAACAGAATCAACGGGTTGCGGTTGAGATGAATTAGTTTCCATTAGCCTATCAAGGCGTGATTCAAGTGCTTCTACTAATTTCCTCATGCCAATAATATAGTCTGTGTAACTTGGATATGACTCCTCTTGGATCATTTCTGGTGAATATTCAAAAGTGGTTGATCCACGAGGGTTCTTACCATGTTGTTTTACTGACTCAACCTCGACATATTTCTGTTTCCACTGATCAAAACTATACGGGTCATCTGTCGGGAGTTGATACGCGTCATCATTCCAATAATCACGTACTGTTTTCTTAACTCGTGGAATACAATTATTCTCCCCCAGATAATCACTGAAAGACTTCTTAATCGGTGGAGCATCATATTCCAATTGATTCTCGAAGATATTTTCAGAAAAATTTTGAGGCGTAGGCTGTTTTCCATAAGCTATCTCAACATACTGTCGTGCCCACTCATTCATATACATGGTTCCTAACTCTGAATCTAATCCTAAGTAAAATAAAAGAAAGGATCCTACAGCGGTATGGAAAGTAAGAGAGGGAGAAGTTAGAAGGAAGGTACCAATTAGAAATTCCTATGTTAAGATCTTACAAAAGAAAACAAAAGAAATTAGTTCCTAAAAATAGATATTCTAAAGTTAGAAAATTCTAAGATGAAAATAGAAAGTTAGTTTCTAAACTGGGAAGAATTCCTAAAAATAGAAAATACAACCCTAAGCCTAAAATAGAAAAAGTAGAGAAATTAGAAAGATATCACCTAATTAGAAGTTTTTATCTTAGAATCCTACAAAACAAGAAAACAGGTTAGTTTCTATAAATAAAAAAAAAAACCTAAACCTAAAGTTAGTAAAATCCTAATCTTAATCTAATTCTAAAACTAATTAATTTCAGAAAATCGTAGTCACAAGTCCTCCGAAGCAACGGCGCCAAAAACTTGTTCACTCCCCAAGTATAGGGTTGTGATGTGGTAATAATCTCGGTAAGACCGAGGTCGAATCCACAGGAACTGAAACCTGTACGTAATCTGAAACTAACTAGGGCTAGAACTAGAATAAGATGAATTCTAAATCAATTGTGATTTGAGGAATAATTGTGAAATTATTATCTAAAACTGAGGAGAAATTCAGAGGAGGGACACTAGGGATTCAGAGGATCCACTTGTAGAGATCAGAGAGATCTTATGCCAGTATCACAAATTATGAAAATTTACTGAACTTGCTTGATATAGTTTTTAAAGAGATGAAAGGTATATGAATTAGAATGGATTCTATCACCAAACCATGCCCAGGAGACAAAGCAAACAACAGAATTAAACTAATTACCAACCAATCAACATGCCATGAAGGTTAGAAAGGGTACCGTCATTCGACCATGCTCAGGAGACGATGGTGAACAATAGGGCTTCCTGACGTCATAAACATAAAGAGGAAAAGAACATGCTCAAAGCCATCGCAAACTCATTGTAATTTCAGTCACAACAGACCATTAAAGACTAAAAACATTCCCTTAATTAAACCCAAATCAACATCTGTTCAGTATAAATAAGAGGCACAAACGAAATCTCTCCCATCATGCCACAAGCTTCACCTCTTAGCCCTAGCTAAGAGGTTTAGCCCATAAACATGTTTAGGCTAATCTCTTAAACAAATATATATAAAAAAAATAAAAGAAAAAGAAAACAAAACAACACCCTAATGTCTTCTCTCTCTCTCACATATTCACGTTGAAGCCCAAGCCTCCACGGCTGCTCCACACCTCCCTTTCCCTTCTTTTTTTTTTCTTTCTTTTATAGTAGTTCCAGTCGGTCATTGAGAGTGGTAGGTTGCTGAGAGAAAACAGCTTCCACAAGACGGGTCGGTGGCTGCGTAAGGAGTTACGCAGTCCGATTCGCAGAACATGCGTAGCTATAGGTAAGGAACCGAGATTGTTGCTCGCACTCGACTTCCTGGCATCCACAAACAACATAAAGAAAGGCATCCCTAAGAACGGTTTTGGGTTGTGAACAAGATATATGGTCTGGATTGACCATCCGATCAATGATGGTGGCCCACCTGGATTGACCGCAGCTCGGTTTTCTTGTTTATGCAGCAGCAGAAAAGTATGCTTAAATAACCAATTTTCTTAATGTTTTTTTTTTCAATAATGCAATGTCCCTGGGGTTTATCTTTGATCAGCTACACCTTGGACGGTTCGGATCACCAATTCGAACGTGATCAGGCTCACAAAACTGGCCCTCAGCGGCCGGTTTTCTCGGGTGCTCGAACAGGGCATGCGAAAACTCTTCGCTGTGGTGCTGGTGGGTCCCATTGAACTGTTGTTTTGCAAAATCCATGCCGTCCACTGGATGTACAACGAAAAACCCTCCAGGAAGGGGAATTTGGGTTTGATTTGGTGTGGCCCACAAGAATTTCCTTTCCTACCGTTCATTAGATGTAGTACAATAAATCACGTTAATGGGGCCTAAAGAAAAACTTGGCAAAGGGCGGGGCCCTCTTCTAGATCACATGGACGGTTCAGATCGTCCGATTGAATGATGTGTGGGGCCCGCTATGTAAAAACGGACGGACAGCGTCCGTTCGCTGTTTCCGGGCGTGAAACAGATCGGGTCAGCGCCCGCTGACCCGATTTCCCGGTCCGGTGCATTTTGAGTGCACCTGTGTATTGTGCACAGGCACGGCCAGTAGGGGCCACTTGAGTTATGTATAGAAGATCCATTCCATTCATCAGTTGTGTCACCCATTTTATGGGGTTGTGACCAAATTTTAGGCATATCCAGATTACAGGTGGGTCCAGAATCCGAATTTTAGGGGCTGATCTATTCGTTGGGCCACTTCCTGAGATATCCAATAGCTAAAATTTTATGTGTACGGTTAATTTATGGCCCCCATCCCATGTATGAAATTTTGAGTCAATCGGATGGCGGGAACCCTGTAATCTTGCACTCTATACCAATTTCGGACCTCTTTAACATAAACGACTTGATTTCCTCGGATCCCTGGCTTGTAAATCCTTCAATCTTGGTCCTCTGGAGTCCATCCCTTGCTCTGATGACTTCGAAACGCTAATTCCATACTTTTAGCACCCTGTTTCCGTCCAAGCTCCTAAACACACATTGCAGCATAAACACAGTTAAATTGAGCCGTTAAACAGTACCATATTCGTAAAATCAGGTAATTACTAGGGTCTGATATGCAATATTTGACCCTCAACACCCACCCTAATGTATGTATTTTACATCCACATGGACGGTGCATGTGCAGCCCACCATAATGCATTTCAATCCATGCCGTCCATCTGGACGGGGTGGTGTGGGGACGCACCATAATGTATTCCATATCCACACCGTCCATATCATAGGACGGTGGGACCCATGCGGCCATGTAGCTGCTGTGTTGCGTCAGTAAGTGGGACCCACGCAACTATGAAGCTGCTATACTACACGTCAACAAGTTATGTGGGTCCCACCTGAAATTTGGGTCTATCCCATTCCCTTTGATTGTGTATGTGGGACCCACCCTAATATATGGGTTCTATCCTCATCGTCCAGCTGTATGGATGGTGGGATGCACCATGATATATGAGTCTTATCTCCACCATCCAGTGGTCTGGACGGTGGAAACCATTGTGATGTGAGTGCTTTATCTGCACCGTCTGTCTATGGACCCCACCTGATGTGTGCTGTGTCCAGCATGTGCACATGGACCCCACTAGATGTATGTGTTGTATCTGCACACCGTCCCTTTGGACGGTGCTGTGTGGGCCCACATGATACATGTGCTATACATACATACCGTTCATTTAGATGGTGTTGCGTGGGCTACCCTGTGATGTATTTTGTGGCCTATCTGTGAGGCCCACCTTGATGTATTTGTGGCCCATCCATGAGGCCCACCTTAATGTATTTGTGACCCATTCATTAAGGCTCACCTTGATGCAATTGCAGCCCATTATGATATATTTGCAGCCCATGTGATGCGGCCCACTTGATGTATATGAGGCCCATTGCGATGTATTGCAAGGCCCATGGGACGTGGCCCATTATAATGTATTTGAGGCCCAGATGGGAGGCCCATTATGATGTATATTAAGCCCTTACGTAAGGCCCATTATGTTGTATATGAGGCCTCGGCGTGAGGCCTATTATATTGTGTATGAGGCCTTTGTGTACGGCCCAATGGGATGTGATTGGGCCCTTATGTGAGGCCATGGGCCCATTATATGTTAGGCTTTATGTGGGCCACTTTTTGGGAACAATGTTTGTTAAATGCCCACATTGATGGGCAATGATGGTTAAATGTCCACATTGTGACCCTCCCTTAGGCCTTGTTAGGCCCATTCTCATCATTCTCTAAGTGGGTTAACCCAAATTATTGGGCCCCATTAATATTGTATAGTCCATCATCGGCGTAGACGGATGACTCCGTGCTACCGGATTTGGCATATCCACGGTCGAGGGCCGATCTTTATATTATGGTTTAGATTGGCTGTTCATCTATGGACCCCGCCTTGCATATTAGCCGATTATCGAGGTCGATTATCGATGCCGGTTATCGACACCGATTACGAGTATGCTTAGTATATCATCATAATACATGCCTATACGCATTATCTGTATGCTTGATATAAGCTGTGGTTAACATTGCATATGCCATTGGATAGTTTATTATAAGAGTCCTTGATAGGCGAAGATTGTCTCACATGAACGCACGGTATGCGCAAGATTGATGCATGATTGGATTGTATGACTCATGCATCTTGTATTGTGTGTTGTGATTACTATATGTCCTAGTGACATCAGGGCCGTAGCCTCCACAGGCATATCGTGGATGACAAGATTGGACACCAGAAATAATGTTATTAACATCAGGGCGCCATAAATGTCCCTGGGTGAAAATCTCTAAACCTGACGGTACTGAAAGATGCTCCAATGTTGAGACCGAGTGGATACATAAGCATACGAGGACTGAATACCAGGAGGCTGCGTATCCCACTGTATCGTGGTCGGTTGGAAGGGGGTGTGGCCTTACTCGCCCGAGGGTAGGGGCAATTACTAGATTGAGTATGAATAGCTCGTAAATGGGTCCGCTAACGATGTGCCGGATAGGTATTAGCAAGCTATTGGCCAGGCGGATAGTGAGGTTTCTTACGCCTACTTGGACGGCGCGCCTAAGGAAGGGGCAATGCCATTTAGAGTGTACGAAACCCCGGTGATTATCCACTAAGAACTGTATTGATATATGATGCTCCAAAGATGAGCTGGATTGATATGTGGATTGGTATGCTTAAGCTGCATCTTGCACATGACTTGGTTATGTAAGACTTGTATTGTATGGCCTTTGTGTGGCCGATAGCATTCATGCCTTGCATGACATAGCCTTGGTACGGCTGATTGCATTCATGGACTCATCAGCATGATTCCGCATTACTCTGATATTGCGTCCTGAGCACGCTCATATTGCACACACACTTACACCACCTTCTAAGCTTTTTATAAGCTTATGCACGATTGATGCGTGCAAGTGACGCCAGGACGCAGCTGTAGCTTAGTAGGAGTAGCAGCGTGCAGTCGAGCTTCAAGAGTTTCCGTTATTACTAGCATTGTATTTCTCTTTATGTGCATTGTACCTTAAAGTTTTTGATCATAGTAGATTTTATGATGGCGTCTTGGTTATTGTTCGTGGGTTATGCTTATGGTTATGCTTATTACGAATCAAATTCATGTAAAAAAAAATCTTCCTTATATGATCCCAAGATTGGAACCTTGTATATGGGTGCCAGGAGCCGAGAATGGAGTACTACAGAGGTTGTTGGTGCCAAATTCGGCGATCGAAAATTTTGTAAGGCCGGTTTCCGAGTTTGGGGTGTAACTGAAGTGATGGTTCATCATTTGTCGCAACAGCAAATCAAAATTGTTGCGAAGTTTTCAAGTTGGTTTTTGGGCGATACTTTGCGATGGACCGAATCCATCGCAAAATCTTCAGTTGTGACAGTTCAAAAGTCCATCAAAAAATATTCAGTTGTGATGAACAATCTCCAAATCCTTCGCAAATCTAATTTTTGCTAAATGATGGACATTTTCCATTAGTGATGGATGTATTCCGTCGTTAAAATCCATTGCAAATTCACAACGTACAATGGAATAGTGATATGATTCATACGAAAATTGAAAGACTTGTGATGCAACTGAGAATAGCCAGCCTTCGAAATTTGCAAATTTGAACCATGCATTATCGACTTCAACTTGATCCTTGTCACTATATTCATTGTGAAGGGAGAGATTGGACAAGATCTGCAGTAATATCATTCGACGCTGTAATTGGTGTACCAAATCTGATAATCAGTTCTTGGATGGGAAGAATGCAGCAAGCTTTTTGACAGGAACTCTACCCTTCATAGGCATGGTCCATCCTATGATAACAATTAATTGACGAGTAGGCTGGACGGCCATAAATCTGAGATGGTGGTAAAGACTGGATATATTATTGGGAACCAATATTGGAGGGAGAAGGATTGGACGACCACAGTTAAAAATGAAGCAGATCCAAATCTCACTTGGGACACGAACTGTGGTAATTGAATGACCACCATTAAAAACTTCGTTGGGGTTATTGGAATGTTTATTTTCCATCCAACCTGTTAATAAGGTCACGAAGACATGGATGAAGGGACCACACAAATATCAGCTTGACCCGAAACTTTTGTAGCCTAAGAAGTTTTTAATGGTCGGCATTCGATCACCACTGCTTCCTGTGGTGTGGTCCACCTAAGATTTGGATCTGCTGCATTTTTGAGCTCATGCCTTTAAATGATCTAGTGAAACAGATGGACGGCGTGGATATAAGACACATACATCAAGGTGGGCCCAACACACACTCAGATTCACCGAAGCCACGCGGGAGAATAGTAAAAAATAATAGTCCACGATTCCAGAAGCTTCTAAACTCAGACACGTTTTTGCCGCAGCGAAGCAATTCTCCTTCATTCTTTCTACGTGTCAACCATCCTCTCTCTCTACGCGGCCTTATCTTCAATGCAATTATATGATAATTCGGCCCGTAGTTTTCGTACGGAACACATTCATTTTAATATTTGACATGAAGAAATCAGTCTGTAATAATCTAGACTATTCATATTACTTTATATTTCATTATATAATAATAAAAAAATCCTCAACAAAAAAATATCAATATTTATATTATTTTTCTAATTTAGACCGTCAAAATAAAGGAAATCACCGTTTAGATTCAACTGAGTAGTATCTAATCTGTTAGATTTTTTCGGGATAGATATTTTATTTATACTTTATCTGTGATGTAATAAAACTGATGAACGGTCTAGATCACTGAACCATCGTTTCACTTATCAGATTTTAAAATTCGTGTATACTGTGCAAAGACGCGGCCCTCTATCTGAAATCTACTTAGTCGTTAAGACAAAAGCATATGACGTTTTCTTTAAAAAAAAAGTAAAAAATGGTCAGGAAAGAAGGGCGACTTTACTTAAATACCCTTTCGAGGGAGGTACCGTGCCTCCATGTCACCGCTGCATACGTGGCACTCAAAGACAGATCGTAACCGTTCATTCGGTAGGTCCAAGATTAGGAAATACGGATGTCTGGTCTACTTGCCCACAACTCGGACGGTTATGCCTCAAAACCTTTCCGTACAACAGAATCCTGAAACAACGGTCTGCAAACCAACGGCTAAGAAAAATAAATGAAGCAACAGTCTACATCCAGCAAAAAAACAGAAAAATAATGGACGGATGAGATCATCCAATCCATGATATTGTTTTTTCATCCAACATACAAAGTGACGATCATCAAATCAACGGTCTAGATCACATGTATCCCACTTGAGATGAGGACACTCGACTCCGTACAGCCATTTATCGTAGAAGGGTATTTTCGTCAATAGGAAAGTTCCATGTGAACGTTGACATTTAAGTAAGGTGCCGTGACACGCCCATCTATTTCTTTCTATAAATGCATACCACCCTCTCCAAAGCATTATATTCCATCTTCCAAGAGCCAAAACACCCTCAACACCAGCAATCTCGTACCGTTGTAGTGCTATCGGGTATTTTCTTTGTTATCAACACCCACAATCTTCTTTGGTTATAGTAGTTTTGTGTATTCGATAGAGGCATGAATACCAAAGGAGAAGAAAAGCAGCCACTTCAACAAGCAGCAGGAGAATCATCACCATCTGAGAAGTGGGGCACTAAGTACATGGGCCCACCTGCTCCACCATCAGCCCACCCCCTCAACCAGCAAGCAGCCACGTGGACAGCATGGGACGAGCAGCATCCATACGTGCTGGGCCACACTGAAGGGGAAAAGCCCAGAAACAGTCCGTTGGAATCTGTTCTACACACCTTCAATGAATGGGGAAAGAAGGCAGAGACCATGACTTCCAACATCTGGCACAACCGTAAGTTCCATCTGTTTTAATTGAAAATCAGTGACTCGGTCGAGTCAGGGTGACTCAGAACTAGAGCGAGTTGCACCGAGTCGTCCGAGTCTTAAAACCGTTCGGGTGGGAGTGGGTCCGGGTGACCCTACCCAACCGACTTAAAATTTTCTAGCCTAAGTCCGACCAAACCCAACCCATAGGGTTGGAGCCGGACTCTAGCGGACAGGGGCTTGGGCTCCTAAAGTTTGCTTGATATGGGCTGTTTTGGGCCGGTACAGTCATACCGTTGTTCTGGGAAAATATCAGCATGTATCGGGCCATATACACCAGTATGTATCAGGCGACATGCGCCAGTTTCGGTTGATACGTCGTGCACATATAGATTATGAATGGGTTGGGCCCAAATAGACCCAACCAGACCCAAAATACAAAAAAAATAGGGATATGTCCCGAAATTTTAGCCATCCAATCTCATGTTTGGGATTAAATTCTTTCTTTGGAAAAAATACTATATTAAGTGAAACTTGTGTTTGGTGGACCATGGAATTGTAATCAAGGGACTAGATTTCACAATTGATGTCGGTCACTTGTATGCATATGCAACTCGGTTGTCACGTGTTAAGGGTGCACATGGATGAATAGGATGGACAAAACACACATTGGTCCACAAATGTAGTGGATTTTGAAAATCATAAAAAATCACGTTATATCTCTTACTTGAATTGGATGATATGGTATCTAAATTAGTCCAATCTCATCAGTTATTTCCAAACGCTAGATGGAATTTACATGGGATCAAATGCTATTCCATACCACCTATTCCCACGCTCCAAACAGGTCCTAATTTGTCTAGCTGGGCATGCCTTTAGCCCAACATTCCACTCTTAAGAGCTGAGTTGGGTCCGGTTGGACCGTTGATCCCGATCAAATAAATTAGAGGGTCCAGCCCTAGCTGGCCCGTCCTGACAGTTCAAAATTCAGGCCCAATCAAATCCCAGCCCACACGCAACAAACATATACACCGAATTTCAGTGTGTAGTTCATATCTATCCGTGAGTATTGTCATGCATTTTGTAACTTCTCCCTTATATATATACAGTTAAAACGGGTCCATCTGTATCTGACGCTGCATGGGGGAAGCTGAGCTTGACAGCGAAGGCAATTACTGAAGGCGGGTTCGAGTCTCTTTATAAGCAGACCTTCCCGACGGAGCCCGTCGAGAAGCTGAAGAAGACATTTGCATGTTATCTATCAACATCAACCGGCCCGGTCGCCGGGACCCTCTACCTATCGAACGTCAACATCGCCTTCTGCAGCGATCGGCCGCTCACCTTCACTGCTCCATCTGGCCAGCAGGCTTGGTTCCACTACAAGGTACATTCCAGTCATTTGCTTGACCCCTCTGATGGTTTTGTTGAATCGTCTGGACCCGACTCGACTCAGTATAGAACGTGTCAGTCCGAAATGCAGAGTCTTTTAACCATGTTCACATGCCCAGGCCCGAATCTAGGCCCGTTTACATTTTCCATTGGCTTGGTTTGAGTCTAAGTTTCAGGCCCGTATCCAGGCCCAAAATGTAAATGGGCCGAGTTCTGACTAGCCTTAGCCCGGTCCAGGCATGGCCCGCTAACAGCCTTATTTCAGATTTTCTGGTTCTGTCTTATCTACAGTACACGTGGCATCTAAAAATCCGGACTGTCCGAACAGTGGGTCCCATTGAGTATCTGATTTGGCGCCTTGCCATCCTAATTTTCACCGTCTATTTTGTACCCCACCAATTGAATGGTGAGGATCACTCAGTTATTGTGGGGCTGTGCTCCATTTGTATGGGCCCTATGGTTTGGACTGTCTGGGCTGACATGCACGCACGCATACCATGCATATACACTGGATAGGACACCATAGCATAAGTATCATTTACCTATAAATAGAGAATGAGATCCAAGCCGTTCATCAGGGGTTTCAACATACATACGGTCCACCATTTGGTGGGAACGGCCTGATTCTTACTGAGCGGGCCCACCTCATTAATAAGGTGGCCCAGGCAGCCTGTTTCCAACCCACTTTGAATGAATGGCCCAGATCTCGGACACATCCACAGCTACAAACGGCTTATTGAAGCCTGTACGTAATAGGGGTTCCATGATCGGGTGGGCCACCCATGGATGGACCAAAAGGCCACGTCCGAATTCTTAGATAGCTATGACCCTTTTAACAATCGTTAGTTTTTCACCCCTTGATTATGGCTAGTCCGCAGTGGGTCCCACCGCAGTGATGGTCACGATCACACACACACACACACATCTAATCGCAGCAATCTGTCCTATAATTTAAATTTGTACTGAATTATATTACAAACAGGTACTTATACCATTGGCGAGGATCGACTCAATCAATCCAGTGATAATGAAAGAGAATCCATCAGAGAAGTACATCCAGATCGTTACGATCGACGGTCACGATTTTTGGTTCATGGGTTTTGTGAACTATGAGAAAGCTTGCACTCATCTCTCAGGGACATTGTCCGATTTCGTGGCATCGATAAAGAGAACCGAGCCACCCCTTCCCTACCCTTAGTTTGTTATATTACTCTTTTCACAGGAGAGATTTTTCTTTCATTCATTCTTTCTTTCACCTACCCTTTGTTTGTTATATTACTCTTTCTCAAGAGATTTTTTTTTTCTAGTATATGTTTGTGTTGCTAAGAATTACAATTTATTATTAAGTGTGGGGCCTGTTTGGAATGTGGGATTATAAATGGTACTGAATTGCATTAGGTGGAATTAACACCATTATTGTACAATGATTATGTGTCCCAAAATGCCGTGTATTTCGCAGTTCAATTTTCTTTTGGGAAAAACACTATATTAGGTGAAAAGTGTGTTTGGTGGACATTGAAATTGTAATCAATGGACTATATTTCATAATTGATGCCAATCATCTATATACCTATGCAACTCAATTGTCACGTGTCAAGGTGCATATGGGTGGATATTGAAATCGTAATCAATGGACTAGATTTCACAACTGATGCCGGTCACCTATGTACTTATGCAACTTGATTATCACGTGTCAAGGGTGCACATGGATGGACGGCATGGATAAAACACATGCATCAATGTGGGAGTGGATGATATGCTACTTCGATTACTCTAATACTTCCCGTCTTTTTCAAACACTAGATAGGATTTATATTACTAGATGATATGATACTTGGATTAGTCCAATCGTTCTCATCTACTCCTTGCATTAGGAAGATAGTCATTTGGATTCAGGACCACCAACTTTCTATTCCAAAATTTGCAGGTTCACCAGTGACATTCTCCTTCCATCTGACCTTTCCATTTCCCTGACCAAAGCTAGAAGGGTTTGTGCTTCTCACTCCAATAATTTTGTTTCCCAAAAATAATAAATTAAATAAAATGATATCTTATTATCCTGAAAGAACCTTCATGAAATGGCATTTCCAGTTATCAATAAATTGGTTTTCTGAAAAATAGGACATGGTTTTCTGAATTTTGGCATTTTGCCTTTTTAATATATTTTTCTCCAAAAGGAGGAGTGTTTATGCCATTTATCTAAGAAATGTGTTGATAGGAAGACTTGTTTATGTCATTCATTTAAGAAATGTGATGTGATTGTAAAACAAGAAGATGTGGTTTTGTCATTTAATTAAGAAATGTGTTGTGATTTGTGAAACTGTGTACTGTACAATTTAATTTTCTTTTTAAAGATGAAGTAATTTATTAGGCAAAGCAGAAAACAGAAACAACATAGAAGGAACAGGAAACAGAACAGTAAAAACAAAACAGAAAAAACAGAAAAAACGGAGAAGATAAAACTAAGCTAAATACAACATTGGAGAGCCCAATACAACCCAATAAAGTCATAGAGCCCAATCCATAAAGAACACTAAAATCTCAATGGAAACTCCCATGGAGGAAAATCAAAAGGTTTCGAAAACAACGATTATCTTCTCAGACCAAACAACCCGAAGAATAGCCGGGAGCAGGATTCTCCACCTTTTTCTCCCTAAAGATCATCCAACCAGAATCTAATCCTCAGACTGTTTACCAAAAGCCAACCTCGCTTCTTGGAATATTTTAGGGGCAACTGTAGCGGCTCCTTTCCATAGAAAGGAGGATCAATAGAGAGAAGAAGGTTTAGTCCACCACCCATGGGGGTTGTCCCATATTTAGCAGAAATAACCAGTTACCTAAGATTTTCCTGCTCTTGACAAAACCTTCAAACCTCTGCCTAATAAAGCCTCATTGACCAAATCCAGCCTTTTGATCCCAGCTCCACCTTTCAAGAATGGGGAACAAACCTCCTTCCAATTTAGAAGCAGGAATTTTCGAGAAGAAGAGCCCCCTTGCCAAAGGAACTCTATGAAGCTTACCAATCTATAGAAGGATCGACTTATAAGCGGACTTCAGAGACTGCAGCCAAATCCTCCTGAATACTGAGCTTGTAAGCGGACTTTAGAGACTTTGTTGTATTTATCCACTGAAGAAGAGAACATTTCAGTCATCCTTTCACGAGGAGGAGAAGAAGACAAACACAAGTTGAAACATATTCGACAAAAGTAGTATACATAAAAAAACATATGTAAAACATCAAAAGTTCAATGGAAGATGGCATAAAGTATCCCAGTTGCAGTTAGAAATAGAAGAATTAAGGACAAGAACAATGAGGACCACCTAATTCAAACATAAACAAAAACAAAAATAGAAAAGAGAAGAACGAAAAACCTTCATGTTCCAGTCAGTGATAAAGAAAAATTTTCGAATCAGGCATTTTTTTTCCCCCAAATTCAGAGGATGTGGATTCATGCAAGAAAACCATAAACTGCACATTTTCCTAGGCAGAGATGAGAAGATTAACCTGACACCAATCTGCAAAAGGAAAATTTACTTGATTGAGAAGCGTTAATGCCTGGTGGGCAGTCAATTGCAAACTTTTTGCCAATTTACCTTTTTAAAAGCCAACTTCAAATTGCTGGGAATAATCCTATGATGAGGATGATACGATTCTATTATTTTGATGTGAGGAATGTCCATTGTGCCCAGTATACATTTCTTGGAATACCATGCGAAAATTGCCATGTGGATGGTACCATCCAAATGGCAATTCTATTGAAAGCCAACCCCAAATTGCTGGGAATAATGCTACAATGATGACAATGATATGATTCGATCATTTTGATGCTAAAGGGGAACTATATGTGATTCACATGATGTCCATTGGCCCAGCATACATTTCTTGGGATACCATGCAAAAATCATCATTTAGATGATATGATCCATCCATAAGTTGGCCTTCTTTCTTATAACCTTCCATTTCCAAGCAAGTGATGGGACAAGATTCACTAAAAATGATTCTACAGTACCATAAGCAGTCTTTGATGGATCCTCATAAATAGGTGACTCATATATTTTATACAAACGATCTTGATCATCTATTTTATATGCTATTGATTGGATGATTTTAATGGTTTGATTTGTGTGATTTTTGCATGGTAGCCTATGAAATGAGTGATAGAACTAATGCATAGTTCAGATCAACCACTTGGATTGTCCAAAGGTTCGAAACAACTAGGAGGTCTGGATTATTTCTCCAACTTAAGGGCAATAAGATAGAAGAAAAGAACTACACAAACATCAACAGCTCTACATGTGGCTGATATCTCTGCAACATCCACCTATATGATGATCCAAACCAGCAGTCTTGAATCTTTAAGAGATTTGAATATTCTGGACCATATATGTTTGATCCATGCTTGGCATGGAATATGCCTACGGATCACTAAGAATCTGATTTGGAGAATGGCACGGAATATGCCTAGGAATCGTGAAGAATCTGATTTGGAGAATGGCTTTGCTCAGCATTTGGTGGGCCATGTGGGCAGAAAGAAACAATAGGTGCTTTAATAATTCCAGTAAGCCAGCAGTTGGAATTGCCCAAAGAGCAAGAGACAAGTCATAGAATGGGCTAGCTCTGTTTCATCTTTATAGGGTTGTAATTTGGATTTCCTAGGGTAATTCCGGTCGCCTTCTCAGTGCCCCTTGTCTATTGTTGTCTTTTCTGTTTTGTCGTTTAATAAAAATTTCGTAACCTTTCAAAAAAGAAGAAGAAGTGCAGCTGCAATGCTAACATCAATAACAACCCTCATTTTCATTGGCGATAAAAATACATACAGAACCGATAATTACAAGAAAAAATGAGTCCCTATTCTTGAGTATATATGCACAGCTGTAATGCTAACATCCATAACAACCCTCATTTTCTTGGCGATAAAAATACATACAGAACTGATAATTACAAGAAACAATTGAGTCCATGAGTAGGGACAATACCTTACGAGAGAAACCACGCGAAGTGGTGTTCCCTCCTATGTCACCTCCAAGAGAGGAGAACAACCGAATTTTCCCAAATAATTCGTCCAACTATCAATACAATTAACTATCTAAAATCCGAGTTAGAGGTGAGTGAATTCTCACTTTTCACGGTGAAAGTATGTGTTAGATGGCATTTGATTCATAAGTGGGTCAAATGTACTCTATTCATGTCTATTAGTATCATGCGGTAGCTTTAAATTCAAGAGGTTCTTCTGGAAGGGTCAAAATTTTCTCCTCCATCTAGCTTGCAAATGATTACTGCTTTGTTTTGTTTTAAATCTGGAGTCGTTGCACTCATGCCCAATGACGGGCCCATCCAAAATCTGTCTAAAAGCCCCTTCCGCTTCCGATATGACTCCCCCTAGCAATTTCCAAAGCCTGGATGCTAGAATCTTGGCCAGAAGGATTGCTAATGAGGCTAATGGAGGGAAATCCTTCAAGCTTTTGGCCCTTTCTCTCTTTGGAATAAGAGTGATAAACGATTTGCCAATCTCCTTCGATAGTCTACCCTATCATGGAATTCTGAGAGGAACGCCATGACATCTAGCTTGGCCACTTCCTAGAATCCTTGGAAAAAAGCAATGGCAAAGCATCTTGACTTAGGGAATTTGTCCCTACTCCCTATGAAGGCTATGAATGGCTACTTCCTCCTCATAAAAATCCTGCTCAACCAGGCTGCCTCATGCTCACTAATCTGATTGAAGGGAAGATTATTAAGCCTCAGCTGAACCGAACCCTCATCCGAAAATAAGCTTGAAAAGATATTGATGGTTGCATTGCAAATCTCTTCCTTTTCTTTCACGGTCTCGTCATTAACTACCAAACTGCAAATGTGAATAGTTCTTCTTCTTGCATTAGTTATGTGATGGAAGAACTTGGTGTTTCTGTCACCTGTTTTCAATCACACCACCAGATTCATGTTCTTACCACTTTCTCTTTTTCTTCTCCTGCTTATCCACAGCTACAACTGGCTCTCAATCATGTAACTGAAGAGGTACTTGATACTGATTACATTAACCTGGCTTGACCAATCAATCAGTTTGGGCTAACACCAATTTCACATTGAAGCATGAGATTGATCAGCCATTCTACTAGATTCCTTAGACAGAACATCCATCAATTCAGCATAGCCACGATCTCCAACTTCCTCTTTCCTCCCACAAATGGCCGGAAGCAGTTCTGAGAACTTTTCAAGCTGCCCAAATCTACAAACATTCTCAAGAAAAAGAGAGACTGTGACTGTAGATGGGGCAATGCCATTTGCAACAATGTCATGGAGCACCTTCACTGCTTCTTCAATCTTACCTTTCATGCAGAATCCCTGCAAAATCACATTATAAGTCACCACATTTGGTCGAAGGCCCTTTTCCATCATCCGTTTGAGAATTTCTTTGGCCTCTTTCAACTGCCCATTCTTGCTGTACCCACTTAGAATACATGAATATGTCACAACATCAGCTTCAATCCCATTCTCATTCATCCGATGCAACAATTTTTCTGCATCTTCAAGCCTCCCAGACTTGCACAACACGTCCATCAGTATACTGTATGTAATCACATCGAGTTCTTGTCCCTCGCCGCTCATCTCCTCAACCAGATCAATGGCTCGCCCAAGATCGCCCGCCCTACAGAAACCATGCATTAACGTATTATACGTCACCACATTTGGCTTCAGCCCTTGTCCTTCAAGCTCACACAAGAGCTCCTCTGCAGCCTCAATCTGCCCAATCTTGCAAAACCCATCCATCAATGTGTTATATGTAATCACGTCAGGCTTGGAACCTTTCTCATTTATCTCGTGTAGAAGCCTCATGGCTTCGTCCATCTTCCTGAGTCTACAGAACCCACTAATCAGTACGTTGTAGGTGACCACAGTTATGGCCATCCCTCTCTCTTCCATAAGATGGAAGATCTCAACAGCATCATCAAGCCTCCCTCCTTTACTAAGACCGTTGATCAGCGTACTATATGTGAACTCATTCGGGTCTAATCCTTGTTGGGTCATCACATCCAAAAGCTTCAGTGCTTCATTTAATCTCCCCTCTTTACAAAGTCCACTGATGACGCCCGTGTATGTGACTACATTTGTGTGGAGCCCGTGATCGAGCATCTCGTGAAGCATTGCTGTTGCTTCTTGCCAATGCCATTCAGCACAAAGCCCATGAATCAAAGCAGTGTATGTAACAACATTCGGAGAAAGACCCTTCTCTGACATCTCGTAAAAGAGACGTTTGGCTTGGCCCACGTTCTTCTCCCGGCACAACCCGTCAATCAAAGCGGTGTATGTTTGGACATTCGCATCGATCCCTGTCTTACCCATCTTCAAATAAACTGTTTTCGCGGTGCTAATTTTTCCCTCCTTACACAATCCAGCCAAAACATTGTTGTACGTAATCGATGTCGGTTCCAATCCCAAATGCAACATTTCTTTCAGCAGCCCCAAACCTGCCTCCGAATTCAAATGACTGCAATGAAAATCAATCAAAATTGAGTACGTCCGATCATTTGGGGATAGCCCATTTTCATTCATCTCGTGTAAAACCTGAAGGGCATCACTAATCTTATCTGCTTTGCACAGCCCTTTGACCAGGGTGTTGAAGGTGACGATGGTGGGCACGTAGCCCTGGGCACGCATTTCATCAAGCACCTGGCGTGCACGGTTGGACTGGCGAATTTCAAAGTAGCAATTCATCAAAATGTTCAGAGTAACAACATCAGGTTGAATTCCAGACATCTTCATTGAATCGAAGAGAAATATTGTCTGTTCGAATCTGCTAGTCTTTACCAGAGATGACAGGACAAAATTGAAAGAGGAAATGGAAGGCTTGGATGATGAGGCCGTTTCTAGAGTGCTATGAAGGAGAGAGAGGGCGGTGTCGATCATGCCAGATTTGCAGTAGGATCTGATGAGATCATCGGTGGGCCTCATGGAATTGGGGAGGGAAGGAGGGGATTGGACGGTTGAATTTTGAATTCTGATTTTAGGCCGAAGTATTCTGCGTATTGAAGACATTGTTTCTTTTCCCCCTCTTTTCCAACAAGGGTAGAAATTTTAGAGTTCGTTTGGAAGTGAGGATTCAGAGGTATTTGCGGATAATCCAAATCCCCGAAATCGATGATTTTGAAAACACAGCGTTTTAATGAAATTTCGAATGAAAGCTCCCCTTCGACCGTTGCCTCTCCTTTATAAAGGATGTATTTGTGACAGTTAGAGAGAGAGCCAGTAGCCGTTGCAGTGAAAGAGAGGGAGCAGCTATGAGAGTGAAAGAGAGAGAGAAGAGAAAAGGAGGGAGAGCTGACTTGATTCGAGCGGGAAAGGACGACGCGGATTGCGTCCTACCCCCGACCGCCTGAGAACAGGCAAGAGATTTGAGTGGCCACCGTGATGTATGTGTCTTATCCACACCGTCCATCCAGTTTTTCGTATCATTTTAGGATATATTATAAAATTGAGTTAGATAAGAAAACATATCTGGACTACACAATGGGGATTAAACTCTTACCGTTGAAAACTTATTGGGGGCCACAGAAGTTTTGGATGGAGCTGATATGTGTGTTTTCTCTTCATCCAGGTCCTTGTAACTTTATGAATAGGTTGGATGGTAAATAAACATCACGGTGGGTCCTAGAAAAGTTTCAACGGTAAGAGTCATTATCACCGCTGCTTCCTATGGTGTGGTCCATATATATATATATATATATATATATATATATATATATATATATATATATATCTTTTATCTACCCAAATTTTGAACTTATAAACTAAAATGATACGAACAACTGGATGGACGGTGTGGATAAGACCTATACATCACAGTGGCCACTCAAAGCTCCTGCCCGTTCCCAGCTGGAGACGGGCGGAAAGGAGAGGGTTTGGGCGCGGTTTTGCATGGGACCCCAACACCAACCAGCTTGCTGGTGTCAAAGCTGGGTTTGCATAGACCGCAGTCAGGCCCATCCACGGCCCTAGCTTCCCTCTGGCCTTTAAGTTGGAGAGAACCATCTAACGTACATGGGAAGTGAATCCACACCGTTAAAATAGTACATCGTACGTGGATGGATGTAGCAGTTTCTAGGTAAGGTGCATCTTAATGGAAAATATCAGCTATTCATGCAGATGGCCCAATCAGCTCATGGGAGGCTTCCTTGGGAATATGGGAATATGTAATGGGCCATCAGTGACTGCTGGATCCGTTATCAAGTTAGGAAATGGCCCAGTTGTGGGTCTGGGCCTAGTACGGCTAAGATTAACCTGATTGTTAGTTTGTTACTATGGCAATGGACTGGATGGGCCTGAAGAAGCTGGCTGTCCTGATGTTGTGCCTTTATCCATGCCCCAGATCAGGCCCAGCTCACTTATTTAATGGGCCTTAAAATTCATAATAGGCCCAGTCCATGGGCCTTTTAGCCTTCATTCAAATATATTATTGTGGGTCTTTCGACTCTTTCTTACATATGGACATGGTTCTTTGATAATTGTGGCTTATCTGGTCAGTCAGGCCTTCCTGACCGTCCATTTGTGTCCAACCCATGATGGGCCCAGACGGTTGCAAATTTCAGGTTGGTTGGTCGAGTGATATTAGCCGGTTGATCAATGGGCCCCGCATACTTTAAACCAGTTGTTGATGGCAGGGCCTACCAGGACAGGTCAGATCTCCATTCCATACATATACATGGACCTCTCATGAATGGACGGTCAGGAACTCCTTATGGTAATGCTTCTCGTAGATAAAGGATGGCAACGCACGAGGCACCCCTTGCACAATCCAGTGATCAGAACTATTCTCTGGTGGGCCCCACAACCACAATGCTTGAATGGTCCTACGTTTCTAGCTGGTGCCCTACAAAACTCCTCTCAGATTGGAGGGTATCAGCCATTGAACCCGTAACCACACAGCTTGAACGGTCCTACGTTTCCAGCTGGTGCCCTACAAAAGTCCTGTCAGATTGGAGGGTGTCAGCGATTGAATCTTTGGTTGATATGGGCCGTTGAAATCTTCTTTCTCAAAAGTCTATTTCTGCCCACCCACCGAACTCTTGGCTTTTGGCAATGGTTTATTTCTTATTCGTTTTTTGGATTTTTTTCATATAAATGCCTATCTTATAAAATATTTCCGAAAAAAGGTACCTGTTTCTCAAAAGTCTAATTTCTGCCTACCACCGAGGCACCGAACTCTTGGCTTTTGGCAACAGTTTGTTTTTGTTTTTTTTTGAAAATTTTATATAAATGTCTATCTTTCCTAAAAACTACATGTTTTAAAAGTTATGTACATAAACACCTAACTTTTTATCCATTAATGAAGAAAGCTCGTACGGTAAAAAATTCAAACCTATTGCATGACGTGCCTAATCCAGCTACCCAACCCATTTACCATGCGATCCAAACCATTCATTTGGTCATTCACATGGGGATTAAAGGAGGAAACTAAGATCATCCTAATCCAATACCTCTCTAGGCCCCAAGAATGTTTCAACGGTGTTCGTCCAATTCCCAACATATCTTGCATGGCCCACTTGAGTTTTGAATTTGCCTTTTTTTCTTTTTCATTTTTTTTTTTGTCTCATGTCTTAAAATGTGGCCAAAACAGATGGATGGTGTGGATGTACATGTCAAAGAAATACAATGGTCCACTACAAAATGGTGCCAATGTGAAAAATAATCAGGGGTAAAATTGTCTTTTTAGCTACTAATGTGTCTTTTCGTTAACTCTCAATATTATGGCACTCCTGAGGAATTTTTCCTTTTTATTATTATTAAGTTTTTAGTTAAAAGATGGTTTCAAGTCCAACTAGGTGGGCCACAAGGTATGGTCCACTCAGTAGATAACTTCTAATCAGTTAATTGCACTTGAAATCTAACCCTTCCAATAGGTTGGTCTGTCCATGAGTATCATTCACTGCAAAAATCATCCGTCTCTACTCATCAAATGGGCCACACCATGAAAACATTATGCAACCATTATAAATAAAAAATACAATTGTGGTCCACCTGATGAGTGAATATGGCGTATTTTTAAGTAAGATGATGCTCATGATGGGGCCAACCTATTGGAAGGGTTGGATCTCACACATACATGAAAAGGTTGGAAACTATCCACTAGGTGGACCCTAACTTACAGTCCAACCAGTTGGACTTGACATATTCTTCTAAGGTAAACCAAACCAAAATTAACGAGACCAGGTTAACTCACTGAGTTGACTCGTTCGAGTCTTGACTCCTTGACTGAATTAGCCGAGTCGAAGTTCCTGGTTATTGAAAAATGGCACGAATGTTCGGCCCAAGCATGTCATATTTCCACCTTTAAAGATGTGGCTTTTGCCCTGTCTGGTGGTGGAACATTTGCAGCCGAGTGCCTGACACGTGGATGTGAATAGTGAATCCAGACTGTAAATTGAGGGAATTCTCCATCAAAACTCAGATTAATGGA
The DNA here is from genome assembly GCA_030180095.1 of Magnolia changhungtana. Lineage (NCBI taxonomy): Eukaryota > Viridiplantae > Streptophyta > Magnoliopsida > Magnoliales > Magnoliaceae > Magnolia > Magnolia changhungtana. Next base: position 5,828,385 of record JASAUF010000633.1, read on the forward strand.
ATATCCTTTCCATATGAACTGGGCCCTTGAAAAGGACGGTACACATGAAAATGGTTAAAAATGAGCTGTACAATGCTCGGTCCGAGAGATTGTACAACTGGGCCATTCTTCAGTGTACGAAAGCGTTGATACGATGCGATTCACCTGAGAGATTGTACAATACGTTCCGGCTTTCAGTTTGTACAAGTGGGCCATGGTTCAATAATCCATGGCGTTGATATGACGCGACACACCGTGGATGTCCATGCACCAGAAGGCCCCAAGACAGGAAGATCCCAATCGTAGAATAATTGGGCCTTCTTATTGAGAACAGGTGTTGTATCCTTTCCTAACCGTTTACCGGTTGAAAAGTATAGAATTTTTCCAGCTGGTAGAATTTTTTGTGCATGAATCATTTACGGTTGGGCCTATACAATAGACGTTTTGGATTCCTGATGGACGGTTAGGATGTGCCAACCATCCTGCGGTGTATCATGTATTGTACATTCATCCCAAGTCTTTCCAACGGTGTTACGAACCTGAGCTTTTGGCCGGCCTGTTTTTGAAATCTAGAGCAAGCACGAGGCAACTCACCTAATGGATGGTATAGATCTCACGTACCTTGTTCCCACGTGCTGTGTGAGAATCAGGCTAGCATGGTTCCCAGAGAGACAAGGGTGTCACCGGCCAGGTTCGAGCCGGGCTAAGCTCTATCAAAGCCCGGTTGACATTCTTCAACATAGGTCTGGGCCAAGCTCTATCAAAACGCGGTCGACATTTTTCAACAGGGCTATACACGAACCGAGTTAGCTCACTCGACTCGACTCGAAAAAGCTCAATTCGACTCGGTTTGAAACTGAGTTCGAGCTAATTTTTTGAGCTCGAAAAAATTTTGAACCGAGTTCGAGCTTGCCTATGGTCGACTCGACTTGGATCGAACCCCAAATTGAGTCAAACCAGTTCGGTGACACGGTTACTTTGATATTGATATTGCTCACCAAGTGTTTGACGAAATGACTCAACGAAGTGTTGGCCGGTTGCAAAGAAGGTATGCATGTGAAACAAATACCAAGTTATTATTATTATTATTTTAATGTTGCCTACAAGGTATTTGATGAAATACCTGTAAATAGTTGTTATCGTTTTACATATAGAAAGAAATTAAAAGTGCACTCCATGTGTTTATGAAAATGCCGCACTGGCTTGATCTTGACTCGGACTGGCCTGAGCTGTTGACAGAGCCAAGCCAATTTATTTTTATTATTATTTTAATGTTGCCTATAAGGTATTTGATGAAATGCCTATAAACAACTATTGTTGTTTTAGATAAAGAAAGAAATTGAAAGCGCAATCTGCGTCCAAGTAAATGAGGATTTTCAGATATCGTGTATATGGAACAGGAAAATTATTTTGTAACTTTAACGGCTCATTTGGATGTGTGCATACATTGCTAATTGTAAATGATTTACAATTTGCGTTTAGATATTGAAAGATGATTTACAGCTTTTGGTCGCATTTTATTTATAGTAAAAAAAGCTGTGATTTTAATAGATATAAATTAAAAGAATGGCTCTACATTTATATGGCTTAAAATAATCTATCTGCCGGGGGCTTGATTACGGGCTCTGTATGTATGCTTGGTCATTGGAAGTTCTTATCAGCTGCTGATTCGGTCCTGCGATGATATGCAGGCCAAAGCTAATCTCAGATCTAAACACGAACAATTATTTATCTATAAATCATTTATAACTTATAGTCAAACAAAATAAACTATTAAATCATTTTTACCTGTAAATCATTTATCACTTAAATCATTTAGAGGCATCTAAACAATCCCTAAAGAGCGATAGGTTGGGACTCAGGTTAAGTTGATGGAGCCGTTGTATACAGTTCTAAATAAGCCTGATTGAGAAAACAAGCTTGAAATTTAAGCCCAAGCCTAACATTCAAACCAAATACTTCAGCCTAAGTTCAACTCAACTGGAGGCGTACCATCCACGTAGAAATAGTCACCTTGTGAAAAAGCATCTTCAGCGGGAAAGCACTTGGCCGTGTCGAGCTAGGTACCTCCCAAGGTTAATTTGATTAGCGAGGGAGAATTAATGTCTTAATGCGCTATGGCCCACATACAACAACCTTTATTGACCGTTTATCCAAGGATAATTAAACACTTAGGTAAGCTACACAATATATATATATATTTTTTAGAATATATTTTATAATTAAACACTTAATGCGCGATGGCCCACATACAACAACCTTTATGGCCCACATACAACAACCTTTCAATTTAAGTTGTATGGCCCACCTAAATTTTAGAATATTGTAATTGGGATGAGGCACCTCAGATGAATGGAATGGATGGCATATAAACACTATGGTCCCGGTTCCTACACAAAACTAAAGGTAGAGCTGTACACGAGTTGAGCTTGGCACGGCTCGGATTGGCTCAGCCATTTGCTAGACCCGCTGTACTCGAGTCGAGCTTCGCATGGCTCAGATTGGCTTAACCATTTGCTAACCCCAGCTTGAATTTGGCTTGGTATAATGTTTCGTGTACAGCTCTAACCAAGGGCATGCGTTTCATCCCAACTACTTCGTGTGTTGTGGCCACCTTGAGTATTTAAATATCATGATTATTTAGTTGAGCTGTTAAAAGTTAAAAAGCGTATTTGATGGACGGCGTGGATCTAATGAACGTTACACCAATGTGTCTCTCTGTTTATGGAAGTAACCCAGGTAGGTAGTAGCGCGAGTTAGTGAGTTACCCTAGCGCGGGTCTTTTTTAAGTAAAAATGCAAATGCAAACGCTGCCACTATCGGATCGTTGCTTTGTCATTGACTGCAGAGAGAGAGAGAGAGAGAGAGAGAGAGAGAGAGAGACTCTTTCTCGTTCCTTGTGTTTCCTGGCTGCCACCCCAATGAAAACCTCTACCTCTGCTGAGATTCCTTTGGCTGCCACTTAAGGAAAGGTTCCTTTGTCTGTGCTCCAGATATTCCAGCTTTGGACCCCCTCTCTCTATCTCTCTCTCAAAACAGCGTGTCACGGAAATTCGAATGGGAAATGCTTTCATACTCCGGCAGAGTGTGATGGATGATACGCAGGCACTAAAAATTTTACTTAGAAATTGCGCATGAGTTATAAAATATGTCAAATTAAACCATCAAAATTTGGGCAACCAGGGTAGGTTTATAATGTACTAAAATTAAGCTTTTTTTAATCATCTGACTATTGAATTGTTAGACGTTTGTTGCAGGGTTGAAATGAAAAATATCCAACGGTCCTATTTTTAAGGTCCATGAATCAGAAATGAGGATTATTCAACCAATCTAATCTTAGGCTTGTGACTCGATGACAGTGGTATGCAAAATATAGTCAGATTTATTTTAGTATATGTCACTCATACAATTTCTGAGTGGCTGCATATCAAGTGTCACAGGCAGCTTGATTATCATATAACTCTTCAATTTGAATTTGGAAGGACACAAAGGCTGTTGTATGTCAACAACCTAGTATATATATGTTTTATATCCATGCTATCATACATTTTGTCCCCTCATTTTAGGGCTTGAACCAAAAAATGAATCAAATCCAAAGCTCAAGTAGACCACACCACACAAAAAAAGTGGTGATTGAAAAGCCCACCATTAAAAACTTCTTGGGACCTTGAAAGTTTTGGATCAAGCTGATATTTGTGTTTTCCTTTCATCAAGGTCTGAGTAACTTTATAAACAGGTTGGATGACAAATAAACACATCTGTGAGCCCTATAAAGGTTTTGAAATGGGTGTCGTTGTTCTCACTAATTCCTGTGATGTGATCCACTTGAACTATGGATCTACATCATGTTTGGCCTGTCTTGCTTGGTCCCCACCCATGATGGGGTCCACGTAGTTGCATCCTGTCCACAGGTTGGCCATTCCACGATCAAAAGTCCTACATGATCTTGACCATCCAATAGTTGACCTTGGACGTCTATAAAAGTAATTCTCAACAGTCCATGATAATTTCATATTATCTGAACCATTCATCTCGTGGGCCTTACTACAATGGGCCACAATCCAAAAGTCTACCTTCACCTGGATAAAGCAAATGCGTTTCGAGATGTACTGATACCTACTGACTGTACTCAAGGCTAATACGTGCCAATGTGGCACCCATGTGTGAGATCTAATCCGCTCGCTGTGTATGGATGTCCTGGCACAAAATACGTCAATCTGGTCATCATGTAGGCCACATATGTACAAGGGTGATGGACGGTTACACACATCTGACGCACTTGTCTGACCTAACATTCCCGCGTGCACGTCATATTTCCCGCAAGGTAGTTCTGCTGTGTGGGGCCCATCATTATACGTGAGAGTCATCCAACACCGTCTATTAGATGCAGGCCCTGATTTTAAGCCTTTAGCCCAGAGTCCGGCATGATACATATCTCAGGCGGGCCACAACAAAGGGGAAAGAAGGAGACATTTGGGAGGGTGATGCTCACCGTAGAAAACTCAAGATATAGCGTGGGCTCTACCGTGTTGTATATATGCAATCCAACCCATTCATCAGGTTAGCCCCAAAGGGATGAAGGGACATACCAGAACTCAGGTAATTCTATGTATATATTGGAAAAGGTATTATGCGCTCGAGCGTAAAGTGGTCGTCCGTGAGGTCGAGCTGGGTGGGCCCCACCGTGATGCCTTTCGAACATCAACACCGTCTACCAGATGCACCATTCCATAGTGGGCCTGGACGGCCCAAAATCAGGTCAATCCGTAACTCAGGTGGGCCACACCATCTAAAACTTGCATGCACCTGAAACTTGGTCTGAACCATCATATATATATATATATATATATATATATATATATATATATATATATATATATATATATATAATATAAGGAGATGGTCACCTGCGCACCTTTTCACGTAGCACCAATGAGCACCTTTGCACACGTGTCATGTGCACAAAATCTGAACGGTCCAAGTGATGCCGCACCGCTTGAAATACCATATTTTCAGCCTGATACAAAACTCTGATGGGCCATATGATATCACCAGAGTATATATATATGCTGCGCAGGTCTCCATATATATATATATATATATATATATATATATATATATATATATATATATATATATATATATATATATATATATATTAGGCGTGTGGTTGTACATTGCCCCTTGTGGTACATCCCTAGCTATGATGGTATTTGTCATATGATTCTTGGAATATATTGTGAATATAAGGAGTCGCGATGAACGGTTTAGTGTAGGCTCACGGATCTTTGGGTTACATGGGTTTCTTGTAATATGGGAAGATGGAATGGATACGACATAGACATGATGGTGGGTCTTACAGATCTTTGGATTACATGGGCTCCATGTAACAAGGGTTATACGCCACTAACATACAGCTACAGACGAGTCAGAATACTCTTCTTACCACTTTTTAAAGATACTCTAAGGTACCATGGAACCTTGCTTGTGCATGCGTCCATGTATCAATCATCACATCTAATATTTAGTGGGCCTCATTAAAGATGCGGCTGGAAACAAACCTTGCTGAACGTCATAGCTATGGATTAGTGGAAGTCAAATGTACTGTTAGAAGGTGAAAAAGGTGAGTATTCCACATTCAAAGAGCATATGCACATTCTTGTATTTTTAATTAATATAAAATTTAAAAATAAAATAATTATCTTAGAAAGTAAATAAATAAATATATTGTATAAGGAACTTTTTAAAAAGTTCTCATATGATTAAATACAACAAATCTAGCTTGAAATATCCATCGTCTGCAACTTCACATTTCTAACCTACACTAATTAGATGGCAAATCATCTAATTAATAAGTTTTATTTATGAATCCGAATCCTTTGCTTGCCATAAGCAGGGATTTTCTATTCGTGGCAATGTGATTGGTTCACGTCATCACTGATGTTGTCCGTAATACTGTATTTAATGCAATTAATGATGATGTGGCCCAATCAGATTGCAAGAAGTGGGAAATTGCTGCTCGTAGCAATCAGATGATTCAAACTATTTATTTATTTATTTCGTATTATGCACAATCTAACGTTGTACCCATAGTTTCGATGGCATGGGCCGAAGAAAAATCTCACCTGCGAGCATGTCACTTTGCATGAGATGTTGTGTTTATAAAGGTTTCAAAATTTTGGTAAGGTTTTGTCCGTCCCATAATGAGTAGTGAAGATAATTTTGACATTTTTATAAAAAGAGCCTCCTCGAAATAAAGGTTTTAGCCCTTTCCAGAGGTTATCTTTTGAGGTGCATGGGGTTCATTTGCAGCATGCCATTTTCATACACAGTAAGCATTTGATCTATTATATAGAAGGCACTTGTTTTGGATTTAAGATCATGATTTTTATCAGCAGAACATTTATATATTAGGGGAACTCTTCGTGGATGGATGGGATAACACACAGGTTTCACACACACACACACACACACACACACACAATTTCAAACCTTTGATCACATTCCTGTTTTCTTAGCATGGCTGCCTTGTAGGGTCAAGGCCTTTTTAGCCCATTTGGGGACTAGGGTGATGTAGAGCAGGTCGCAGACAATTACATGGCAAAGATGGATCAGAAAAGGCCCGGTCGGCGACAGAAGTGATCTGGACCATCAGACCTTAAATCAGGCGTATCTCGCAATCCGGGATGAGTTAGCCGACAAAAATATATGATTTTGGGGTAGAACGAGCTACTTTAACCAACCCAGCTATGCAGGGTTACGACGCTCGGAATTGCGAGAAACCCCTGATTTGATGGTCGTTTCCTTGTTTCAATTTCGTTTTTACTATAAATAGTAAGTTTTAGTTTGCTTATAACTCTTCATCCGTCGGGCTTTAGGAGTTGCGCCCAACGTGAAAAGAGCTTAGAATAATTAGGAGAACGGGTTGGTGAAGCCAAATAGGACACTTACTATTTTTGGCCGAAAACCTTGCGCACTAGTAGACATCACGACCGTCTATAAATAATAAGTTTACTATTTATAGTGAGTCGCGAATTCTAGGAGTTTTAGTTGTAGTTTGATTCTGATTTCTTTCCCATTGCTTAGTACCCTCATTTAAAGGGTTGTGAACTCGTTTTTATTCATTCATCAATCTATTTCGAATTTATTTAGAATTTATTTCTATTTTCTGCTCTCTTTTCTCGTGGATTCGAGAAGTCTCTGTGAGGAGTCCAGAGAAGTTCCGTGGATTCGGAATAGTTATCCTCTTGAGGAAGACGGTGCTCGACCTCACGTCCTCCCCTGCGTCATAGGGTCAGGCTTGGGCTGGGCCCTTGCCACCCCTAGCTGGTTAGCAGGCACAAATCGTAACATGATCTTTCTCTATACAACAACATGGCATTGTGATGTGCAAATCATGTCCACTCACATGCAAGCCTTAAAATGGATGTTTATGTCTCAAAAGCCACACCTATTAATTACCCAATCCTAACCATCTGATTTGTGACCATCCTGATATGCAATAGGATGAACTGTAAAAGAAGAATGGATAGAATTGTCTCATGGATTTTATTTTTTAAAACATGCAAAATTCATCTTGATGTCAGTATGATGGGACAGGCTTTACTCGAGGAAATTTGGCTGTAATATGCCCAACGCATATGGAGAGAAGCAGAGGAGAAGGAAAATAAACAAAAACAAAAATGGAGGGGAGGGAACGGGTAGGGCTACAAGCACAAAATGTAGAAAGAAAGAGAAGGTTTGCAATTGTGGATGACCCATCGGTTCTTTCTTCTTTTTTTTTTTTTTTTTTTTTTTACACACACACACACACACACACACACACACATATATATATATATATATATATATATATATATATATATATATATATATATGAAACATTGTAACTTAGTCAAGCTTTAGATTTGTCTTGCTTTTGTACTGATATTCTAACATCATATAAAATAACGGATGTAAAGAGTGGATGTCATACAAATATATGGTGAGCCTCATGTAGCCTTTATTACACTTTCTCCCTATATGGTATGATTAGTTCTAACGATGGCACTCCCATGAAATGGAGCAGTAGATCGGGTAAAATCCCACCCTACTATTGATGCAACCAAAATTAAGACCTTTGTTAATTTATAGTCATACATAAATTTAAAATTTAACAATTACCCCTAATTATGTTAAAAATCTCATTTAATGTCCTATTAGATCTTAAATGCTATTACTCTACTAAAACTGAGTGCATGGGCAAAATAGTTTTATTTGTTCATCATGTTATATGGCAGAGATACAATAATGTGAATTGGCTACATGGAGATGGGAAGAAAAGTTAATTAGGGTTAGGTGTAAAGGTGGAACAAACAAGCATATAATACGGACACACATAGGAAGATCCAAATCGTCTAGGTGCAGCTCATTGACTTCAAAGACTTAAAATCAGCTCGAATTGATATTTAAGTGGGCCATAATATGAGAATGAATTTAGAGCCACAGACGCCAACGACTACAATCGGACTATTGTTTAAAGAATCAATTTAATGGATTTTTCAACCTTACCGAAAGAGCCCCTACTTTTGATTTGAAACACATTTGGGATGGTTTATACGTACGGTTGGGCCCATACAATGTGATTGAGGCCAGGTTTCATGCTTTGGGCTAGGTTTAAGCTCTGATTAGGTTAGGTGATTATTTTTCTATCTTTCTGCCTCAATCCTAACAATTCACGCATTGACTTGGACAATGGTTTTTAAGGTTTAGATTGTAGCTTGGACGTAAAGCTAGGTTTAGGATTCGACAGTGATGACGTTTGTGTCCACATCTACTCTATGGAACAACATTGGTAAGAGTAAGAAGGAATATATTTGAATAGATAAACATACAGCTAAAATGTTGTTATAACCTAAAACTACAGACAAAGTAGTCCAACCACTATGGAAAGGAAAGATGAACTTTAGTTCAAAAATATGACGACATAAATGATAACTTTAGGTGAAGTCAGCTATGATCAACAAAAATAAAAATTAAAATTGAAAAGATGGGATACTATTTTTTTCTCTGTTCTTTACTTTTTTATTTTTAATTATTTTGTTTCTTTTAATCTATATAATCAAATGTATATAGGGTTTATTTGACTCTTCCAAGGTCTTGAAAGGTAGTAATAGAGAAAATAGTATGAAAATTAATGTCTCCAGCTGGACGGCACAGCCGTGTTGTGATAGGACCCCACTTAGAGTCTTTAGTGTCTTTTGATGGGTGAGACCTCCAAGCCCATAAAAGGAGACAGAAAATTTTCCAAAGAGGACACCACCTTTATGCATTGTTTTTAAAGGTTTTTTTTTTTTTTTTTTTTTTTTTTTTTTAAATAAAATAAAATAAAAAATTTTAGTGACTTAGTTCTGACCTGCAATGTCTCGTCCACGCTAGTGTACTGCTTCAACTAACAGCGTACGTACCACTCGTTATTTTGTTTCTAATTTTCATACTCATAGTGTGTAATAATTTAAAATATTCCTTTACTGATCAAAAAATTATTAAATTATTTATTAAGTTTTTCGTGTAAGACTTTATTAGGTGGGCCAGACATGATTATCAGCTTAGATTTGACCGTTGGATTGTTTAAATCGAGTGATTCAATAGGCCCCACTATAGTTGCAATCATTGTAAATAGGTTTAGGATGAGACGCTTGAACCATAGTCCCTATATATAGTTATTAAGTCAGATATAAAAAACTATAGGGTGAAGACCCTAAATAAGAGAGGTGTGGTAGATAAACTTCTCTAGCCTTCTCTCTCATAAATATTTCTTGGTCCCCTCACGATCATATAAGAGAGAAAGTCCTAATCCCATTGAAGTTTTTTCTAAAGGTGTGAGGTGTGAAAGACCTAGCATCCCTCGACTACGACATGATATTAGAAATGTCTTCCCAATCAGGTACGCCTTTAAAGTTAAAGTGTTGAACTTCTATTATTAATGCATAGATTATCTGTTAATTCCACAATATACAATTCATGGCTCAGTAGTAAATATATAGCATTTCGACACTGAGACCATGAGTTCGAGTGTGGTTGTGGTGTGTAAAAAAAAGAGTCTTCTAGTCAATTTAACTCAGGTGAACATCAAGTAGAGTTTTAAAGTTTTTAATTAAACTTTTGTGCCAAGTGCATTGTGTGAGGTCCACCTGCTAGGGATCGTATGAGTGGGACCCACATTGGCCATGTCTGACAAAGATGGTGTAATCAAGGGTGAAATTTTTGGGCCTTGGCAAGTGTAATATTGGATTTCTACTATCATCATATGTGAAAATTTAATTGAAAAATAGCTTAGCATTTTGCCCTAATTCTAGCCCAGCGTCCTTATATTTTTGGACACTTGATAACCAATTTTGATGATTGATGATCAAAAGAGAGACCGCATGCTCCTGATGGACCAAAACATGAATGAATGGTGTTCCATTTCTTTGCTTTGTGCAAGTGTGGCCCCTGCTTCTGTGATCCTGAATAATTATCTGAATGGGCTCAATTATAGTTGGGGATGCCCTAAATTTCTCCCATGCTGAAATAATCATAACCCTCGATCAGTGGTCCACAAATGAATCACAACAATTCCATCAGAATTTAGCAATCCGGAAGATATATACTTCATGTGGTATCTGTCACCAGTGGCTGGTCCCATCAATTCAACCGTCTAGATTATCTAATCGGTGGGCCCGCTGTGTATGGAGGCGCATAAGGAAACGATTAATGTTGGACGCACCATCAGGACCGTACATTCAAAAGGTCAGCCCAATTTAAAAACTCAGATATCCTGACTACTAGAAACAATGCAAGATAAGGGCCAAAACCTCTAAGTCCACGCGTTGTGGTCCGCATGAGTTTTGGATCCAGCTGAGTTTCATTTATCTTCCCTTCATCCTGTGAGCCACACCTGATGAACGGGTTCGATGAAAGATGCACATCATAGTGGCCCCACAAACAAAACGACAGTGAGTCATCTCCATTGTTTCAGGTTTTGTGGCCCCCTGAGTTGTGGGTCTGCATAAATTTTTGGATCCATGGCCTAAAACGAGGAACACACCTGATGAACGGAGTGGATTTCAAAGATAAGATAGGTGTTGTAGAGGATTCCTGTCCTTACATAAACGAGTTACTCATACCATATGGCTAGAAGTTCGGTAAATCTATTCGTTTATGCATATACATCCCATCACGCGAGGTTGGCGAGCGGGACGGCTAGATTCTACACGCATTCACATGTGCCAAACTGGCACATGTCTAGGTGGACCACCGTACAGACTATTTAGCCAAAAACACGTGCATTTAACCATAAGGTAGATCATATGTGCCATCTCTACCTGAAAATTGAAGACCCTGAAATTTTGAGTTGTTGACCTGATCAGGTATATGATGGGTCCCACCTGATACATGGATCGGAGGTGGTGTACACATTGTATAGAGGGTTGTGATTGGTTGCACCAAATATCACGAAATTTCATGATATCTCGGTCTAATTTGGGTCAAAATTTCATGATATCTGATGCGGCCAAACACACCGCAAATAAATTCTTTTTTTTTTTCTAAAATTACGTGGCATAAATAAAATTCAAATTAAACTGTCCAAATCATGTGACCCGGTTTAGATGTACTGTGAACCAAATATTAGGCTTATTTGATTATATGACTATCAGATTAGTACAGTGGACATTTATTGGACGGTTGAAAATGAAAATTATCCAATGGTCTGATTTTAACATGCAGGTGCACACGATTCAGAAGTTATAATTTTTTTATTATTATATATATATATATATATATATATATATATATATATATATATATATATATATATTTTAATAACTTAGCCAAAGTGAGCTCCACAATTTAATTAGTCAGTCAGTGAATTCCACGTATACAATTTCTAAGTGCTTGTGCATGAAGTGTCGTGCTCAGCCAGAGTATCAAACAACTTTCATGAGATTGTACAAAAACAGTATCAGGTGGTTTTAAATAATGAAAAGTGGGCTTGTGGAATAGTAATCTGGACCATTGACCTGTTGCATCCCACCACGGACAGGTTGGAAGATCTTGGCCATCAATTTTGGAATTTTTAAAGTTGAATGTTGATGGTTGTTGTAATCTCAATCACTTATCCATGGCCACAAGTCCAAAGGTAGAGATTGTCCATGGGTTAGATTCTTGGAGGCGTTGTCCATCTACAAAGGGGATACAACGGATCAACAGACCAACGGTCCATATTCAATGGACTCGTTCGGCCCTCCTGATAAGTGGGCCATCTACTGGAAAATATTCCATTAGATAACTCTCCAAAGTGGCTTGATCGAGTATCGACGGACCGCTGGACTGTAAAACCGGTTTGGTCCGGTCTAGGCCGAACCAAACCTAATGCGGTCCAAATCTAGTTTGCTTTTCCATAAGTTATTCTAACCTCTATTTGTATGCCACTAATCAGAAGGTCAGGATCTTCCAATTGGGATGGATTTTCACCGTCAACAGTGGTAAGATCAACGGTCTGGATCACTGAACCATCAGCTCCATCTGTACGGGTTGGCTAAAGCCTACAGACGTTATGAATAATCGTGTACGAAAACCGTAGCAAGACCAATATTTATAGTACATAAAAATAAAAATAAAAATGGATGGTTAGGATCTTCCAATCTGTTTTTAATGGCATGCACCATTCAGGTGGGGTCCATCAGATCAATCTTCTAGATCACAGGATATGGAACCCACATGAATGAGATCACGCGCAACGTGGAACTACCGTAGGCTGACGGCCCTTAAAACATTGTAAGTTATAGTGCTCCTAGTTGCACGGGGACACATAGGACAGTCCAACCAATCCATCCGGACCGTCCAAAAAGTCCAGCACACATTTCCCAGGACACCATCCTATCCATTCAGTCATTGGACTTCTTTTTTATTGCCATCCAACCGTTAGTATTGCCTGAGTTAAGTAATTCTTTAACATATTTTTCAGCTGAAAACTCTTATAAACATATAAATGATCTCGACCTTCCATGTAATTTTTGCACGACGGCCCATGAAATGTGGGCTTATGCCAAATGGTCGGTCCAGATCGACCGATAGGACCGTCCAAATGCCCCCATGCACGTAGGAAAACTGAGAGTACTGTATCATCTCTCTGCTCTGACGTACAGGGAATTGTATCATATTGCTACCGACGTCCTTGCAGAGTACACGCGAGTTGAAATCCTAACAAGTGGGACCCATGGTTAGGTAATCCAGACCATCGGTCCATTTGACCTACGGTGGATGTACTTCGACTCAAGAACCACTTCCGTACCATTATCTTAACCTTACTAATTATGTCCTGCATATAGACGGTTGATAACAGAAACACAATAGTCAACGTCTAAACTCAGGGAAATTTTCTGGGACATGGTCCATCAACATCAGGCCCAGTAGAATAACGGTCTTGATAATCGATCTGTGGACCCCACTTGTCAGAAATGAAAACGCACGTAGACTGTGCGAAGCAGCATGTTTTATGATATTTTTCTTCAGCATCAAACGCAGAACGAGGCGAATATATTCACAAGAATAACAACAACGAGAGAAAACTAACATGCGCATGACAATGGCAACAGAAAAATAATAGTATTTGGGAATATAATACTAGATGTTGAGAAAGAGGGCTATAGAAAAAGTGGGGCCCATTACTGGGTGATCTGGATCGTTCAACTTACTTTTCTCACTACAGATGGACCAGGACCCAAGAATCTCCAAGATTAGAAGATACTACGTATCTGATATTTTGCCCTTTTCTCAATTGAATCTGGACCGCTGCATATTTTCTTGACCGTTTATTTTTAGATACTGACAAAGCATAAACAGTTTCAGAGGGGCATGTGGTCCACCAACTTCATGGCCCACCTGATGGACATCTTGGGCGGCAGAAAGGTGGGTCCCACTTTCGGAAAATCAGGAAGTATTCCATGGGAGTAGAGAAGAAGGAAGACCACACGTCGCAATCATTCGCAATTTTCTTCTTTTTCTTTTGTATTCAGTCCGTTCTCATTGACCATTTTGCCCCTACAGAGCTCTCTCTGTAGCTCTAATGGCGCCAGAAAGAAAGAAAGAAAGAAAGAAAGAAAGAAAGAAAAAAAAAAAAAAGGAAAAAAGAACAAAAACAAGAAAACCCAATTCGCTTCACTTCAAGCCACACTCAAAAATCCAAAAATAAGATCAAATAGCTGACAAAAGAAAGAAAAAAATCTCATAGATATCCGTTTTCGGACCGATCGAAATGCAGGAGCATGCCATTGCATTTGGGGCATTCTTCTGCTGTTTTCGGCAGCATGAAATACATCAGACAGCTCTTGCAACCTGCAACAACAAGTACATGGTTGTCTTCATCTTCATCTTCATCTTCATCTTCATAGCGATGATAATCGTCTCTCGAAGAAGAAGAGCTCTTGTCACTTTCATCCGAACTGTCGTCTTCAGAATAAAAATCTCCTTCAAATCTTCTTGCTTTCCTGGGATCTTCCGTCAATTTCGTACCGTTCCTCCAATCTATGTAGTAAATCTCCCCCGTCTGTAAAAACAAGTCCATCAAAAACAGAAAAAACCCAACAATCAAAAGATCAATAAAAATGACTTGGAAAAATAAGAAAAGACAATAAAAAAGTCGACGAATAAGATGGAGATCAAAGACCCAAGAAGATAAAAGTATCAAAGATTCGAAAGCCAGAAAAATCAAAGCTTTTTTTCCCTTTGCTTCTGAATATATGCAGCAAGAATCTTGAATAAAAAGGACCCAGAAAAAGGGAAAGAAAGAAGAAAATCTGAAAAGCTTTTTCTTTTAAAAATGCTTCTGATAGAAATATATGCAATTGAAAATAGCAAAAAGACCATTTTGGCCTTTTTTCATGTGTTGGAAATATAATGAAATCATTCAATAAACCCAACAAAAATCCTGAATAAAAAAGACCCAACTAAGTAAAAATCTCAAAGATTGAAAACCCACAAAAAAAAAAAAAAAAAAAAAAAAAAAAAACAAAAAAGAAGAAGGAAGAAGTAGAAGAAGAGACATCCAAAAAGCTTATATCCCTTGCCCTCTTCTCTGTTTTTCTGCTTTTATCAGAGAGAGAGAGAGAGAGAGAGAGAGAGAGAGAGAGAGAGAGAGAGAGAGAGAGAGAGAGAGAGAGAGAGAGAGAGATTAATGAATGCAATACAAAAGAACCAGAAGGCTATCTTGACAAAGGGGTTCCAGCAAAGGAAAGGAGTTGCATTTATTTGAGGGGAATGGGCATTTTGGGTAACCTTTAAATCGAGGCATTGCTCCCATTGGTATGGAAGGGAGATGTCTGAATTGAGTTCTAAGGTGGTGAAAGCAGCAGCATCAGCATCAGCATCAGAAGCATCAGAGCCGTCCATTGAATGATGATGGTTTTGTGTGGGTGGAGATGTGGGGTCGCTGAGGGAGCATTTCTGGAGAGATCTCTCCAAAGAGGCTGTAACCGTCGCCATGTTTGGAGCTGTCATTAGAAGAGAGAGAAAGAGAAAGAGATGGAAAACAGAAAGAAATGAAAAGGATATGGGGTTTTAAAGAGGAAAAGAAAAAAAAAAAACGATGGGCTACTTTGGGACATCCCTGGGAATATTTTTAAAGTTGGAGTCAAAAGATGGAAAGAGAAGTTATAGGGTGCTGATGAATTAGTAAGCGTACACTGTGCAAGTGGGGCCCATTTTAAGTGATCCAGACCGTTGAATTTATGGGCCCCATTGTGGATGGTCGAACTACCTCAAATTTTCTAAATTCAAAAATAATATCCATCAAATATTTAACCTTTCTTCTCGACCATTGGTTCATTTTTTCTTGACCGTCTATTTGAGGACCAGTGATCTAACGGTTAGGATCTTATGAATGAGTAGTTTCTTTTTGTGTGTCTCCCATCAACACCGGAAATCATTATATATATGTTTCGATGATTAAGTTACCTAACAGTGGGCCCCACTTACATGGACTGGCGCATCAGTGCGTGATAATCCATCAGGCCTTTTATAATTTCTGAGAGAGAGAGATGGGGCAAGGAAGAGATACAGGAATGGTTATTGCACACGGTTTCTCGCACGTGGAAATAGGTCACAGTACTTATATAAGATCAGAGCCGCTTGTTAGGAAATCCAGACGATGTAGATGACACATCCAAAAATCAGGACCGTCCCATTTTTAGATGCGCCAGAATTATATAAAAAATAATAACGATTCAAGGAATTTACCAATGGTTCCGAATAAATTACGTTTGTGGCCCACCTGATGATGTATTTCTGGTGCACGATTACCTTCCGTACAATCCAAGACACGTTTGGCTCTTTTGCACGTGCTAGGCGAATCACTCGAGCGAATACCATTAGCAGAACATTCACAGCTAGCACATGTATTTGCGCATTCGGTCTATACAGCTGGGATCCTGATTTTATGATCAGCACCGTTGATCTGCTGGGCCCAATGTGGGGGATGGTTGATTCCTAGAAGATTTTCTTGAGCGAGATGGTAGTAATTATTTAATTCTTGGCCCACATATAGACGGTTAAGAAAAGAAACACAATGATCCATTCAACTGAAAAGAACCATATATTAGTGGCCAGGATCTTTTAATTTCATGGTCCATCTAGATGGGCTCGCCAGATTAATCCTCTAGATTACACATAATTTCTAAATCATGGCCCCATTTCTAATATTCATGATTATAAAAGAAACACAATCCTAGCTCCATTTGACCGTTCGTTTTTATTTACACAGGTTCTCAGATCAAGGGGTTGGGATTTTCCGATCCTCTTCAATTTTTGGCTACCCTCAATCCAAAGTAGGACCTACCTGATGATCGGTTCAGATCTTATATGTGTTGGTAAAGGAGTGAATAATAACTTTAAAAGGGCAAACTCTTCTTCTTCTTTTTTTTTTGTAAAAAAAATGTAATTTTCTTCTTTTTCGGCCGTTGGTGATTACTGTTATTTTCTTCCGAGTTTTTCGTGCTCGAAACTCGGACTCAGTTCGGCTGACTCGGTAAAAACGAAAATTACCTTAATGCCCTTCAATTCACTTACGTTACGTGCGCATCAATGCAGTGAAAGTTAAATAAGCTTCTTCTCTCTCTATCTTTTTTTTCAAGTGGGTGGATCAAGTTGGGCCTACCACAGCTGGGCCACATTGAATCTCGGCCATCAACGAATCAGATAGATGACTGACGGTGCAGATGGTCACAGGGGTAATTTTGTCATTTTAGAAATACATATGTTATTATATGTTTGGAACTTTGTATAGCCTGTAGAAAATTGCAAGTAAATCAATATCTACTTTTGAGGCAATGAAGAAACTTGCACTTGTTTTACAAAAGTAGATGAGTGCTCAGTCAATGAGATTTGGTAAATGACCAAACTGCCCATCTGGGTTTCAACGGAGTAGATGACTTGTTTTATATTGTTTTAGAGAGTGAGAGGATGGGGTTAGGTAATCCTCCTATATGATGTAGAAAGCGACATAAACACATGGACGGTCTTAATCAACTGATTTTGAACGTCCATCCACTCTGACCCATTATTCAAGGGCTGAATCTAAAAAATAAGCTGATCCAATGATCATTTCTGTTCCATTTCTATTTTCCAAGTCATGAACTGATGGTTGATATCATTTATCTAATCCAAGTGAATCTTGAGACCCATAAGCAATTTAAGGATAGACCCACTGATTGGTCGCTTAATATTTGTGTGATGACGAGTGGCTACCATGTGGCTCCACTATCTATGCATCTAGCCACAAAACCATGGTGATTCAATATGGCCTATTTTAGGAACTGTATTATAAAACCTTTTTTCTTTTCTTTTCTTTGAGTAGCTCGTTGGACCACGAAATGTTTTTATTTTACACGTACTAAGTCTGGTAATTAATTTGAAAAGTGAAAAAAGCTATATATATATATATATATATATATATATATATATATATATATATATATATATATATATATATATATACATATGTACATATGTACATATATATATATATATATATATATATATATATACATACATACATACATATATGTACATATGTATATACATGTATACATATGTATATATATATATATATATATATATATATATATATATATATATATATATATATATATATATATATATATATGTATATATATATATATATATGTACATATGCATATATATATATATATATATATATGTATATATATATATATGTACATATGTATATGTACATATGTATATATATATATATATACATATATGTACATATGTATATACATGTATACATATGTATATGCATATATACATATATACATGTATATATGTATATATATGTACATATGTATATATGTATACATGTATATATACATATATTTATATGTACACACACACACACACACACACACACATATATATATATTCAAATTAGTTACTAGACTTGGTATGTGTAAATGTGTAAATAAAAATATTTAGTGGTCCAACGAGCTATTCAAAGAAAAGAAGAGAAAAGAAAAAGAAAAGTTTTATAAGTACATATACACACACACATGTTAGGAAGCTCACTAGCCTTCTTTTATTTTGTTACGAAGATAATCTTGAGTGAGAAAAGCATAGTTAGTTATTTGTGCCCTAATCTTTGTAACTCGGTTTGAGTTGACTCGGTGGAACTAGTTAGCCAACAAAATCGCCCACAATGGAACCTTCTCGTGACCGAATATGTTAATTATAGAAAATGAAAGAGACGTTGTGCGGTAGTCCAGCCAGGTGCATTGTGGCGCAATTATTTTCAAGATTTTTTTTATGATTATTACTAGTGCATTGGCGTGGCATCTTCGAGGAAAATGAATATTGCGGTGCATACATCGCCTTGTAATTATTGCTATCCGCGTTTTCTAAGTTTAGATCATATAATCTCTCCGAGCAAGTGTATTGGATTCATTCAAAGGCTATGGACACCTGTAGAGCTTAACAATTTTTTGGGTGATGATTGAGGGAAGAGATTCTTAACTTACAACCATTCAAATTCCTTCGTGGGCTCAATTGGGTCACCTGATCACTATGGACCACTTGATGTAGAAAGGGTCATGATCGAAAGAAATTGAGCTATTAAGGTTGAGATTGGGAAAAAGTTACTTAAGAATAACAGTATGACTTTCTATGATCACAATTTGTGATTAGTTATTGAAATCGTTCATATAAGATATTATTAAAAATATATTGTACCCTCAAATACTTTAATGGACAGAGTTAGCTGGTTCCAAAAATGCCGTTTTTAGGGTAGGAGTTTCATTTGAATTTAAATTTTATTACTATTAGTAAAATGCAATTTTACTATTTAGCTGTTTTAAGTTTGAAGAAATCAATCTTATTTTAAGATCCTTTTCAAGTCATCTAAGAGAGTTTGAGTTAATGTACTTTTACATTTTAAAAAGTTAACATTTTAAGAGCATTTATTATTTTAAGTTAGGAGTTTATAACTTTAAATCCTTTTTAAGTCATCCAAGATAGTTCGAGTTAATTTAAATGTCTTTTACATTTTAAAAGTTAACATCTAGAGAACAGTTGGGAGTTAATAACTTAAATAAGCCATATTAACTCTGTTACAAGGAACAATTCATTTTCACCAAGTTTATTTGAATTTAAATGATCTTTCTCTTTGAGCTAGTTTGTTTCACCAATTACTGTAGTAATTTTTTTTTAAAGTACAATGATAAAAAAAATAACTTTAGCACTCTCTTAACAACATTTACATTTGTCTGCCTATTATCGTACTTTACATTGTGGTGATGGTAAAATTGTAGTGAGGACATTTTTATATTATTTTAATATTAAATCATCATAAAAATATGGTGATATCATTGTTTAAATTTGAAATTTTTATAATAATATCTTGAAAAACTCACTTGAGCCTGGTGTGAAAATGCTCCTGCATTAAACTACTATAATTATAAATTCTTTTTCATGTCTCCTTATTATGTTTGTATTTAATTAATGATTTTTGTGTTCAATTTGATATTGGTAAAACCATAATGATGACATGTTTCCTTTACATTAGTGGGGCATGGGTGAAACAAACAGAAGTTTTGATGATTCAAGGTTCCATATGTATTGGATGCTTATAGAATATGATGATCTTTTTCTCTCATTCTTTCCACACTCCTGCTAAATACTGTTGGATGGAATGTGATCATGTGGATTTCACAC
Organism: Magnolia changhungtana; assembly: GCA_030180095.1. NCBI lineage: Eukaryota > Viridiplantae > Streptophyta > Magnoliopsida > Magnoliales > Magnoliaceae > Magnolia > Magnolia changhungtana. The sequence goes on from JASAUF010000633.1 coordinate 5,848,605, forward strand.
CAGGTTCCAGAGTATCCTACTTAGATAATCACAGCCCTTTGATTTAGGATTTCTAAAATAGATAACAAATCCATTTTTTACTTTTACATTCCATTTTGTAAGGACTCTTGTGGACTGTTCTTGGCCCTCAAAAATCATGATATCAGATTATCACAAACATCTTATTAAGGGCTCATAAAATTGATGGTAAAACCATTTTCGCTCTTACCATCTACATTGTAATCATCCAATAATAGTGATTTTTATGCATTGGCCCACCATCATAGCAAAAGGACCTAACTTAGCTTCGACTCCCTGCAATACGGTACAAAGATCAATCCGAAAATAACCTAAAAGAAATCTGTCCTTGGATATTCCCTACTGCCTCCCCTTTTGATTTTGCTGCCTTTTTAATATTTTTGGCTTCCTCTTTTCACACACTCACCAATATCTAAGACTCTAGCATGACTCAAGTAGTTTAGCTTTTTATTCATTTTTTATTTATTTTAAACAATTACACTCACACCCACACATACTACATGGGCACTTAAGTTGTTAATTAGTTTTTTTTTTTTTTTTTTCTTTCAGACACAACCCTTTCTTTTCAGCTATGTAAGGTTATGCTGCCTGTGTAAAAGGTAGGCCACACCACGATGGTAATTTGGTGTGAAAATCAGTCCTAGTGGTACACAATGCTCAAATGAATACAAAGCTTAGGTATGGTGATCCACCTGAGGAGTACCCACCATTTGCATTAATAAGATTCAATGTATGTGATGTAAGATGGTCATGGAATGACTCGATTGAGCGCCAAGACGGCATAAATTTGTGCGGGAGGGGTTTCAAACTAGTTTTTTTTTAAAAAAAAAAAAAAAAAAAACCTAGATGGCACAATAGCTTCTAGCAGCTATGACTTTTTAATTAGTTCATTGACTTCTGATTGGCTTTACAAAATTCTTTCGCTTCAAAGATTAAATAGGAGTTCGAAGTTAAAATTTACTATTTTTAATAAGTTATATTTTTTAAATATTTGTAGGGTTTTAAGAGTCTAGAATTTTAACATTTAACACTTCATTCGGTAATATTATTTTTAATTTTTATTTTAGAGATTTATCTTTACTTATTGAGTGAGGGTTATATTCTTGAAAAGAGGATAGTGATTTTGTTATATATTACCTCAATGGGATCATATGCATGGGAAAGAATTTAAAACAAGTGATTTGGGTTCCTCTATAGGTCTTGTAGAGTAAGGTCGCTTTGAAGTGTCATGCGTGGGGCCCACTGAGTTGTGTGTATGGTGTCCAACTTGTCTAGCAAGGTCCAGCCATAAAATATGGACACCTAAATAAGGAGGCTGATCTTTACAATAAGGTGGGCACCGCCTGAGTTTGGAAGTTCTGGGATGGTTGTCCATTATTGTCTATTATGACAGGCCCACCATGTTAGATGATGGGATGTCTCGAAAATATTTGCTTTAATCATTTGGTGGGTCACACCATAGTAAACAATGGAAACCATTCAAAAAACCTTTGAATTTATGTGGTGGGCTAAATGTTGATGGTTGAATTGGCTTGATTTTTGGGACATCCAACTTTCACGATGGGATTGATCTGTTAGATAGGTTGGATGCCACACAAACACCCTGGTGGGCCACATACAACCTGTATAATAAAGCTTATTCTACAAAAACTTGCCAAGGAACCGTCCTCAATGCATCTATTGTATTTTTATATTTAAGATTACAACTGATCGCTTTAGTCACCCATGTGGGTTGCAGATACTTTCATGGTAAAGATAGACCAGAGAAGTTTTGCAAATTGGAATGAGTTTTTCAACCTATCACATATGATTTTGGGAGAGGATAAGCTACTTCCATTATATCAAAAGTCAAAAGTTCATTTTATTTTCGTTTTTATCATAAATAGTAAGTTTTAATTTCATCGTAACTTTGGATACTTTGAGTTTTAGGAGTGGTTGCACGACATGAAAAGAGCTTAAAAAAATCAACCTCATCACGATCCTTCCCTGCATCTACCCAGGAGAGTCAGATCATCATCTAAACTGTCCATCCGTTTCATACTTGTAGTACTATCGGGCAAAAATTCAAGAAGCCACCGATCACTAGTAGAACTTGACCATACGACCAATAACATGCAAAAATGGATGGTCAAGATCAATCAGAGAAACATAGGCCCGATCATCAACTTGGAGCATGTTATCCATGAACCCCACTTCGTATTGCGTATGACTTTAGAGAGACAATTCGGTCAGACGATGGTAGCCATCTGATCTGCGACTGGTAACATGAACGGTGAGAAACAAAGTACCAACAATCAAAGGGTCAGGATAATCCAATTGATGTAGTTTTGCATCGTAACCTGAAAAATACCGTCAGGTAATCTCATACGCACCTTCTCCACATGCAGCACACGTGACAACTAGTCAGTGTAGAACGTTTTGTTTTTAAACCATCCATTCTTTTTGTACAGGGTGGCCCACCTGACCACTGGACGAGCCTAATTCTTACATATGACAATCGTCATGGTGGGGGCCACCTTATGCACTGCTTGGATGTAAATGTGTGTTTAGGCCTAGTTTATCTCTTACCTTTCATTTATCGTCCAACAGAAGCCGAAGATGGACGGTTAAGAACATTACTATGCAATATCTAGGTTATGACCGTTGATTAAGTGGTCAGAGCCTATGGACATGCACACAAATTGGATGATTGTATCATTTATATGGGTGGATTATCCAAAACTTGACTATGGATGGGAGGGTTACTAACATATTATCTATAGGTTTACCATGTGTAGAGGTGGGTATTGAGTCGAGTTGGACCGAGTTGGGGCTGATCCGACTCGATCCAGTTTTGAAATAGGCCTCGGTACCGAGCTCAATATGTATAACCCGAACTGAGTCTGGGTCTGGCCTAGACTAATTTGGACCAAGTCAGCACCGAGTTGGGTGGGGTGCGGTGGATATCTACGGGCTGAAATCACAACTCAAAACCAGTATTCACTTGCCAGAATTGCAGCCTCTCCATCAGCTACACGGCATCACAGATTTTGAAACGTAGGATCTGAGTTTTTTTTTTAAATTATTTTTTTAAATATATATGTACAAGTCAAGTTTTGGATTGAGTCAAGTCAGTATCGAGTTGGATTTCGAGTCGAGTCAAATTACCGGGTGACTCGAACTTCACTCGGTTTGAGTTTAGATTGGACGAAGTCAACTCGATTCGGATCAACTCACCCACTCGGTTCAGATCGAGTCGGATCTAAATGAGTCAGACGAGTCCAGTTTGTCAAGTCAAGTCGTCCCGTGCCCAGCTCTAGCCAAGGGTGCGTTTGGTTGCACATATATAATGAAATTTTATGATATTACAAAATTCGCTGATATTTTATGAAATTTGGTGCGACCAAACATACCCAGTGTGTGTAGAAGATTGTTCATGTACGCTCCATGTATATCCACTTTCTCAGAGTCATCAGTACTCTCATCATGATCTCCACAATGTTAGAAATAATTTCACAACTTATAAAACTTGCCAAAAATTATTTCAGCAGTAAATTTATTTTATAAAGTGGGACCCACTTGTTGATTTGACTTGTCCTGATTTTATTGAGCGTGGAAATAATTCACCCCACCTACTATAGGGCTTGGAACTCATGATAGTCAACCACACATGGATATTTGAATTGTAGACAATTAAGATAGCTTATCCACACATTTACGGGCTTAGCAAAGCTTTCTAATTTATGTAGGGTTCACAAAATTCAAAACCTGGATGGTTCAAAACCTGAATGATTGATCAAACGGTGGTAGATGGACGGGACGTGTTGACACATTAGAGGTGGAAATAGTCAACATGAGAGGTTTTGTCTATTTGTTTGAGAGTTTGGAAAATGTTAGGTAGGAAATGAAACGACGCTTTCATTGTTTGTAACTTTAATTAGTTTTTGTTTGAAAGAAAAATCAAAGAAAGTGATTTTGTTGAAAGCCCACGCCAGTCGCTTTCTAAGAAATTTTTTGACCTTAGGGTTCCATTTCTTCCTCTGATATGATTGTCTTACCTGCTTCTAGTATAATCAGCATTGATTCTCCATTCTCCTAAGAGTTGATTGAAGTGTTGAGATCAACCCATCAAAGTGATTTTGAGAGGGATGGTTCCCAAAGGCGGGACATACATCGTAGATGGTCCTCATTGATTATAGGACCTTTTCTAGTATAATCAAGTCATTGATCATGCAGTCAGGATTATCCCATCAATGTGACTCTTGTTAGGAGTAGACCATCAAAAGTGGCTACTTTCTATATTATCCAAATGAATGATGATGTAGAGAAAGGCATGAAATAATGAGAAGAAGATTATTGTCTTTCTTAAGTAGACAAAACCTTCCATCCATGAGGTAGTTCTTCAATCTACAAAATGAAAAAGCAAAAAGAAAAATTGTATTATTCAATAATTCATCTGGAATGCTTGAGTACACCGTTTATATGAAAGACTCAAATACTAATAGAAATCCTTATTTAACTAGAATAGAAATTTTTTGAAATAGTAATTTTTTCAAAAATAAAAATATAAATTAATTTTAGCATATTTATGAGTAATTTATATAAAAATATATATATGGAAATCATAAAACACGATAAAAATAGAAATTATTAAAAGTTATTTTTTTTTTCTAAAATCATATTTTTGAAATAGAAGCGTACATTTTCTCATGAAATAGATAGACATGACCCATTATGGGTTAGTTGACCTCGGCTGGCCTGTTACATAAAAATTTCATGCGTTCTATGATGACACTCAAAATAAAAGTTATGATTGATTTATGGTCCAAACTTCAAACGACAATATCTCCCTAATCAGAATAAATTTCTTCGATCTGAACATGCCTGAGGCCCAGTAAATCATGCCTTACATAGGACTAGGCCCAAATCTATTGGACTGTGTCTGATTCCGCTTGGGCTTCTTTCATTCTAATCATGCAAAGAATGCATATGTACCATGTCGTACATCAAATGATTAGACCATTTCTAGTGTCATCAATTTAGTTCATCCATTCTTCAAACCATTGATTACATTGTTAGGATCATACATCCAAAGCAATTTTTGGTAGGCATTAGCCATCCAAGGTGCGGCCACACATGATGGACAGTTTGGATCAATAAAGTCACCCTTTTACTATAATTAATATAAATCTTACATTTTCTAGGCTATTAATTAACGGTTAAGATCATCCAATCCAAGTGGGTTTTTTTTTAATTTTTAATTTTTAATTTTTTTTATTTTAAATGAGGATGCAACTTCAAAGATCGTGCACATGCTAGATTTTTTTGGTGGAATCGACATGATTCTCAAAGCCATTGATTAAATGATTAGGATCATCCAATCAAAATGATTTTTAAGAATGATGGGCCACACATGATGGAAGTTTCAAAACAATTATTAGCCTATTATATTATAATCAAAATGAACGATCCATTCTCCAAACCATTTTTGATTAGATGGTTATAATAACCCATCAAAGTAATTTTTAAGGAGGATGGCCATAAATGATGGACAATCCAAAAACCATTATCAAGCCCATTATATAACCTATTTTAACCGTTCATTCTCTAAACCATTGATCAGATGGTTAAGATCATCAAATCAAAATGATTTTTGAAAGGGATTGGCCATCAAAGGTGGGCTGCACACACTATATAAAAATGTTCTACATAAATGATTAATCCTTAGTATTATCAACATGATCCTTCATTCTCTAAACAATGGATTAAAGGGTTAGGATCATCCTATCAAAATGATTTTTGAGAAGGATGGATCATCAAAGGTGGTTTACACATTATGAATGGACCAACTCAACAGTTTTAACTTTTCCAGTATCATCATAGGAGGCTAGGTATCAAAAACATGAAAAAGGCAAAGGGTATCAAAAACATGAAAAAGGCAACGGGTGAATCTCTTGATCAAATCGAAGAAATTGGGAAAGAAGCCCATCGTTACTTCAAACATCTTTTTTCCTCCGAAGATACTCATAGCGACAACGATTTACTCAAGTGCATCCCAAAGCTGGTGACTGATCAGATGAACGCTGGTCTCGTGAGGCCCATATCTACGGAGGAAGTCAAAGCTGCTGCCTTTTCCATTCCGCCCGACAGCGCCCCTGATCCGGATGGATTTGGCGGTGCCTTCTACTCATCATGTTGGGAGGTGATTGGTGAGGATTTAGTTGCAGCTGCCACTGATTTCTTTAAAGGCGGACCGATCCCCAGAGCATTCCAATGCACCCAGCTCTGTCTCATCCCAAAGAAAAATAACCCGGAATTCATCACAAATTATAGACTAATCAGCCTTTGCAATTGTATAATGAAGATTTTTCCAAAATCACGGCAACTAGGCTGGCCTACATCCTTCCAAACCTAATCTCCAAGGAGCAAGCATTTGTGAAAGGCAGATCGATAGCTAAAAATATTTCTATTGCAAGAGAGATGGCCCATGAGATCGACCGAAAGGTGTTCGGGGGAAACTTAATATTAAAACTTGACATGGAGAAGGCCTATGACCGATTGGAATGGAACTTCATTGCCCAGGTCCTCGATCAGTTTGGGTTTGATCGTCTTTGGATCACCCAAATTCAACGTTGCTAGAAAGATGTTTGGTTTTCTGTGCTCATCAATGGTAGAAGCTTCGGTTTCTTTCAATCAAGCCGAGGTCTTCGACAAAGTGATCCGCTTTCGTCGTCCATCTTCATCATAGCAACTGAAGTTTTCAGCAGAGGCATTTACAAGTTGTTTGCTTCAGGATGCTGTCAGCCGTTTAAACTCCCCCGACCTTGTCCCAGAATTTTCCATCTTTTTTTTTGCTGATGATGCCATATTATTTCTCAATGGCAGGCAATCTAACGTTCGTGTCCTCCTCAGATTCATTCGGAAATATGAAGACGCATCAGGTCAGAAGGTTAATGGTTCAAAATCTTCATTCATCACCCCGAAGAATACAACCATCAGCAAGGTCCACAGGCTGAACAACCTCACGGGCTACAGACACGATCATTTGCCGACTGTTTACCTTGGAGTTCCTCTGACTAAGGACAGAATAAGCAACTCTCTGCTCCAGCAGCTCATCCAGAAGATCACCGGAAAGATTGAAGGTTGGAAGGCAAAGCTCCTCAACCCGCAGCGAAGTTGGTGCTGATCAATCATGTCCTTACTAGTATTCTAATCCACATCCTATCTACCATCAACATCCCTAAATCAGTGTGCAAAGAAGTGGAACGTGCCCTTGCAAACTTTTTCTGGGGCACCTCGGAAGGTCGCAACCGAAGACATTGGGTCAGGTGGTCAAGATTGTGTGTTCCCCTCCGGGAGGGTGGCCTTGGAATCAGAAGCTTCGAGGAAACAATGCGAGCCTCCAGAGTTAAAATGGGTTGGCATATGCTGCAGGGGTCATCTTTGTGGGCCAACTTTATGTCAGTGAAATATTTTCAGAAAATCATCAAAAATAAAGGGACGATGGGAACTGCAACATCAGCTGACTGGAAGGATATCTTCAGAGTTTTACCATTTGTTCTACAACATTCCAGATGGCTGCTGGGAGAGGGCAATGTCAGTTTTTGGAATCAAAACTGGTCAGGAGGAGATATTCTCGCAGGCACTGCTATTGGGCAAATCCCGCACAACATGCTAAATGCCAGGGTGAAAGATTTCATCCCCCAGATTGGGCGCTGGAAACTGGCGGATATCCATCATATCATTCCTCCGGCAACTATGAAGACTATTGTTGATAGTCACGTTTCGTTGTCAGATAGAGCAGATAAGTTCATATGGGACTTAGCTCCTTCTGGTAAATTCTTAATGAAGTCTGCCTGGAATGGGATGAAACCTCACCACCCTTGTCAGCATTGGGCTAAGTGGCTTTGGAACAACTTCATACCTCCGAAAGTGGCAATCTTCGATTGGAAAACACTGCACAAGGCAGTCCCGGTGGACGCAGCTATTGAGTGATTTAGCGTTGCTTTGGCATCTAGATGTGAATGTTGTGGCCCCACACTCAGAATCCATCTTCCTTCTCTGATCCCTGCGTCGGCCTTTACTCCCTTGGGAATCAGAACCATGCCCAATAGCCCTTCTATCTCCCCCGTCAGCCAGACAGGTCATCTGCTCAGCAGGAGCACTCAGCCTAGCATTGTTTCTAGTTTGTCCCCCACGTCGGAAGAGACCCTAGATCACTTATTCTGTTTTGGCAGCATAGCAAACAAGGTTTGGACCTACTTCAATAATCTTTTTAATATCCCCTCAATCCCAAATCAAACCATTCATCAGAAGATCCATCAGTGGACTTCTAAGGCCAGCCGAAAATCCCATGCCGGAAATCCCGTATTTCATTTCTAACGGGGATCGTCCCTTTCTTCATCATTTGGGAGCTATGGCTTAGCAGAACGCATCCAGATTCGAGAACCTCAAAATGGCCGACAGCCGCATCATTTCTGCAGTCTCTCTCTGGGTTAGAGAAGTTGGCTCTGTCATCCCGGAACCGAACAGAAATTCCTTCGCCAAACGAGTCATACTCCAAACCTTGAAGATTGACACGTCCCTATCACAACTTCCAGATAAACCCCTTATTGTTAGATGGTCAAAACCTCCAAAAGACTGGTTGAAATTGAATATCGATGGCTCTTCGAGAGGTAATCCAGGTGAGAGTGGAGGAGGGGGGGTTTGTAGGGATCACTTAGGCAGGATGATATTCGCTTTCCGCAAATACTATGGGACTGCCTCCAACACTATAGCGGAAGCTCAGGCCGCTCTTGATGGAATAGACATTTGCTCCTCCCTTGGCCCATCCAACATCATTGTCGAGTCAAATTCAAAACTCATTGTGGATTCGGTCAAGGACCCGCTAGTTCCAAACCCCTGGAAAATCTGGTACAGGTTGGGAGCCATATAGCAAAGACGGCGATCCATGAACATCAGCTTCAACCATGTATTCAGGGAGGGGAATTCGATCGCTGATGCTTTGGCCAGGGTGGCTAGCAAGGAACGCCCAGACCAAATAATTCGTCGATGGTCAGACCTCCCGAAGATTGCTAGAGGTGCGATGGTTTTAGACAGTGTTGGTATAGGAGCAATCAGATTCCCCTGACCCTGACCCTGTTTTCTTGTAATTTTGTTGGTTTTGTCTAGCATAGCAGGTGCGTATATGATAGGTGTGGCCCTTAATTTTTTTGTTGGGGCCCACCTGAATAGCTGTAAATTCTCTAGATTGAATGAAAACCCTGTGGCAAGAGCCCGCTTAAAAAAAAAAAAAAAAAAAAATACTTTTCCAGTATAATCAATATGGGCATTCTATTCTCCAACACATTAGTCAAATAGTTAGTATCTTATTAATAAGGATTGGCCATTAAAGGTAGGCATTATTGGTCCAACAGGGTGGATAATCCATATCAATGATCATACCTTTTCTACTATAATTAATATGGGTCATCCATTCTCGAGACCTACGCCTATGTAGTGGTACTATTAACATAGCTAGGGCAAAGAAAATAATTTGTAGACTATAGAAAGGAGAAAAAGAGAAAAAGTTTGCCAAGAAACTTCCGTGAACTATCAAATAAGTTAAAATATTTTACTTCCCACGTTTTTATTTCTAGAAAAGTCACATTTTCTACAAAGAAACTTACTAGCTCCCAAACAGATGGAAACTGATTTTCCAACTTGGCTTTTTATGCCCTCTCCTTTCTCCTTTGGATTTTTCTTCTTATTTATTTATTTTTTTTAATTTTCAAAAGGCGAGAGAAGTCTGATTGCGCGCGCGCGCACACACACACACACACACACACACACACACATATATATATATAGCTGTTGGAAAATCAGTTTCCATCTGTTTGGGAGCTAGGAAGTTTCTTTGTAGAAAATGTGACTTTTCTAGAAATAAAAAAGTGGGAAGTAAAATATTTTAACTTATTTGATAGTTAAAATAAGTTTCTTGGCAAGAGAGAGAGAGAGAGATTTTAGATTTGTAACCCTTTAATTATTTGACTATATCAACAATCTGCCTAGATTTTAAATAATGAATGGTGTTAGTGAGATGATACATTTTCGTAATATTTTATTATTTTATTAATATAAATAAGAGAGAGAGAGAGAGAGGGAGGGAGAGGGAGGTGTTTATAATGGCCTCACATAGTAATCATGTATAAAAAAAATTTACACTTATGAGGCATTCTTATCCAATGCGCTTCTCCACTGCATCAATTAGACTATAAAAACAAAACCACATGGTGACATCTATTTTATATATAGAGAGAGAGTCATGCTCACCAACACACCTAGGCACGTGCGCACCTTTGCACATGTGTCATGGGTGTCCAATCTGAACGGTCCATGTGATGCGGAATCCCATGAAATCACGGGGGACAAATTTTCACCTTGATCTAAAATTTTGATGGGTCATAGTAAAGAGAAATGCAAATCAAGGGATGAAACTATTTTCATTTTTCATGGCCCACTAAAGTTTTAGATCAAAGTAAGAAAAAAAAAAAAAAAATTTGGGCTCATGGGATTTCATGAGGCGCTGCTTCACGTGGACCGTTCAAATTTTGGAGTCACATCATGGATGATGAGTTCTCTAAAAAGTTAACATAAGTTATGTGTGTACCCACACATATATACACACATGATCTAGCAATTTTGTAATTTGACTTGGATCATGAATAGAACTCCGTATTCAATCAGAGGGTAAGGTGAAGCATTCCGCTATATGTGTGTGTACACACATATATATACACACACACATACATACACACACATGATCTAGCATTTGACTTGGATCATGAATAGAACTTCGTATTCAATCGGAGAGTAAGGTGAAGCCCTCCATCGCAGACCCTATGGCCCCACATCTGGAGGGCCGGATGGTCTAGGATACACTAAAGAGGAATGGCCAAAAAGCTGTTTGATCAGCAAGCCAAGCATCATTCCATATGGACCATCCATTGGCAAGTCAGGGGACTCTGTGCAATTTTGACAGATATCCCAGGGTTGTGGAGGAAAATTCCACGCCTGCCAGGGGTTTTGTGCAGATATCTTAGTGTGGGAGAAGAACTTTTCATTACAAAAACGGGGGACTCCGTGCTGTTTTGACAAAGATCCAGGGGTGGCAGAGGAACTTTCTCTACTAGGCAGGGGGCTCTGGGTTAACTACCAGGCCATTTTGGTACTTTCACTTTCTTTTCAGGCAGAGGCATGGATATAAGATTGTTTAGACGTTTGATGAATTGAGAAGAAGCGAGATTTAAGCTTTTCTCTTCCTTCCTCGTTGGATGAGTAAAATCTTTTATCCCACTTTCACTGCCCTTTTGGCATTTTGCAATTTCTTTTGTTTGTGAATGTTTTTATAAATTCCCTTATAAAAACAATATCAAAACAGAATTTTTTTTTTTTTTTTTTTCCTTTTCAATTTGAAAGGGTTGTTGGGATGATAAAAATAAAATAAAATTATAGTGTTGTCCTCATAAACAAATTGTACATTTTGTTAGACTTTTTTATATATAGAAAATGAATATACCATGTCTCCAAATATTACTCTTTAAAAAATGTTATATTATTGCTTACTCAAATAGATTATACATGTTAAAAGTCTTGCATGATGCATGCAAAAATAAAAAATAAAAAATCAGTGCTAAGTATTCGGCATGCATGCATAGTCATCCATACTTAAAAACTTAAATTATCACACCTGCTCATCTTAATCTTCAAGTGCATCACATATACCGTATGTATCAATCAGTATGCAAATGCAGTATAATACCATGTGTATCACCAGCCATCTTAGGGGTCGTTTGGCAGGATAGATTGCTTTCTTTTTTTTTCCTTTTCTTTTCTTTTTTTAATTTTTACGCACACATCCCACACGGGCACTCAAACACAAGACTTTATGGTTGAAAGTACGTATATACCACTAAGCTATGCATTGAGACCCTGACAACATGGATTTGGTATGAATTATTGGTCATGAAATCCATATGAATTGAAAATATTCTTAGTTGTAATTGGTATTATGCACTATGCAGATGGAATCCATCAGGAAAAAAATTGTTGGAGTGAAACCACGTTAGCATGCATCAAATAGATTCTATGAATTCCAACATGTGGCCCACTTTTATGTGAAATCCACCCTAATCACACAGTGCTTCACTCCATTTTAGTCATAAGGTTCAAAAATTAGCCGTCTACATGAGTAGGTGGGCCATATAATGGAAAATAGTTGAAAAACGGACACTCATTCTTAAATTTTTTTAAGGCCTACCATGATGATTATATGAAATCTACTTTAATTGTATGACAAAGTAAAATTTAAGTATTAAATCAACCTCCCTACAATATTATTTCCATTCATAGGACCTACTTGAATCATAAACCAAGTTATTTTTTGCATCCTATGGCTAAAATGAGATGACACACCTAGTGATAAAAGTGGATTTCACGTAAACATCGTGATTGAGCCCATTAATTCTCGAAGTCAAATTAGGATGATTTTCTTAGTTGTGACGCACATGGTCTACCGTGATTTATGCAAAATTTACCTTGATCACAAGGCACATCACCTTGCTTTTGTGGTAAGGCCCAAAAATCAGCCTAATCTATGATTCAAGTGAATCACACGATTGGAAACCATACACCCTTCAAACTATTTCCCTTCATATGGCCCAACTAAATCACAATAGGCCTAATTTTATCCCAATGCTTAAATTTTAGCTTAACATCTAATGGTTGAAATGAATTTCACATAATTATCATAGTAGTCCTAAAAAACTAAGGGTGGGTGCATTCCTCTCTCAACTAGTTCTCTTCGTATAGCTCATTTGAATCACAAATTAAGCTGATTTTTAAACCTCATGGCTAAAATGGAGGTGACTAACTTACGAATCGAGGTTGATTTCACCTAAACATTATAATGGGCCTACTAATTCTTAAAGTCAAATTCCGGTGATTTCATGAGTGATGTCACCACATAGAATTCATAGTAATTGGTCCATTTACCATCTCTATATACCCTTCCAAACGCTATCACTTTTTGCTATTAACCATCAATTATCACTAAATCTATAATCCCAAACAACCCCTTAATCTCCTTTCGCATTTCAATCGCATGGAACAATACACCAACGGTCCAAATTCAACTAAGAATGATTCTTCTAATACGAAAGCTATTAGAAAAGGGTAGGGCACAAGAGACCAACGGTTCATGTACCAAACCATACCATGGGCCCCACTTGTTATGAAAGTATTGTGGGAGGCACGAGTGGAATAAGATAGTTGAAATGACTGAACCGCATTAGGGTATGGACTACACATGTGCTTTCGACACGTCGACTAAACAAAAGATCATCCTTCCCACCACTAAGGGAACATTCCGACATGTTTTCCAAATTCGAAAAAGGGGAGTTGTTTGATACTCTGGCAGCGTATGCCACTTCATAAACAGCACTGATCAGTTGTTGTACATGTGGTTTGAATTAACTCTAAAGTAATTTATGGAATCACTGTCTTTCAGTCATATTCCCAAAATCGGAATGGTTGAACAATCCTATCCTACGATTCGTGCACATTTGTAATACTTTTCATTATCAACCGTCCAATCAGTGTCCACCAATCTCTGATAGCCACATGATCAATTATTTTTTAATTTTTGCTTGTTACAGATTTATACTGGGACCCATAATTTGAAATGTTTATTTTAATTATTATATGCCAATATCCAATTTTTAAAGTAATTTATAAATGCCTACCTATCGGGAGCGGGTTAGGTGCAGCCCTTGCTGTGGGGCCCACCTTGATGTATGTATTCTACATTTACGCCATTCATCTGTTTTTACAGGTGATTTTAAGAGATGAGCCCAAAAGTGAAGTAGATCTAAACAGTGGTGATTTAAGGATCTACTATTAAAAAAATTCCCAGGGCTCACTGTAATGTTTCTGTAATGTTCAGTTGCCATGTAACCTGTTGTTAAGATCACATGAACATGGATGAAGGAAAAAATCAAATATTAGCTAGCTTGATCCAAAACTTAACTATGTTGAGGTATGCTCCACTTGAGAATTGGATTTGCTTCGGGTCATAATCTAAAATAATATGAAAAAAAGGATGGATGGCGTTGATATAGAATACATACATCAAGGTAGGCCCCACCATAAGCATTACACTATCTTAGATGAATCCGGGGTCTCACTTAATTTAAGCCATCCATATGAATAGGATTTTAATTACATGTCATTTGCTTAAGCTTGAGGGCAAACTCGCGAAAGATAGACTACACCAGAAGAAATAATTTGAAATTAATTCACAACATTAGTATAATTATGGACCACAAATAATTCTTCTTCTTCTTTTTTTTCTTTTTCTTTTTTTAGAATTATGATTTTATCGTGAGTTCAAGACTAGCTGATTAAAGTAAACGGATTATATCAGCCGAGGGGTAACCCTAATAATTGATTCGGTGGGTGCATACCCCATTCTCAAAAAGCCTTATCGAGTACGAGGAAACAATTGGCAAAGGAGTATTTTCATCTGAAAAATACAAAAAGTGCTCATAAGATTAAAAGGATATAACTTAAAATTTTGATGTCAACACTTATATTACATCATAATTCACGACTATTTATAATTAATAACTCTCATTCATGGCAGTCTAGAATAGGTTAGGTGAGACCTCAACCTCACCGGAGTGGTGCGTTATCACATTAATATATCTATTCTCTGTATATGTTGTCCATCCTTCTTTTTCTTTTTTTTTCAGATCATTTTAATGCGTGATTCAAAAAAAATGAAGCAGCTCCAATTATCAGATGGACCATACCATAGGAAAAAGTGGTGATTGACCATTAATGAGCTACAAAAGTTTTGGATGATGCTGATATTTGTTTTTACCCTTTGTCTAGGCTTATATATCCTTACCAATGGATTGCGATGAAAATAAATACTATGAAAATATTAAGGTACGCCCTAAGAAGTTCTTAATGGTAGGGCATTTATTCAATCACCATTGTTTCCTAAAGTATAGTCCACCTATGATTTGGATCTTCTTCATTTTTTTTATCATGCCCCTAAAAGGATCTAGAAAAACGGATGGACATAATCGATATGGAATAGATACATTAAGGTAGGCCACATAGTAAGGACTGCACTGTCTTGGGTGAGGCCAGGTCTCACCTAATCTGCTCCCCAAACTTTTTCACGGTAGAATATTAAAATCATCCTCCATGTAACAGTGTAATGCATCAATCTGAGACATTTATCTACTGGGGTACTTTTTCAGGGAAAAAAAAATCATTCTGTAGTACAATCCCTTTGGTAGGGCTTGCTCAAAAGCATTGGGAGCATATTAGGTGCAGCCCTAGCCATGGCCCACCATGGTGTATGTATTCTACATCTATGCTGCCCATCCGTTTTTTTCCTTATTATTGGGCATGAGCCCAAAAAGGTAGCATATCCAAATCTCAGGTGGAGCATACTAGAGAAACAATTCTGATTGAACGCCCCACCATTAAAAACTTCCTCGGACTCACCGTAATGTTTTGGTAATTTTTTTTTCCATACAACCTGTTGATAAGGTGAAACAAAACTAGATGAAATGGAAAAGACAAATATCAGCATGATCCAAAACCTTTGTGGTGCACAAGAATTTTTTTTTATGATTAATTACCACTGTTTCCTATGGTATGGTCCACTTGAGATTTGGATATGCTTTGTTTTTTGTATCATGTGCTAGAATGACATGGAAAAAGGGATGGATGGAGTGGATGTAGAATGCATACATAAAGGTGGGCTCTACAATACGGGCCACACGTGATCCAATGCCAGGTGCCAACCTGATGAATGTGTTTGAGTTGGGCATGTGAGTGAATAGGGTGGGCCCATGTGAAGATGACCGTACACCCCAAGGCAAGCCATCAGCCAACCTGTTGGATTATGTGTTGAAATAGTAGATATATGCAAGCCATCAGCCAACCTGTAGGAATTATGGGCAATTGGCCTCCCGTACACAAAAATTATAATCCAATATTAACAGTGCACTCGTTGTACACAGGCTCCAAGTAGCACGATAAAATACGTAGACCGAAATGAGTTAACTCAATGAATGAACTCAACCACCCATATACTTGTTTAAAGAAGCAAGATAACAAATTTTGAACTAATAAACTAGATTAGAGTAAATCTATTTATAGACCTCAATTAGGTGTATAAAGAACTGTTACTAAAAGATTAGGATAGTTTGGTTTATAGCTATTTAGTGCAATCATTCAAATAGGATTTAAAATTTTATGCAAAGATAACAGTATGAGTCTGCTCTCATATGGTAAATTGTCCAGGCGAGTGTACTCTCAATTCACACATGGATGTAAATTCGACATGTGGGACATAGGTTAGGGTTAATGGCATAGCCCTAGTGTGACCAAATTCAAGCGAAAAGACAGAAAAAGCAAAAACACATTTTCCAAAAAAAATAAAATGAGGAAGCATTTAAATTTATTTAAAATTTCTTTTTAAATACGGCACAACCAAGCATGCCAGAGGGGTGGGTTGAATGAGGACGTGGTGGCAAGTCTTTCTATCTGTACATTCATTTGTGGCCCACCAAGCATGAAGCGTGCCCAGAAAAGTCTCCTTATCAAACCTGCTCCTATTCATGGAACCACTTACACGGGGTTACAGACTGATTCTACACTACTCTTTGGGTCCACCATGTTTGATACGTGAAATCCACTCCGTCCATCAGTTTATAGCCATCATGTTAACCGTACATACAAAAAAGATCATTCTAATCAAGTCTCAGATGGACCACGCCAAGTTCATTGTGTACGACTGAGCCTTGGATCGGGCTGATCTTTGCGTCTTCTTATCCCGGTGATTCTCACGTGATGACGAGTTTGATGAAAAATACACCGGCATGGTGGTTCCCACACATAAACCTATGGTTAGCATCCATCCACTTTGTTCACTGTGGTATGGCCCACTTTCATTGTGGCCGCAGAGAGCCTGAGTGTAAGATGTTGCAGAGATTCTGGTACGAATTCTCGGATCTCGGTCGGAGGCTCTCGAGTCTAGAACCACAAGCAGAAAGAAGGTGCAACAACCGAGCTCTGTGGACCGAATGTGATGTATATTTCAAATCCAGTCCGTCCATCATCTGTGAATCATAATTTTAGAACATTAATCCAAAAATCAATTCAATCCAAAAACCAGGTGGGACACATCACTGGGTACAATAGGAACGGGAAGACTTACCATAGGGATCTTCCTGGGGCAATCTCGCTATTTATAGGTCATCCAAACCTTTCACCAGGTGATCTCCACCAGGAACAAGAGATATAAAAAAAAATTAGTCTGATCAAAAATTCAGGTGGACCACACTGCACGAAATTAGAGGGATTGGCAGTGATTTTACATTGTTCCCATTGTGCGTCCCACCTGAGTTTTGGATCCTTCTTTTTCTATGTACCGTGAACGTAAGGTGGCGCATGCGTTACTGAAGGATGGAGTGGATATCAGGTAAACATCGTGGTGGGCCCCACAGAACTCGGCTGCTATACCTGCTACCTACAACAGGTGTGCATCCCAGAGGATTAGGTGCGGCCTGGCCACACCCAACACGGTGCGGCCCTGACAGTGGGTCCCACTTTGATGTATATGTAGTATATCCACACCGTTCATCCGTTTTTCCAGATCATTTTAGGGCACGATACAAAAAATGAAGCAAATCTAAATATCAGTTGGACCGCTACAGGAAACCGTAGTGATTGAACGGCCACTGTTAAAAACTTCTTAGGCCCACCATAATGTTTATTTGTCATCCAAATTATTGATAAGGTCACACAGACCTCGATGAAGGAGAAAAAAACAAATACAGATTGATCCAAAACTTTTGTGGCCCACAAAATGTTCTTAATAGTCAATCACAACCGTTTCCTCTTGTGTGGTCCACCTGAGATTTGGATCTGCATCTTTTTTTGATTCATAACCTAAAATGATATGGAAAAACAGATGGACAGCATGGATATACCACACATACATCAAGGAAGGCCCCATGGTTAGGGCCGCACCCTATTTGCTCCTGTAAAATGATACGAGGTTTAAATGATGGATGGCTTGAAATAGTTGAATTACAAGATTCTCTTGAGAACAAGTCTCATCGGATAACCGGTTTGCATCATTAAAACATGACCCAGATCGAAATCATTGGACTACACAATTATGATGAATTGAAACAGCTCAGTGTCTTTAAACCGTACATTCTTTATCTATAATAATGGGCCACTTGATGATTGGACTGGACGGGTCAAATTTTGGGGCCTAAGGTGGGCCATGACCTGACTGTGGGGCCCACCATTATGTATGTGCTTTACATCTAGGATTTCCATTTATTTTTGATGGCTCATTTCCAGGCATGCGTCGAAAAATGTAGATCCAAATCTTAGGTGGACCACACCACAAGAAACGGTGGTGATTGAATACCCACCATTAAAAACATCTTGTGGGCCATTGGAATTTCTATTTGCAATCCAACCTGTTAATAAGGTCAGAAAGACCTGAATAAAAAGACCACACAAATAATAGATTGATTCAAAACTTTTGTGACCCATCAATTTTTGGACCTGCTTTATTTTGGACGCGGATTTCCTGCCAAAGCCTCTCAGCAGGAAGTTCCTGCGCTGGAACCAGGTGGGGCCTGCAGTGATATATTTTTAGGAATCTGCTCCGATCCATTCGTTTTGTGAGCTCATTTTAGGAGAGTAGACCAAAATCGAGAAGAATCCAAGACTCAAGTGGGCCATACTAAAGGAAAAGGTATTTAGGGAAATTACCACCGTTGAAACCTCCCTGGATTCGACAGTGATGTTTTCATGCCATCTATACAGTTAATAATGTCATTCCTATTGGGATGAACTGAAAACACAAATATTAGAATGATTTAAAACTTCTGTTGGCCCACAAATATTTCAACTGTGGACATTCAATTATCCCATTTTCAGTCCACTTGAGTATTGGATACGATTCATTTTTGAGCTCATATCATAAAATGCACTCAAAAAATGGATAGATGGGAAGATTTCTCACAAACATCATAGTGGGCCCCACCTGGGATCCCAGCGCAGGAACTTCCGGCAAAGGCTTTCAGCAGGAAATCGGCGTCCCTTTATTTTAGGGTTCGTGTCATGAAATGAGCTGTCAAAACAGGATAGTATAGGTGCCAGGTACACACATCATAGTAGGTTGCACCTGCCCAAGCCCTAGCCAAAGTTGATAGGAAAATGCTACCATGTAAACCTCTCTAGCATCCGGGGCGATGTTAATATTCTATCTATACAGACCATAGGTAGAGTTGTACACATGTTGAGCTTGGCACAGCTCAACATGGCTCGGCCACTAGCTAACCCTACCTTGAACTTGGATCGGTTCGGTCCTCGAGCCTGACTAGCCAGCTCAGCTCAGTTCAAGCTGAGTTCATCTATCCAGCATTTTCACAAACATATAAAGTGTACCTTCAATTTCTTATTGTATGTAAAATAACAAGTATTTCATCAAACACTCGGTATTCAACATCAAAATCAAGACACAGGGGTATTTGTTTCATACCCATACCTTCTTCGCCACCAGCCGATACTTCGTTGAGTCATTTCATCAAACACTTGGTGAGCAACATCAATATCCAAATAACCTAGTCACTGAACTAGTTCGATCCAAGTTCGATTCAAAAAATCAGCTTGACTCAGCGTGAACTCAATTTTGAACCGAGTTGAGTCGAGCAAGCTAACTGAGCTAACTCGGTTCGTGTACAACCCTAACCATAAGGTCATTTTTATTAGGATAAACTAAAAACACAAAAATATTTTAACTGTAAACATTCAAATCTCAATGTTTCTTATCAGGCAGCCCACTTGAGATCTAGATCTGTTTCATTTTTAGGCTTATTTCCTAGAATGATATGTTAAAACAAATAAATAGAGTGGATTTCTCACAAACGTCACTGGGCCCACCGAACTTCCTGTCCCAGGAAATCCGCCTCCAGCCCCAGTCATGCACGGTTGGGCCGAGACGAGTGAATCGCAGCTCAAGAATATCTTGATAAAAGATTGTGAGCCTTCGATTTGCGTCCTACAAATAGACGGTTAATGAAATAAATACAAAAATTACCTACCTTCAAATGAAAAACCTCTTTAACGGTTAGAATCTTGCAATATTGTGCGGAGAGGATTGCCTACAACACCGCCCGGACATTAATCCATCCATATAAGAGCTTCTGTGGGGCCCACTATGATTTATCTATTTATCCACGCCACGTAGGAGCCCAAGCGTTGGATCTGACTCATTTTTGGAGTTATACTTTAAAATTATATAAGAAAATGGATGGATCACGTGGATAACCAGATACATCATGGTGGGCCCCACAGGAGCTGGATGTATTATTGTCCGGTGGTTAGGAAGCAATCCATTTCCGTATTGCGGTAAGAGTGGGCAACATCCTTAGGACCTTAGCTTATTGAGCTGACCTTGATGTGCATCTGTTCCGTGACTCAAATGCAGCATCTCATGTTAGCACCTGACCTAAAATTTCAGACCGATCCAGAATTCCAGGTGGGTCATTCCATCCGTAACAATGGAGATAGGTACATCCACGTACCATGAAAACCTTTCTAAGCCCACCATGTTGCTTCTATGCCATCTCATCCATAAATCACGTATGCCCCACCATGATGAAGAGATCCAAAACTTATGTGGGCTACTCTACTGATGTCGCTTTTTTCTTCTCATTAAAATAAAAATATATATAAAAGTACAAGACTTTTTTCTCTCTCTCTCTCTTTTTTCCTATGTAAATATTCAAAATGTAATATAAAAATATCTCTATTTATCGTGCCCTTTTTATATAAACCACACGAGAAAAAACACATGCGGCCGGATTACATTGGAATTTGCTACATTCTCTCTCTTCATAAAGAGAGGTATTACCTATAATATCTTTTAAGATATTTCTTGGTAGAAGTTTTAATACAGAGAAAGAGTGAGAAAATAAATAAATTTTATATTTTTAAAATTTTTAATTTTAATGAGAAATATCTAATTATATAAATTCGCGTGCCTTATATCATGTTTTTTATTTGCCTTTTTTTTTTCTTTTTTTCCTGATTTTCTCTCAGCTTACATTGATCATACGCGGGTGTTCTTCCACGGTAGGCTACATCACGTGAGTTCAAAGGTTTTTTTTTGTGTGTGTGATTCTACATTGTTTACGTAGTTTGGCCCACCTGAGTTTTGAATCATGCTGATTTTTGTTATGTACGGTGGAGATAAGGTGATGCAACTGATGGACGTAGTGGATGCCACACATAAAATAAGGTTGGCCCCACAGAGCTCGGGTGTTGCATGGGGTCCCTACTGCAAGTGTTGCACGGAATTTCCGTACAACATGTTAAGATAGTTCACGTTCATGCACGGACATCCAAACCACTGAAAATCCATGTGCTCACACTGCGACAGCTGTGTAGCTTGGAAGTCACATAATCCACCAACCGCTAACCGTACAATACATGACTATAAAATGGATGGTCATAAATAAAATGGTCAACGGTCCCATTTCAACGAGTGAAATTATATGGTTAAGATCATCTTATCAATGCTATTTTAAGCTTCCTTGCATCTAAAGGGGGCCCTCGATTTGGATGGTTTTTATTTCAGTCCACTCAACACATGCCAGATCATTTGGAAAGATAACGAATCAGGAAATACTAATATCGACGGCGTATGGCATATCCACGTAAGACTAGGGCTGGAGATTGGGCCACGCAAAATCAAAATTTTGAATGGGCCCAGCCCTACCAGATCCACATCCAGGCCTGGGCCCACTCATTGGAGTGTTCCAGGTTCAAGAGTCCACCCGGGTTTTAATTTAGCCTCTCACAATCAATCAGACCCGGATAGAATACCCAGACCCGATTTTAAATGGACCCGGGTTTTAACCCAATGCTGGCATGAACCAGACCCGGATCCATTTAAGAGCCCAATCTTCAAAGTTCATTTGACGGGTCGATGATTCCCAACACAAGGACATATCCATCTCATCGATGAGCCCTTAATTACATCAAATAAGGATCATGGTTCAAAGATCTAGACCGTTGATCAACAATGGAAAATCTTCCAATGTAGGAGATCCTAATCCTTTGTTGGTATCTTGCAAATAGACGGTTGAGGGAAAAGCAGCGATGATCCACGTTCAACAAGAAAATGATAAAACTAAGGGATGGATACCATATAAATGTGCATCGGATACATCCATCCATTTGGAGGGCCATCTCATATCAACAGTCCAGATCACGCGGGTCCCACTCGAAGGAACTTACGAGTCGAGGATGCAATGCATAGAAGACACTGTACAAGATCAGGACTGTTAATTGGTGTGGCCCCGTTATGTGTAAGCTATTGAGATTTTATTTTGATTAATTAAAATAATAAAAATATTAAAGTTTTACCTATGCATTTTTTTCTATTTAAATTAAAAATATACGAATTTTGATTTCCCTCTAAAACTTTATTTGAAAAGTGAAAATTTCTTAAAAATCTTTAGCATCGTATTATCAAGAGAGAGAGTTACTAGAAGAGTTTATAAGTTTTGAGTTTTTTAGTATTCTTATTCGAGAACGAATAAATAATAAGGAACAAGCACGACGCCAACCGTGGAATGTAAGGTAGTAGAAATGCTAATGGCATAATTTGAACTTTGAGGGTGGAATTCCCACATGACCGACGTATGCGAGCTGGTGTGACTAGGCTAAACTATTGCTAAAATGCTCATAGCGAGTAAGTCTATCACAAGATCAGCTATTTCAATAATCAACTAATAGGAATCGATAAATTGTGAAAATCGGTCAGCTTTCAACGGTCATTCCGACATTTGTTTAGTAGATTTTGACCGTTGCGTAAACTGGCCGTTAGAGACCGATCATTCCACCAATAAAGCAGTAGATTTCAACCATTACGAGTTTCGTTCAGCCATGTATAACCATTGCACCTTTCATCCTTGAGAACGATTAGTTCGGTCAATTTGAGTTAAATCATGTCTTCTCATAAAAGTTGTTTTTGAGTTAAGTCACTTCTCTTTATGGTAGATATGATTGATATAAATGGTTTCATATGCATATTTTAGAAACACCTCTTTATAAAAATGCAAGATTCTTCATTCTCTATAAAATTCCGTATAGATCAAAGATTTGCATTATTCTTTTTAAAGATAAATAACCTCTATTAAAATCTTTGTCATTTTCTCTTCATAAGCATGTTTAGTGGATTTTTTTTGTTTTCACAATGCCCAGAGTTTATCAAGATTACAAACTATGTATTAAGTTCTAATTATAGTATCTTTATGATTGTTGCATGCAGAACCATCAATACTTATCGTATCCTAAAAGCTATTCATTAGTAATCCAACAATGATCTTGTTGAGGTCAAAATCCGGTCAGCCCTCTTCCCTTCTTCACATGTTCCGAATAGGTGACGGACCTGGTTCCCTGCACGTAAACCGTGAGCAATAGAGACCCTGGCTAAGCCGGGGGACCCTCCGATGCCTAAGTCAGGACAATAGAATCTGGGTCTAAGTTGAGGAGGAAAGGGAGAGTGTCAGATGTTGCGTACCTGTTGTCGTGGGATGATGTGATATTTATACCTCTTCATCGCTTGATTCGCATTCGATAATCTCGGCACGATCAGTGGGATTTACAAATCATGGAGATATTGCCCAGAATCCGAAGATCATGTGTTACGGCGTGCGTATCTATGGACGAGATAATAGGACACATCCATATATGACAGTTTCCCCACTTAGCGCGCGAAACCTTTATCCTCGGAGATGCCTCGGCTCGGCCAGACCGAGGACGACGGCATCGCTCTGAACTGATGATTGACTGTGTCAACCCGAGCCGAACCTTGATCCGTTCGTAAGTAATGCAGCTAGTCATTCTCGGTATTATGATGGATGTTCGTTCGGAGTTGATCGTACAACTTAAATATTTTCCCTTCCGACTGCCCTTGTAAAGAAGGCGGTCAAGAATGGAAGCTTCGCCCATCTTAACCCACCTTCTTAGTATTATGCCGAGGCTCGGACTCTTCACCCGGACTAGCGGATCGTCGATCCCTCCGATTGTAGTCGGCTCGAATCTTCCTATAACAGATCTTATACTAAAAAAAAAAAACAAATAATGCTTTAAAGAAATACATGCTTCAAGCTAGTTTAATTAATTCTCTGTTTCAACGGTTTTTAATTTTGGCCATTATTGATATTTTATCAACATAAGCTGTTGCAGTGATTGATGGATGCTAACCATCTGATTGAAGGACATGTGGGCCACTGATCTTTTTAAAGCAATGATCCAGTAGGAGTACGGATTCTTCCTATCTATTATGCTGCAAATTCCTCCCTGGCCCCAGATGTGTCCACCTAGGAACATAGTGACCGTTGGATAGGTGGAGTCCACTACTGATTGCAAATGGCCCCAAAATCACCTTCCTTGGATAATCGCAGCCATCCGAATAAGACATGCAAAATGGATGGTCAAACCATTCTTACTATTTCTGTTCATTTTGCAATCTGGATAATTTTTGGGTGTGTGCAATCCAGGCAGGACATGACCTGTCCACCACTAGTTACGATCATAAGTGGGCCCCACATAAGAATCTGCACCTTTCACTACGTACGAAAATTCGATCTATCATCATCCAAGGTGGACCCATTTGGATGAACAGTCAATATCTCAACAGTTTCTTGCAGGGAGCCCGTGCAACGAAAAGTTGTGGGGCCCACCATGATGTGTGTGACATCAATTCCATCCATCATTTTCAATAGTTCATGCTAACAAGTCAGTGTAAAAATCAGACCGATCCAATGCTCAGGTGGGCCACACCAGTGGGAGCAGAGGGTACGGCCTACCGTCGATCAAAACCTTCCTGGGTCCCATCGTGACGTTAGTACGTCATCTAATCCGTTCATAAGGTGATTCCCACCACGATGAATGGAAAAAAACTAAAAAATCCGTCTGATCAAAAGCTTCACTGAGCCACAAGAATTTTTTAATGGTACACATACCATTCCTAAATTTTCACTGCAGTGTGGCCTACTTAACATTTTCATCGACCTCAAATTTTGTATCAGTTCATTAAATGGCCTGGATCAAATGATGGACGGACTGGATTTCACATAAAATTCATGGTGGACCCCACAGCACTGACTCCCTACAATACACTTGTGGGAAATTCGCGTCCGTGATAGGAAACTGTACACTTGAGATAAATTAAAACTACTCTCGGTGATTGGAAAGGTCCATCTAAATGGACGGTCCACATTGCAAGAGTCTCATCATCTATATGCTCCTTTATGTCAAGCAAATCAACTTATGTTCGTTGAAAGTGATCAAGTGAAACACATTGAGGCCCACCGAGATATCCAACAGATAAAATCCGTTCCACGTGTCATCCACTACTTATCTGACTAAACTAACGGTAGGATCGACTAATGAGGGACGCACATACAGAAGAGGGCTGTGAAGACTACATTTTGAAGTAGTCATGTGGACTACCTTCAGAATCCACCTGATAAGGCGAGCCGACAAGCCGAATGTTTGGGAACCCAAAAAGCTCAGGAATCTCTCTGCATTTTTACCGTTTCCAGTGTCATGACATTCCCTTCCAAGGACGAGAAAAAGCTTTATTAATCCGCGTCCGACCTCTGACGGAACGTGATCATCCCATATGCGGAAACGGATTGGCTACACCCCCTGCCACCAGCCAATGGCTGATGGTCGGTGATCTGTGGGCCCCACTATGATGTAGATGTTTCATCCATACCGTCCATCTATTTTTTCAGATCATTTTAGATTATGGAACCAAAAATGAGATATATCCCAATCTCAAGTGAACCACATTACAGAAAACAGTGTTGAATGAGAGTAGACCATTAAAAACTTTTTTGGGGGCCATAAAAGTTTTGGATCAGGCTGATATTTGTTTTTTTCCATTCATATGTATCTGTATGACCTAATCAACAGATTAGATGTCAAATAAACAGTACAGTGGGCGTTAGGAGGATTTTAATGGTGGATATCCAATCAATATTGTTTTCCTGTGGTGTGGTCCACCTGAGGTTTATATCCACTAATTTTTGGTTGCAAAGCTAAAATTATCTGTAAAAATGTCTGAACGGAATGGATGAAACACATACATCATGGTGGGGCCCACAGAGCACCGACCATCAGCCCCGTGGCTGGTGGCAGGGGGAGTAGCCAATCCGTTTCCCCGTATGCATGCACCTGGAAATTGTACAAATTTCGTATATGAAACGCAAGATAAACCTTCCAATTCGTGGGCCCCACTTTAGGTTGATTAGAAACCAAATAGTACGCTGAAATAATGTCCTAACCGGCATCTAGATATACATAAAATGGACGGTCGAGATTATCAAAGTTAAGTGTCCGAATTGAAGGAACAAATGTTTGTTGATCAACGGTTAGGATCATCTAATCAATATGATTTTGTGTTTGATCTATCTATAGTGGATTTGCGGAGTTTGGATGGTTAATTATTTTACATTTTGATCGTTTATTAGATGTCCACCAATCAGATGGTTGAAGTCATGTCTTCATTGGATTTCCAGATTATGACCCATCTATCATGTGGCCGGTGATTTGGACGGTTTAATTTGAATTAATTGAATTTCAGATGTAGAGTTTATATATGCATGTTTATGGAGCATCACATACTGCCATATTATCAAAGTTTCTCTCTTTCAACTAAAAAAAAAATGCAAAAGAGATTTTTGCGACTCTGTATCTCATATAATTACCCACGGGCTTTTCAGACCCACCCAAATTTTACTCTCGGCAACTAAACTACTGTTGTACGGATACACAGTGGGCGTACGAAAATACCCTTACAGCCTTGCCCGTCTGACCCGGTCGACCGGGTCACCCAAAAACGGATTGGGCACTCCCCCTTGCCACCGTCCAATGGGTGGTGGTCAGTTCTTTGTGAGCCCTACCATGATATATGTGTTTCATCCATGCCGTCTATCTATTTTTTAAGATCATTTTAAGGTATGATACCAGATACCAAAATGAGGTATATCCCTAGAGTTGGGCAGGATTTGACCCAATCGAATCAGTCAGATTCAATCCGACTTAAATAGAAGGACAGGATCGAGTCGGATCGAGTAGTCCCACTCAAATACAACCGCACAACGAGTTGAGTTTGGGCCAGTAGCCAATCCAATTTAATTCAAGATCCAATCCACACTACATTCATTCAACATTGTTTTTTTAACGTTGTCCACTAGAGATTGGGATATACCTCATTTTTGATTTAACACCATAAAATAACCTAGAAAAATAAATGGACAGCATGTATGAAATAAATACATCATATTGGTCCACAGAGCACCGACCACCAGCCAACGGAGTAGTCAATCTATCTCCTCTCAGCTCATGGCTCAAGCTAAGCAGATGGGCAGGTGTAGCCGGCAACAGCTGGTGTATTGACGTCAGCAAGTTCTGTGTGTCCCATCATGAGGTATGTGTTATATCCAAACCGTTCATTCATTTGACGGGCTCGTCTTAAGGCTTAAGCCAAAAAATAAGACAGATTTGAAGATCAACTGGACCACATTGCAAAAAGTAATGGGGGGGTTGAATGTCTACCATTGAAACTCTTTTGAGGGTCACAGAAGTTTCGGATCAATATAAATTTTTTAACGGTGAAAATCATTGTCCTTGGTGTGGTCCATTTGAGCTTTGGATATGATTTATTTTTTCCCTAATGCTCTAAAATAATCTCAAAAAATGGATGAACAATATGGATATAATAAATACATCATTGTGGGACCATGTAACTTTGATCTCCTTTGCACCGTTCGTACAACTCAAGAGCATCGGCGCTGTCTTTACACGACAACGTATCCTTTTTCATCTCTGCCAGCTTCCTTCTGAAATGTGACACGTATCCTTTTTCATCTCTGCCAGCTTCCTTCTGAAAAGTGACACTTGTTTGACCCGATCCGAACAAAGGCCAAGTCGATCCAACTCGGTATCTCTGACCGAGTCAGACTTGGTTCGGGTCAGTCCATTTAAGATTCGGTAGCTACAGTTGCCCCGAGGATAAGTTTCTGGTCAGATCCCAAAGAGGGGAATTCAATAGAAAAGCGGGCAAGACAACCGAAGCATTGGCCCCACTAACCAGAATCCCAAACCCATGTGATGGTACCATTGGATGGCACGTGAAGAGGCCTTGGGATTCGTGTGCCTACCTCAAATTGTGACATCTGTCGGCCCATCCTACATGTAGGGTAAGCAATTGGAGTGGAAGCGTATTGCGTGGTGGCAGGTGTGCCAACCTCGTTGGTGGGTTGACGTCACCACTTCCGTGGGCCCCACTATGATGTAAGTGTTATGTCAACACCGTCCATCCATTTTGCTAGTTCATCTCAGGGCATGAGCCTAAAAATGAGGTAGATCCAAAGCTCAAGAGGACCACACCACAAAAGGGAGTGGGGATCAATGGCTCCCATTGTTGAAACCTTCCACCGCGATGTTTATTTGAAAAACACGAATAACAGCTTGATCCAAAACTCCTGCAGCCCCCAACAAGCCTTCAATGGTAGGGTAGGCGTTCAATTCTTCTCAGATTCTGCACTATTTTCATACATGTGGGTCCCACCTGATGAATGGTCCAGATGTCACAAGCGTGCTTCAAATTACCTTCAACATGTTGATCCGCACAAATCACCTTAGCATTTCTCACTGTTATGCAGCCATATCACTGCTTCCAACAGTCAGGAAAATGAGCCCTGCTCTCAAATGACAGATTGAACACAATGGTTAAGGCCAGAGTACTGACCATGTATGGCTTAACTGTCTCAAAAAATCATAATCCGAAATTATACCCCATTTTGTTTAGCTGGTCCACCAAATAACAAGAATGTCAATGCCTGGGCGATGAGCTAATGGAAGCTCATCTCTACAGTTTCTCATTATCACTAGCAATTAAAAGAACAATCCGAATTGGTAAGCTTTCTCACTGAATTTGCAAGGGCATGCTGTCCCCTCGAGATCAACTGTAGAAAGATCGTAGTGGTCAGCGCCTTTTCTTGCTTGCTTTTCCAGCACTAGATTTCGACGGGCTTATGACTGCGTACACAAACAGGCCGACAATGGAGAGCACGGAAACCAGTGACCCATATTTCGCTAACAGCCTCTGCATGCCAAAAATGGTTTTTTGCATTAGATGTATAGAGCAATGACACATTGAGATTCTTCTTACCTTATTACGAGCAAATTCCTCTGCTACACAGGTGGACCACCCTACAATCACCTTGATCAGAATCAAGGGCCCACGAAATGAATGGTGATGCCATTTTTAGTTTTACCACCCATGTTGCAAGCCCCAAATCACATGACCAGGGTTAATTGATCATGGTGATTTTGGGACCATGTGCAATCCATGATAGGCCCACCATTGGTGATCATAGGTGGGGAGGTTTTAAGGTGAGAAACACACATACACTACCACCCCATGCACACATGGGTTCTCGAACCTTTGACCTCAGAATAAAGAACTACTCTTACTGGATCATTGCTCAAGCTGTATAATCCAGCAAATGGTGCCAAAATCTCAGCTTCCTACTGCAGAATCATAATAGTAAGAGGCCTGATCCTCTACAACCTTTGTAGAAAAAGCTTTATTCTACAAGTCTGCTCATTGGACCCACTGGTTTTTCTACATAACCAAACCTGCCCAGAATGATCGCCCTACCAAAAAAGTGGGACACCCCAAAAGTAAGGCCGCCATGTCAATTTGGTAGTCTTTGAGTGGATTCCATTGTTTTCAATGGTGTGGCCCACCTAATGATTATATAGACCTGATTTTTTTGGCATCCTATCATCATGGTGGAAGTAACCTGACGTGCAGGTAGGATGGCATACAACACGGCGGACCCCAAGCAGATGGTTGGATAACATTTACGTGTCGATGCATGCATGTTAACAACTTCTACGCTCATGTTAATGACCTTTACATGCAGGTGAGTAGAAAAAGCTTTTCCTACAATCAATTGTATAGGTTCCGAGCTCTAATAATAATAATAATACTAATTGCATGAGTCTTACCTTGACCTGCAATCATTCGGTCCCCGCAGAAGACAATTTCATGAAAAGAAAGCAAAACAGCATTTGCAACGGACATTAGAGATCGTCTAAGAGTCTTCAAGAACTAAATAGATGGCTAGTCAAAGGGAAGCTCTTACCCATTCAAATTTCTTTTCCGGAGGTCTCTCTGCTAGGATATCTAAAGGCAGTATGGGGGTTGAAAATGCCTCCTACAACAGTTCAGATACCAAAGTCAAAGATCACATAGGAATTCCTCACATGTCAACAAAAGATCCAGAGGAGATAATGTCCGATTGAGCATTTGCGCAGCCTGGCAAACTGTACATGTTGGTCCCCTCTTCCAGCAATCCAAATCATTCATATGGAAGGTAGCATGCTGGATTGAAGATATTTTAGAGCAAATCCCCAATCAGATTATCCTAAATGTTGGACTAGGCCTTCCATGAATTGTGGACAGTTGATTTTTAACAGTCCATTTTCAAAGGATGGCTAGGTTGATCTTGATAGGGAAGTATTAGGGCATGCACCATCCCATGATTAACCCCACTGGATTGATAGGTTACCATACTGAAAAGCGGGCTCCACTTGTACCAGTTACAGAGTAGAAAAAATACATTTCTTTCAATCAAGCATCATATGCTCCAGTATCTGGGGAGACTGTATCCAAACCTGCAGTGCTGCCCTTGAAGGGATGCGGAATTTGATGACCGCAGGTGCACCGTGGTACATGCCTTTGACGTTGGATTCCAGAATGAACGAATGAGACACAACAGCTCCGCTGCAATGTGCTTAGATTAGTTTTGGTCAGGATGGGGACAAAATCCGTACAACAAAGGCCTCCCAATAACAAGGCCATTAATGGTATATGATGAAACTCACGCATCAAGCCTTTCCCATGAATTCGAAGTGTTGCCAGAGACCAGATCGAATATGTCTTGAGACCAATTATCGTCGACGAGGCTTACATCATATGCAGTCCTGAAGGAATCACAAAAGGATATGCTAATTAACAAGCTCACATGAAATCTTAATCATGCAATAAAGAGAGACTAATAAACATGCGAGGGGACTGCTTAATTAGGTGGTTTGATTATAGGATCGATAAAGAACAAAGAGGATCTCGATAAGATAAAGAATCCAAATGAAAATTTAATTGAAACCCAAAAATCTAAATTTGTTTGATTTCATAGGCAGTTCCGCTGTGAGGAAGCCGATGGATGTGGATGATGTAGTGGCATGCTTGGTCCATACAAGTGGGCACATGGTGGAGCGATTCAAACTGTTGATCTGATGAACCCCACTGGATGGGGAAAGCCCAGGTTATCTTCCAGATTAGAAGACATAAAGAGCAAATCTCCACCTTTTTTCTTTCTGGCTTGTTATGTTTATTATCTATTATTATTTTTTGTTCTTCTTACCACCTATTTGTAGGACACTGGTTGAATGTTTGGATCTTCCAACATGGGACAGTATTGGGCATCCCATAAACAGGGGGCCATCGTGCCAATGATGCGGATCACCAAACTGAAGGCCCCAGATGCAACAACATTTCCTCTTATCATCTATTTGTAGGATACTGGTTGAGGGTTAGGATCTTCCAATGGGGGAAGGGTGGGGAGGGGTTTGGCCATCCCCAGCCACAGTGGGCCATCATATCATTGTGTGGGGTCCATTGATTCACCGGTCCACCATTAGGGGCCAGCAAACTGTTTGGATAGATTATCGAACCCAGATCAATGATCAGTTTATTCTCTAATTGGACAGATCATCAGACCCACTCCTGGGCTTTGATGGACCTGCTCAGGTTGCATTAGGGAAGCACTCCAAAGATGATTTTCCACCTCTTCTTGTAGTAGACAGAAAAATAAGTTTGCCAATACGCACTCCTCTCACTTGTTCCAAATTTTCCCTTTCAAGTCTCCTCTCAACTTTCCAAGGCAACTTTTAGGCATCACAATACCATCTTTGAGGCTATCCTCTCTTAGGGTAGCAGCACGGTATTCCAAAATGGTTACGTATGTTACATAACAGTAACGGTGGTAACCGCTACGCGTAATGAGGTCGTAATGGCTGTTATGGAAAAAATAACCTGTAATTGTCTGTTATTGAGTCAAAATAAACATAACGGCCATTACAGCCCGCATCATAACAGTAATGGCGGTGGCCATTATGGCCACCATTACTGTTATGGAATACTTGTGTAGCAGTCCTTGTGAGTTCCTTATGGTCATAGAGATTTTGAAGAGTTCCCACATTTTTAATTCAGGTTCTCTTGGATTAAAAGTTCCACTAGATGTTGTCCAGATCATGGTTTTAAGACTTGTCCGAGTCGGGTGTGACTTGGATGAGCAGACTCAGACTTGGTGGGCCCTGATCCAGTTCAACACCACGAGTCACATCGCTCGGGCGAGTGGCGAATTGACTCGGGGCCAAACGAGCCAATCCAAGTTGCTGAGTCTTTTAACAATGGTCTAGATGCATATCCAATTTAATTACTCCAACAAATTAATGCATATAGGCAACCTAGCTTTCATAGGGTTCCCCAGCAAAGCCACATAATACAAGCACCATCAGCTTCTATGACCAAAAAGAATAAAGAACACGCCAAAAAGTGCATGTCCATGACCACAACAACCGAAAGTCTGAAACAAAAACCATGCCTTTGCATAATTCCACCACAACCCAAAAATTGTGTGTAATACCCTAACTATTGTTCGGAGTTAGGGAGCTTAAGATGCACAACCTAGCTCTCTACCCGCAGAAGCATTTCGAGATTGTGTGTGTAAGTTGACCATGCAAAGATACACAGAAACAAACACTACCATGCATTTTAGCATACCAGCAAAATAAATACAGAACTCATTCACCAATAGATATAAATCAATGAAAAAGCCAACAAATCAATTAACTAGCAAAATTAGGAAATTACAATCCAACAAAGGCCGTGTTCTTTTACAAAGAACAAAGGAAAATATAAAGGCAAAATACAAAAGCAGAACTCTCCACTAAGGCAGTGGATAGCTAGTGCCAGATACAAGACAAGACTTTAAATAAACAAATCTTTGGCCAAGCTATACGCTAAGGCATTGATATCTCAAGGAATAATTGGCGCCGGCTGCAGCCATCGATATAATCTCAATCACAGTGAAAAGCCTTTTTCCAAAGGGCCTTGCATGAGGGGGACAAGGAAATAGTGAATCCTATAGGCTCCCCCCTTCCACAATAAGATGACTGGAGAAACTTTCCCTCACCAGCTTAATGCCCACGGGAATCACTAGGATCTCAGCTCTGTTAAGGTCACCTGAGCCAATCTGGCACAAGAAGACCTGCTTCGTCTTGCCATGCCCATCCAGACTCCCGAGCAACCCCACCGAATCCATACATACAGGGGTTAATAACAGTCTATATTCAACTTCCACAAATTGCTAGCAAGAGGCTGCCATGTAGACCCTACTCTTGCGGTTCAAGCTTAAGATTATTGATGGTCTTAATCCACTTCCTCGAAATCACCAAAGGAGAGACACCTGTCATGGACCTGCTAACTCCTTAGATCCTTCACCCATGTGGCACTCGTGCAACACCCCAACCTACTTGAGTCGGCCTATCTCACACTTCCACCACAAGTACTACACCCCAAGACTTGTGAAATTTCACGAGAACTCACAAGAGCACCAATAGAATGAATAAGAAAGCTTGTATTGCACTATGAAGAGAAGATTACAACTCTTAAGAAGTTGAGCCCTAAATGAGGATGACTCCTTATATAGGTATAAGAAATCTCCCAAAGCTCACATCAATGGCTATGACAGTGCCATGTGGCATTCATCCAACAGCCAGGAAGTTCATGATATGTTAAATGAGATGGATGAGTACATTTGAAAAGTGGCCAAAGATGTTTTAAGGGTATCAAGAGGGAAAAGTTACTCATATAAGGAAACTTGGTGGTGAATGATGAGGTATAAGAGGCTATTAGCAAGAAAAGATCATGTCTCAAAGCCTAGAATGGAACTAGAAACGAGGAAATTTTGGAAGAATACAGACATGAAAAGGATGCTAAGAAACCACTAAGTGAGGCTAAATTTAAGGCACGTGATGATCTTTACAACATATTGAAGACAAGAAAAAGAGAGAGAGAGAGAGAGAGAGAGAGAGAGAGAGAGAGAGAGAGAGAGAGGAAATTTTAGAAGAATATAGACATGCTAAAAAGGATGCTAAGAAACCATTAAGTGAGGCTAAACTTAAGGCACGTGATGATCTTTACAACATATTGAAGGAAGAGAGAGAGAGAGAGAGAGAGAGAGAGAGAGAGAGAGAGGGTGGGGAATTGGATCAAGTCAGATGCATTAAAAGGAATGACCAGAGGGCATCGATTAAGGGCGATGAGATTACAAAGAGGTGGAGAAGTTGTTTCTAGGACTTGTTCAATGGGGGTCACTCTAAGAGCTTAGGTATAGACGGAATCATAAACTCAAATGAGGCTAAAGATCATAGCTTCATAGGGGATTGATGGGGACATCACGTGCACACGCGCACGCACGCCGCCCCCCCTACGCACGTATGCAAGGAGAAGGAGGGCCTCACCGTCGATCTGACTCGATGACAACATTCAGGGAGGGCCTCCTAGATAGAAGACGAAGTTTTGGTTAAAGAGAGTGGGCCCGATAGCCAAGTAAAGCCCATCATTGGATCTCATGATCGTAGCCCATTAGTCAGATTAATTTCATATTTTAGTTTTGATTATTTATGTTATTTAGAATATCATGAACGCTTTAGATTTCTTTGATTAGTTTTTATTTTGGTTTACTTCATCGCCAAATAATAGGTTGCGCGAGTTTTAGGGTATAGGGTTTTCTTATAAATAGGCACCCATTGTAGTTATTTTTTTTATTATTGAAGTTTAATAATAAAAAAATCCTGCGTTTTTTTCTGCTATCCGAGTTCCTGAGTTGTAGAAAAATTCAAGTGGGTGCGAAGCCCTCCCTTCATCGGAGGGCTAACTACCGTGGTGCAAAGCCACACCTATCCCAATCCGCCCCTATTGCCTATCATCCATACTTCTCACCTTCTACAGCCATCCCCGCCTCGAATTCATCCGTTTTTGCAGCAGATCTTCTCCCTACAACCAGTTTCCAGAATCTGGTTCTGCAGGAGGGCTGAAACTTCGGCGGCGCACTACGCACAGCCCGTAGCTCGGATCGACCCGAAACTTGGGGGGGTTTGGAGCCCACCCTGGCCGACCAGAGCCAAGGAGTCGGTTTCTAGGTGTAGGACCCCCTCACACGTGCGGCCAGGCCCCTGCGCACGTGCGTCAGGCCTGGCCTGCTATTCGCACGCGGGGACTGTCTTCCGGTTCAGGTTTTCTTCTTATTTTATCCTCTTATACCTGTTTTTCATAAACCCTAACCCTATATTGCATTATCTTTAATTTATTTGCCCCTTTTCTCACCATAGGGTTCCTTGAATTGAAATTGGTGAATCCCTTGAATTAGGGACTGATTGTTGTGCACATGTGGATGTTTTCTATTTCCCTTTGACTATCGTTTGGTCCGTAATTTTACTAATTCAGTCCTAACCTGTGTAGGCCTGGACCCGCGCAGATTTCCCTTACTTGAATGTTTGAGCTTTTGTGTGGGATGTGGAATTATTATGTGATTGTTTCTAAATTAGTATGATCTAAGCTTGAGATCTCACATATCATATTTAAATTTCATGTCCTGCATCAAATTTGGTATCAGAGCTTAGGGTTCTTATAAGGGAATACATTACATGTTTAGGGTTAGTTTGTTTAAATCCTTCATGCATCCAGTTTCATCACATATAACTGTTTAGAAGACCGTAGTCCCTGATATTAGTTGCTGAAATTTCTGTTAGCAGGAGGCTAGCAATTCACATTGTTGTAACTTTCTGTTATTCCCTTATTTTGACATCTATATTGCTGGATTTTAGTAACACTGCGTAGTTTCCCTCATATAGAGTCTCATAGGATCATTTAGTCTCATTTAGTGCATATAGTCGTCATAGAAAGTCCTTAGGTGAAGTTAGTAGTTGTATGCCCACATGTACGAGTCATGGTTTTGGCTTGCACCCTACACTAAACATGGAGCAACTGCTAGAGTCACTAAACAAGCTGTCCCATCAGTTTGAGTCTTTGGGTAAGCGCTGGGAACAACATACAGACCAATGCTTTGAGCAACTTGATGTACACATTACCCAACTAGAGACCTCTGCCAGGACAAAACCAACCATTGGGGAGAGTGCACTAGAGGCTAGTGTAGAGTTACCGACTGAGGCCATTCTGGTAGTGGATGAGTTTCGTGATGTCTCTCCTAATGATCTACTGGATGAGTCTCCCTCTAGGAGGGATATAGAGCACACCAGAACATGGGACACTATACTACCTATAGCCGAGTTTGCGTCTAATAGTTCTGTCGATAGGTCTACAGGTCTAAGTCCTTATAAAGTCGTTACTAGTTATAAACCTAGGAAACCTATTGATCTTGTCCCTATGTCACTGTCTCATAGGCCGTCAGAGTTTGCAGAGTCTTTCGCGCATCATATTCATTCATGGCATCAAGAAATCA
Organism: Magnolia changhungtana; assembly: GCA_030180095.1. Classification (NCBI taxonomy): domain Eukaryota; kingdom Viridiplantae; phylum Streptophyta; class Magnoliopsida; order Magnoliales; family Magnoliaceae; genus Magnolia; species Magnolia changhungtana. The sequence continues at coordinate 5,885,372 of JASAUF010000633.1, forward strand.
GGCAGAAGATCATGCCTAGTAAAAAACATTATTCACTTTTTGCAGACCAACATAAATGTTTCAAGGAATTCAATGTAAGGGACTATGATGATCCGCATCAGGCCAGAGCAGTACCCTCAGGGAGCCGTTCGAAAATTACATGCGCATAGTGTTGGACCATTCAAAATTATAAAACGAAACGGTCTCAATGCGTATGTGGTAAATCTTCCACCCTTCATGAGAATTATTTCTACATCCAATGTAGAGGATCTAGTTACATTTCAAAGGGTCATTAATGCATTGTCCAGCCTTTCGCCTAACCATCCTGATTCCCCAGACCTTTCCCTTGATCCATGGCCCCCTCCCGACCCATCTTCCCAGCCTCTACGTCCCATACCTACCCCTCCCAACCCATCTTTACAGCCTCTACGTCCCATATCTACCCGTCCCGACCCATTTTCCCAACCTCTACCTCCCATACCTATCCTTCCCGACCCATTTTCTCAGCCTCTACCCCCATACCAACCATTTTCACATCTAGAGAGGAAATAGAGGATATTCTGGACCATCAGATAATATTCACGTCGAACGGCAGGTTTCAGAAGTACCTGGTTAAATGGAAGTTATGTCCAGCTTCAGACAGCACGTGGCTTACTAAGGATGAGCTGCAAAGACTTGATCCTGACATCCTGGAGCGGTTCAGGAGTTTTATTTCGCCAGTGGCGAAATCTTCACAACTGAGGAGAATTGAATGGGGACATCACGCGCACACACGCCCCCCCTACGCACGTACACAAGGAGAAGGAGGGCCTCACCGTCGATCTGACTTGATGACGACGTCCAGGGAGGGCCTCCTAATTAGAAGACGAAGTTTTGGTTCAAGAGAGTAGGCCGACAGCCAAGTAAAGCCCATCATATCATGGACGTTTTAGATTTCTTTGATTAGTTTTTATTTTGGTTTACTTCATCGCCAAGTAATAGATTGCGCACATGACGCGAGTTTTGAAGTATAGGGTTTTCTTATAAATAGGCACCCCTTGTAGTTATTTTTTATTATTGAAGTTTAATAATAAAAAATTTCTACATTTTTTTCTATTGTCTGAGTTCCTAATTTGTGGAAAAATTCAAGTGGGTGCGAAGCCCTCACTTCATCGAAGGGCTAACTACCGTGATGCGAAGCCACACTTATCTCAATCCGCCCTTATTGCCTATCATCCTTACTTCTCACATTCTACAGTCATCCTCGCCTTGAATTCATCCGTTTTTGCAGCAGATCTTCTCTCTACAACCAGTTTCCAGAATCTGGCCCTGCAGGAGGGCTAAAACTTCGACGGCGCACCAAGCACAGCCCGTAGCTCGGATCAACCCGAAACTTGGAGGTTTGGAGCCCACCCCTGGCCAACCAGAGCCAAGGAGTCGGTTTCTAGGTGTGGAACCCCCTCAAACGTGCGGCCGGGCCCCTACGCACGTGCGTCAGGCCTAGCCCGTTGTTCGCACCCGGGGACCGCTTCCGGTTCGGATTTTCTTTATATTTTACCCTCTCATACCTGTTTTTCATAAACCCTAACCCTAGATTGTATTATCCTTAATTTATTTGCTCCTTTTCTCAGCCTAGGGTTCCTTGAATTAAAATTGGTGAATCCCTTGAATTAGGGACTGATTGTTGTGCGTGTGTGGATGTTTTCTATTTCCCTTTGAGTATCGTTTGGTCCGTAATTTTACTGATCCAGTCCTAGCCTGTGTAGGCCTGGACCCGCGCAGATTCCCCTTACTTGAATGTTTGAGCTTTTGTGTGGGATGTGGAATTATTATGTGATTGTTTCTGAATTGGCATGATCTAAGCCTGAGATCTCGCATATCATATTTAAATTTCATGTCCTGCATCAGGGATTAGAACATCTAAAGTGAAAGAAGTGTTGAGAAAGATGAGAACAAGGGCCCTCATACCAAATGGTATACCAGTACATATTTGGAGGTGCATGGGAGATCATGGTTTATTTTGGTTGACAAAGATGTACTATTTGGAGGTGCATGGGAGATCATGGTTTCTCGGTTGAAGGCTTTTCCGGGTTCAGACTGTTTAAGAAGCTTAAGCTCCTGAAGGGTAAGATTAAAGAGTGGAAGAAAGAGGTTCTCTGTAAAAGGCAATACCTTCGGCTATTTTGGATGAGATATTAGCAGCAGACTTAGCAGCTGAAGATGTTCCGATGATAGCAGAAGATTGGACTCAGCGGTCCAACCTAATTCACAGTTATTCCTCCAGAACTCTTGAAGATGAGATTTCCTGGAAGCAGAAATCGCGGTCCTCGTAGGTAGCGGAAGGAGATAAAAACACGAAATATTTCCATTATATAGCGAATGTTTGTGCAAGAGTAAATAAAATCAGAGTCTTAGAAGTTGATGGGGTTCGAATTGAAAATCATGATCTAATTTCTACAGAAGCTACTGGGTATTTCAGGACTCTCATTCGCAAAGAAGCATGGGCCAGACCGAAGCTGGGAAATCTTCAATTTGCCCAAATCTCAGTCGAGGAAGCCAACTGGATAGAAGCTCAGATATCAGTTGCTAAGGTTAAGGAGGCGATCTGTGCCTTATCCAGCGGCAAAGCCCCAGGCCCAGATGGATTCCCAATTCTTTTCTTTCAATCTTTTTGGGGAGTTTTACGGGGAGACATCATGGCTTTTTGATGCAGGACAATTAACCACTTGCTCTAAAAGCTCGAACTGTTAGAGTATGGCGAATTAATCCCTTTATCTCATAGCTCAGGCCTCACATCTTGTGGGTTAAGACCTCAACCGAACCCCCTTCGTGGGCCCCAAATCACATTGGCCGCCCACCCCGAGTGTCCCCGCATCCCACCGGCTACCCCACTCAAGCCCGGTGTGAAATGTGCATTAATCACCCCTGGTAAGGAGTCTCGAACACGAGCCCTCCCCCGTGGGCCCCGAATCACATGGGTCACCCACCCCGAGTGTGTCCCTGCATCCCACGAGCAACCCCACTCGAGCCAAGTGTGAAAATGCCCCTGCATTAATCACCCTCGGTGAGGAGTCTCAAACACAAGACCTCCTGCTCTGATAACAATTTGATGCAAGACAATTAACCACTTGCTCTAAAAGCTCGAACTGTTAGAGTATGGCGAATTAATCTCTTTTATCTCATAGCCCAGGCCCCACATCTAATGAGTTAGGACCTCGGCCGAACCCCATTCGTGGGCCTCAAATCATATGGGCCGCCCACCCCGAGTGTCCCCACATCCCATGGGCTACCCCACTCGAGCCCGGTGTGAAATGCGCATTAATCACCCCTGGTAAGGAGTCTTAAACACAAGACCTCCCCTGTGGACCCCAAATCGCATGGGTCACCCACCCCGAGTGTGTCCCCGCATCCCACGGGCGACCCCACTCGAGCCTAGTGTGAAAATGCCCCTGCATTACCTTTATCTTGGAATTTCAAGACAAAAGTTGTCTGTCAAAAGAACTGGGAACCTCTTTCATTGCCCTGATTCCAAAAATTCCGAGAGCTGTGGCCTTGAAGGATTTCAGACCTATTAGCTTTTTAGGAGGGCCTTATAAGATAATGGCGAAAATGCTTGTGTCTTGTTTAAGAGGGGTGATGGGGAATATTATTTTGGATAATCAAAGTGCCTTTATTCCAGGTAGGTAGATTATCGATAGCGCTTTGATTGCGTCTGAATGCCTCGACTCCATCAACAAAACCAAGTCTAAAAGTATTCTATGCAAACTGGATATCGAGAAGGCCTACGATCACAGCGACTGGGACTTTCTTCTTTATATGCTTAAGAGAATGGGCTTTGGCGCTAGATGGTGCAAATGGATCAAGGAATGTGTGGGGTCAGCTTCCTCCTCGGTGCTTCTCAACAGCTCCCCCAAGGGCTATTTTGCCAACTCCAGAGGTCTCCGCCAGGGAGATCCTCTGTCTCCTTTTCTCTTCTTAATCGTGGGAGAAGCATTGTCCAAGATGCTGCTCAAAGGCTTAGAGGGTGGAATAATTGGTGGCTGCCAAATCAGTGGAATGCCCCCTATATCCCATATCCAGTATGCTGATGATACATTGCTCTTCTGTGAAGCCAATCTGGATAAGGCCGGTAATCTTCGCACCATTATTCGTTGTTTTGAAGCGATGTTGGGCCTCAAAGTCAATTTGGCCAAGTCCACTATTTTTGGCATTCATATGTATGAGGAGGAGCTAGCCGAGTTTGCAACGATCTTCAACTGCTCGACAGGATCCCTTCCCACCACGTTTGTTGGTCTTCCCCTCTCTGTGGGTAAGCCCCGAAAATTCCTGTGGTACAAAGTCATAGATAGATTTGAGAAGCACCTTGCTTCTTGGAAATGCAAGTATCTTTCTACAGGGGGCCGTCTAACTATGATTAAAGCGGTCTTGTCCAGCTTGCCCCTCTATCATATGTCGTTATTCAAATGCCCAAAACTCATCCTCGCCAAGCTCGAAAGATTAAGGGACTTTCTTTGGTATGGCAAGGGCGATAAGAAGAATTTTCATTTGGTGGATTGGAAAACGGTGTGTTTACATACTCGAGATGGTGGTGCTGGCGTCAAAAATCTGAAGTTAATGAACCGGGCCCTCCTCGGCAAATGGACCTGGAGACTTGGGACAGAATCTGGCTCCCTCTGGAATTCCCTGGTCAAATGCAAATACGGCCAGTCAGATGGAGGATTGGACTAGAGACTCTTCTGCTTATAGAGCTCAGCGATTTGGAAGGGGGTGCTCGAAATGAAGCAGGAGGTTCTTAACGGGATTCGTTTCTCATTTGGAAATGGCAAGAATATTTCTTTTTGGAATCATGTATGGATCGGAGATTCCCCTCTTAAAGAAGTTTTCTCATCCATCTTTCGGCTGGCGCCTAATCGGGGCATCTTGGTGGCTGATTGTGTCTCCGTTTCCAGCTCTAACCTCATGTGGAATATTCGGTGCTGCAGAAATCTTCATGATTATGAGATTAATCAGTTTGCGGGGCTGTTATCCCTTCTCAGCAGTAATCCCATTGACCAGCAGGCCCATCACAGTCTTAAATGGTTTCACGATAAGAAGGGCATTTTTTCGGTTAAATCCCTATATAATCACATATATAGAAATTTTGTCCTTCCTTCAGTCCCTAGGTTGGATCATCTTCGGAAGTTCAGAATTCCCCCCAAATTCGCGGTGTTCAGCTGGTTGGTTAGCATGAGGAAGGTGTTAACAGTAGATAATCTTAGGAAAAGAGGTATGTGCATCCCCAACATATGTCTTTGCTGCATGGGAGATGCTGAATCAGTAAACCACCTCTTCATTCACCGCCCGCTTCATCTGGCCCGTCGTCTTCTCTTGGTTCAACATTGTTTGGGTCCATCCTTCTACTTCTGATTCTCTGGTCTCTTCTTGGCATGGAACAGACTTTGGGAAGTAGGAAAATGTTGTTTGGAGAATGTCTTTAGTGGTTGTGTGGTGGATGGTCTAGGAAGAACGTAATGGGAGGCGCTTCAAAGGGGAATCCCATGAAGTGGGGCATCTGATAAAAAGAATTCATTTTCTTGTTGTGGAATGGGCCTCCCTAGTGCTGCCTAGCAGCTGTTGTAATCTGTTCTTCTCTCCGTTTTCTTAGGCGTCATGGCTCGCTAGCTCAGCGAGCTATGTCTCCCTCCTTTTGTTTTGCGTTTTCCTTGATATATATAATATATTGTCACTTCGCCAAAAAAAAATTTAATTAAATAAATAAAAATTGTAAGATTGAAGAATGCTAGATGAATGGAAGAAAAGTATCATTGTAAATATTTATAACAATAAAAGAGAGAGCGATACCATCTGAGAATTAAAAACTCATGAATCATACTATGAAACTTTGGGCGAGAGTGATCAAAGCAAAGATTAAGGCATGAGACAAACTTATCAAAATATCAATCTTGATTTATACCAGGAAGGTCAACCATTGAGGTTATTTTCCTACTTAGACAGTTGATGGAGAGATACAAAGAGGAAGGATCTCCACATGGTCATATTGACTTGGAGAAAGCATACAATAGGATTAATCTAGTAAGAGTTGGGAAAGAAAGAGTCCCAAGATGATATATATTAACATGTTTAAGGATGTGTATAAAGGAGCGGTACCAAATGTGAAGACCACTAATAGAGAGATAAGTGTGTTTCCAATTATTGTAAGCACACTAAGGGTTAGCATTGAGCCTGCAACCTTTTGCATTGGCCATGGACAAGTTAACAAGGCACTAACAAGAAGAGGTCCCATGGTGTATGTTGTTTGCAAATGGTATAGTTTTTATTAACAAGATGAGGGAGGAAGTACAAAGCTAGAACCATGGAGGGATGCTTTAAAATCTAACGGCTTGTTTGGATCATGGACTACCAAAGTAGTGTAAAACTCACATCATTACTTCTTATCTTTGTTTGGATATAGCCAACTGTCAAATCACTGTAATCCTTCGGAATCACCATATGACATGGATTGGAGGAGCTGTGTTGACATGGCATAGTTTCATGGGCCCCACCATAATGTATGTGTTATATCCGCACTACCCATCCCTCTATGTGATCATTCTATGGAATGAGACAAAAAATGAGACAAATCCAAAATGGAAATGTACCACACCACAGCTAGCAATGGGGATTGAACGCCTGCCATTTAAAACTTCTTTGGGTCCACAGAAGTGTTGGATCAAGCTTATATTTGTATTTTCCCTTCATCCAGGTTTGTTTGACCTTATGAACAAGTGGGATGGAAAATAAACATCCTTGTGGGCCCTAGGAAGGTTTCGGTGGTGGGCGTCATTGTCCCCAATGCTTTTTGTGGTGTGGTTCACTTGAGCTTTGGATCTTCCTCATTTTTGGGGACATGGCCTATAATGATATTGCAAAATGGATGGATGGTGTGGATATAACACATTGACGAAATTACATCCAAGTGTATCTAATCAATAAAAGCACTTTGCATGTCGAAAATGGAGAAGCAAGAGGAGTATTGCATATAGTCACTACCCTATTTTACTTCCGACTACAATAGTAACGGTAATCATTACTCTTTTACCCCACATAACAGAACATTACTGTGGTAATCAGTACTCCAAATAGGGCCCAAGGGTTTTTTTTTTTTTTTTTTTTTGAGAGATAACAGAGACTTTCATTAAAAAAGAGAACAAGGAAGCAACCGACCCGCTAAGCTAGCGAATCAGTTGGCTCCATACAAAAGCAAATTACGAAACGTATACGAAACGCAATTTTAGTAGCAATAAGATTGAAATGATTAAGTAATTAAGATTGCTCACCAAGAAATACCCAAAATGATCATTTTCAATATCTTTGATCGATAATCCAAAAGAGCAAAGCGGTTGAGAAGGATGTAGCTCGTAGAATTAGAGCTAAGTGGATGAAATGGAGATGTGTCTCTAGAGTTATGTGATGAATGTTGAGATGGATGAGTGGCAATACAAGGAGAGATTGAATTGGAAATGAATGCATTCGAAGGAACTTGGGAGTAGCACCAATAGGTAATAATATGAGAGGAAGTAAACCTACATGGTAAACAGCGGAGATTAAGAATTGCACCGAATAGGAGTGAGTTGGTTCAAGTTGAAGGCTCTAAAAGGGCAAGAGGAAAGCCCAAAAGGATGTGGGTGTTGATAATAAAAAATGACTCGATGGCCTATGGTCTAATTGAGAATATGGTCCTTGATGGAGTGGACCAGTGGAACACGATTCATGTAGCTGACCCAAATTAGTTAGGATGAGGCTTAAATGATGATGATATAGTGGTACTAGTCGTGAGCGCAACTGCATCGCACTTGAACAGGTGAAAATTATTCAACTTATCTCATTATATATATGTAATTATATACATTTCTTAATTAGGAAAATATTAGTTCAGGTAGATACATAAAAAAGAGAGAGAAACTCGAGCAAAAGAAATTGAATGCCCTTGTTTTTTGTCAAATATAATCTTCAGCATAGAGTGTTTCATGCGAAAAGAGCAAAAATAAGGATGCAATCCAATTTGCTTATCAAATATGGACTTCAACGATGAGTGGACGACCAAGGAGGATCCTACTCTTATTACAGACAATGCCTAGATGAACATGGATGAATGTTTTATCGAGGTGATAGGGGCGGATGAAGGTGCAGGATCTTCATCTAACTCATGACAAGACATGTGATTTGGTATGATTTATTGTATGTTGTAGACTTGTAATGAAACTGATTCAAAGACTAAACTTGTGATGAATCCCGTGATTAGAGACGAATGAATACTAAATATTGACTTAATTATGCTAAATTGATAAGCATCCCTAGAAAACTCTCCATTAGAAGTAAAGCAACAGTGGGAAGCAGAGGAAGAAGAGTTTCTTTCAACCTCAAATTCTGAAGAAGATAATGCCAACATTGATATAGCGAGGAGGATTATAGGCGGGATTCCTTTTAGACATTTTGTTTCTTTTTTTAATTATACATTTATATTCAAAGATGAATACATGTAAATGTGCAAAGGGTTAAGTGTTTTGAACTTCATTATGACACATTGACCTGTCTATAGACAAAAAAAAAAAAAAAAAAACTGTCTATAGACTAACATATATACTACATATAATCGTTCAAATGATAATATCACTAGTATTATTGTTTTAGGAGCATTGCTAAAGCCCACGCGTGTGTAAAGTCAGCTAATGCACACCCCACGACATATGACAGCGTGGAAAAATGTACGGTTGTGGAAAAATAGCCAAAAATTTCACCCACCAAGTTCTTTCTAATATCATGGCACACCTATTGAACAGACCACCTTTATCTATGGGTAGTAACATCTCACGGTGAGGTCCACCTAATGGCTGGCTTAGATATTTCACCTACCCGCAACGCTGGCATATTTGGTGGCATGTGCATTAGCTGACTTGTACACCTGTGTGGGTTAGCAAAGTGGATCTCATGTTCAGAAGTTGAAGAGGAAAAGGTGAGAGGGATTATATCTAAGTGTTTCTCATCTACAATGTAGTTCCATGAAGGTGAAGAGAAGTAGCAAAAAAATTTGCAAGAATGATGAAGCGTTTGTTTCAAAATGTTCACAAGCGTAAACAGCTTCAAAGTCGGAGGATGAGTGCGAGTTAGAAGTGTGATTCGAAGTGGGAACAAGATTTTGAAGCGTGATTTGAAATGGGAGTGTCACATGGGTGGAAGCTTCATGCAACTAAAGTGTACAAGGTGAGAGAAAAGGTCACGAGGCTTATGTTTAAGCTTCTCTTGACCCATATGCAATCCAACATGGCTCTCCCTAAGGTGGAATTCTGATCATTGGTTGACAAACCAGCCAGCATTCCACGTGTTAGAAAGTATGTGGCAATGTGATGATGTCTCGGGCTCTTCTAGATAAGTGGATCTGGAGAGTAGGCACAGAAGACAGAAGTCTTTGGAATAAGATCATCAAAAGCAAATATGGAAGATCAGTGGGTGGTTGGCGGACCAAAGATTCGTCCCGCTATAGGGCCTCGGCCCTTTGGAAGGGAATTCTTGCAATGAAAAAGGAGGTTCTCAAAGGTATCGGTTTTGAGTTAGGTAAGGGCGACAACATTTACTTTTGGGAAGATAGATGGGTGGGTGATGTTCCTTTGAAAGAAAAATTGCCGATCATATTTCTTCTTGCTCCAAATCAAGTTATTCACGTTGCCAACTGTTATATTGTCTCAGCGGGGAAAATAGAGTGGAATGTGGAGTGTAGGAGGAATCTTCAAGACTGGGAGATACAGGAGTATGTGGATCTTCTCGATTGCATCTATAAATCCACGCCAAATCACTTAACAGAAGACAGCCTGATTTGGAGGATGGACAAATCCGGTAAGTTTTCGGTTAAATCATTCTACAATCAGCTGGATAGTTCGGCTCCAAATGATGATCTCTTGTTTAAGCATATCTGGAAGTACTCGATCCCTCCCAAGATAGTTGTTTTTGGTTGGCTGGTTGGTAAGAAGAGGATTTTGACAGTGGACAATTTGAGGAAAAAGGGGGATGTTCTTAGTTAATATATGTCTTTGTTACATGAAGAATGAAGAATCGGTCAATCATCTTCTGATGCATTGCCCTTTCATTGCCTCAATTTGGTCTGAATTTTGCGATCGCTTCAGCATCAGTTAGTGCCTTTCTGATTCAGTGGATAATCTTTTCAAGGCTTGGCATGGGGTCAGCATAGGCAAGCATAGGTCTTGGTTGTGGAGAATAGCAATCCTTGCAGTGTGGTGGTCAGTTTGGGAAGAAAGAAATGGAAGATGCTTTAGGGACACTTCTAATTCTGTTCACGCTGTTGCCTCTAAGGCTAAGCGTTTAATTTTAGAGTGGGCTGTTCATGTAGATTTTCTGAAGGGTTATGACCTTCTTTTTCTTGGATTTTAGTATCGTCTGCTTTCTCAGCAGACTTTCTATCCTCTTCCCTGTTGTTTTCCTTTTGGTTTTAATACAATTCTCGTGATCTTTCAAAAAAAAAAAAAAAAAGATGATGTCAAATTATGATGCATGCAATTACATGAATATCATAAAATTGGCTAAATGGTAAGTATGTATTCAGGCCTGGTGATACAACAACTAACAAAATAAGTGATGGACAACAACAATAGTGAGATATATGTTGCATGGAGTCATAGATGTTGACTTTGTGAGGCCAGAAAAGAATTTAGCGGATCCTCTAAGCAAAGGACTCTTTAAAAAGGTTAATCATTGATATATCAAAGGGAATGGAACTGAGCCTAGAATATGAGTTACCAATGTCGGCAACCCAACCTATATAAGTGGAGATCCTCCCATGAGATAAGTTCAATAGGTAAACAACAAGATACAAGGAGATGGTTGAGCACTACAATGAATTTGCCCATTTTATGGTGTAGGCAGTGCGAGCAACAATGAGTGTTAGTGAATTTTTGAACTCTAAATGAATTCATAGCCATATATTGGTGTATCCAATTGCGGGTGCACTTGATGGAATTCACCTATATAAGTGTGGAGGTAGGGCTGCTTCTAATGAAAATATTGGCTAATTCTCTGGAGCATTCATAAAATCCAGGTAATGGTGCATCGCCAAAATGCATTGAACAGCAGAACCACTTATAGCAGAAAGTGGCATGTATAACCGACTCACACTAAAGGAGTCATATTAAAGATTGTTTGTCACTTGTCTTGCTTACTTTAATGTCGATTAAAGTCTAATAGACATTGACACCGGTGCACAACTCTTCCACCTTAACATGAAATGTCGTAAATTTCTAAACATGTGGGTGATTGTTGTATAATGTTTCAAAATCCCCCCCTATGGCTCTCTCTGTGCGTGAATGCGTGCATCGTGCCAAGCTAGTGCTGGCGCAGGTGTGGATGCGTGCGTGGGTGCGTGCTTGCATGGATGTGTTTTTTCACTATGAGTATACTCGTGCAAGCCCGAAGGGTGACATCCCTTCCTTTTTTTGTTTGGATAAGTTGTGTCTATTCGAGCTCAAGGGTCACACCAATTGGGTCTAAACCCAATGGTCATAGCCCTTTTCTAAAAGGTGTCTCCACACCCTTAGGGGTGTCCATTCAAAGCCTATAAAAAGACTTCTCATCATATTTGTTTTTTAAAAACACAAAAAAAGAAAAAGCTTTCTCTTTGCTTCTCTGGTTTTCAAAATTCTCTTACTGGTTTCGGTTGAGGTTGCGAGTAGTTTAAGCCTGTTTATGGTGAGTGCATCGTTGTGACCAGGTGATAGTCATTGTATGTTGGAAGTCGATTGTATTAAAGTGTATCTTCCAGAAATATAACACTTCGCAAATCTTGCCCATGTCAAGTAATTGGTTCCATCGAATTTGATGGTGGTAATCTGGAGAGTCGGGCTCTCTTTCTCAATTACGAGGGGCTGCATAGAAGATATAAGTGCAACAACAGTTTTTCCAATAGACGAACCTTCTTCCTCCATTGAAAAAAAAAAAAAATACTAACCTTGCTCTGATACAAAGTTAAAACTAAGGAAATTGAGTTTGTAAAGGAGAGAGAGAGAGAGAGAGAGAGAGAGAGAGAGAGTCGGGAGAAAGCGTGGAGATTGTTATTTCTTTTAATTCCTACATATACACTTATATAAAATATTACACAAACAGATCTTAAAATTAAGGAGAGAGATCAGCTATATGAAAGGGCTATCACCCCCAAGATAGAAACAAGTAGCTGTATTGATTGGAGAATCCTTGATTATAGTAGTCATAGCTGGACCGTTATATTTCTGGAAGATACAGTTCTGCTATTTTCTTAATGGGTTTCCACAGAAAGGGTCTACCTTGCCACAAACGAATCGGAGTGCATCCTTACCGTCCGCTAAGACTGCATCTACTGCTGAGATTCCAGTTTAGAATCATGCCCCTCCTGCTGCACCATCTGATCGTGTTACTATATCTTGAGAAGATCTGGATCGATTCCGGGTCCTAATGGCACAATTTGACGAAAAGAAAGCTACCTCCACTTTTGCACAATCAGGTACATTTGCTTCAGCGAACACTGTCTCCATTGTTCCTTCCCCATCCTGGATCATCGATTCGGGAGCATCTGATAATATGAGCGGTATGCCTTCTCTTTTCCGTGCATATTCTTTTTGCTCCGGTAGAGATAAAGTTCGGTTAGCGGATGGATCTCTTTCTTCTGTTGCAAGGAAAGGACTCATAAATGCTACCCTCTCTCTACCACTCTCTGATGTGTTGTATGTTCCTAAACTCACTACCAATCTTTTATCTATCAGTAGCACTACACAGTCATTGAATTGTAGTGTTACATTTTTCCATCTTATTATCTTTTTCAGGATCTGGTAACGAAGAAAATGATTGACAGTGGATGTGAAGCTAATGGTTTATACATCCTCGAAGATCCGCAAACTCCAAATGTGCTTGCATTGGAGAGTTAGCTCGTAATAGCAAATACACATCATATTATGTTATGGCACAACCGGCTAGGTCACATTTCCTTTTCATTTATGAAACATTTGCTTCCAAATTTATTTTCTGGTCAATCAGTTTCTAACTTTCAGTGTGAAATTTGTCAATTGTCCAAACATTGTAGAACTACTTATCCCTTGAGTTCTAATAAAGTTAGTAGTTTTCATTTTTCACTTGTTCATTCTGATGTTCGGGGACCCGCTCCTATACCGTCTCTTTTTTGTTTTAGATACTGTGTTTTTTCTTGATGATTTCAGTCGTTGTACATGGCTCTTTCTTATGAAACGTAAAGATGAAGTTTATTACATCTTTAAAAATTTTATTACCATGGTTCAGACTCAATTTGATACAAAGATTCGTGTGTTTCGTTCTAATAATGGAACTGAATACGCGAATTCTGGAATCCAAAAGTTATGTGAAGAGCATGGTACTAAGCATCAAACATCTTGTGTTAGAACTCCACAACAAAATGGTTGTTCGGAACGGAAGAATAGGCATATCCTTGATTTGGCTCGTTCTATCTCCATTGCGACGAATGTTCCCAAATTCTTTTGGTCTGAAGCTGTCTTGACAGCTTGCTTCATTATCAACCGCACACCTTCTAGTGTGCTGAATTTTCAAACTCCTTATTCTGTTCTTCGTCCTCGTAACACAGAATTTATTCTTCCCCCCAAGATTTTTGGTTGTGTTTGTTCTGTGTAATATTTGGGTCAGGAACGTTCCAAACTTGACCCAAAATCTCTAAAATGTGTGTTTTTGAGTTACTCTAACACACAAAAATGATACAAATGCTATCATCCACCCAGTCGACGGAAGTTTGTTTCCAAAGATGTTTCTTTTTTTGAAAATCAGCCATACTATTCAGGTCCAGTTTCTTTGCAGGGGGAGTGGTTTGCCACTTGTCGTAACCGTGATGTCCAACCATCACAGGTCCCTCTTCCCGTTGTCATCCTAGATCTGCCTGTATCCTCTCTAGAGTCTTCCATGTCTCCTATGTCGATTATACATCATGAACATACTACTGGTGACTCAGTTGTACATGCAGGAACACATAAGGACTTGCAATTTTTGGAAGGAAGTCCTGCTTCACAACACTGCAACGTTTCTCCTGTATCAAATAAGTCCATGCATTTCCCACCTAGTAAGCTAGAATATTTTGATGTTCCTCCTCTTGCTTCAGACCTTGATATTCCCATTGCTTTACAAAAGGGTAAAAGACAAATTTCTACTAAATATCATTTATCTGATTATGTCACATATCATGCTATGTCACCATCTTATCGTACGTTCTTAGCTTCTGTCTCTTCTGTTATGATTCCCTCTACTGTCCGTGAAGTAATGTTTGATCCTAAGTGGAAAGCTGCAATTGAGGAAGAAATGAGAACTTTGACTCACAATGATACTTGGGAACTAGTGTCATTACCCAGAGGGAATAAGGCAGTTGGATGCAGTTGGGTGTTTACAGTTAAACATAATTTAGATGGTACCGTGGATCGGTACAAAGCACAAATGGTTGCAAAGGGGTACGCACAAACCTATGGGATTGATTATTATGAGACCTTTGCTCCTGTTGCAAAGATGAATTCCATTCGTGTTTTACTGTCCTTGGCTACAAATAGTGAGTGAAAACTTCATCAATTGGATGTTAAAAATGCATTCCTTCACGAGGATCTTCAATAAGAGGTGTATATGACTCCTCCACTTGGTATCTCGTTTCCTGGCCATGAAGGGCAAGTCTGTTTCTTAAAGAAATCTCTATATGGTCTCCGCCAATCTCCTCGGACTTGGTTTGACCGATTCGGTGGGATGGTTATTGGTTTTGGATATCAACAAAGTGCGGCAGATTATACTCTTTTTATTAGACGCATTTGTGATAGTTTTACTGCTTGTATTGTCTATGTCAATGATATAGTTATCACCGGAAATGATCCAATCGCCATTCAGGAGTTAAAAACTCATCTTCGACATCGCTTTGAGATTAAGGACCTTAGCCCTTTGAAGTATTTTCTTGGTATTGAAGTTGCAAGATCAAAGTCAGGTATTTTTATCTCGCAACGTAAATATCTTGAATCTTTTATAAGAGTGTGGAAAATTGGGATGTCATACAGCTGATACATCTATTGAGCAAAACCATAAGTTGGGTGATGTGGAAGGAGAGCCCCTTGTAGATGTCTCACAATATCAGCGTCTAGTTGGGAAGCTAATTTATCTCTCCCTTACTAGACCTGATATTACTTATGTTGTAGGACTTGTCAACCAGTTTATGCATGCTCCCCGCTCAATTCATCTTGAGGCGGCTTTTCGTATTCTTCAGTATTTGAAGGGTTATCCTAAAAAGGGTCTAATCTTTCGTAAACATGGTCACAATCGGATTGAATGTTGGACGGATGCTGACTGGGCCGGATCAGTTACCGATGGACGTTCTACGTCGGGATATTGCACTATGTTGGGTGGTAATCTTATTTCATGGAGAAGCAAAAAAGCAGAGTGTGGTTGCTCGCTCTAGTGCCGAGGCCAAGTTCCGTGCAATGGCACATGGTATTTACGAGATGATCTGGCTACAAAGACTGTTGCAGGAATTAGGAGTTGATGTTCCAACTGCAACGACTCTGTACTGTGATAATAAAGCGGTGATTAGCATTGCTCATAATCTAGTACACCATGACTGCACAAAACATATTGAAGTTGATCGTCATTTTATTCGTGAGAAGCTACTTTCTGAACAGATTTGTATGGTGTTTGTTCTTACTACCGAACAACATGCGGATATTCTCACCAAAGTAGTTGGCACCATTCAATTTCAGTTTGCGATATCCAAGCTCAGTATGCTCAATATCTTCACACCGGCTTGAGGGGGAGTATTAAAGTGTATCTTCCAGAAATATAACGGTCCAGCTATGACTATTACAATCAAGGATTCTCCAATCAATACAGCCACTTGTTTCTATCTTTGGGGATGATAGCCCTTTCATATAGTTGATCTCTCTCCTTAATTTTAAGATCTGTTTGTGTAATCTTTTATATAAGTGTATACGTAGGGATTAAAAGAAATAACAATCTCCACGCTCTCTCTCTCTCTCTCTCTCTCTCTCTCTCTCTCTCTCTCTACAAACTCTATTTCCTTAGTTTTAACTGATTGCCCAGGACCTATTGCACTTGGGATGCAGTCCAAGGAGGGCAAATTCAATTTCAAGGCAAGTGATTCCAAGTCACGCCTCAAATTCTACAATCCAATAAGTTCTCTCTTATTCTAAATTTTATATTGTCCAAATAGTTCCCTAAACCCCAAACCCAACATAATCACCTTGCCCGCGCAAGTCATAGATGCATTGTATTGTACCCCAAAATCAGACTGATTGGGCGATCCTAGATGTCAATTAGTTAACATGAGTTTCTTGAATTTGGAACCTTGACTAGCTTTCATCCTAGTAGTCGGTTTGATGATCACCGACATGATGGTCAGTAGGATCATACAATTAGCATTATTCAAGAGTACCAATCCATGATTGGTTTCAACATTCGACTGTCTAGATTGAAGTACATGCATGCCATATCTGAAGTGCCTGGGCGCATGTGTATGAATTTCCAACTGCGCCTGTTTATAAAGTGAATTATATCCTTTTGAGCGGAAAAAAAAAAAAATCATTCAAACGAAAAAAAATTGAAAAATTTTCAGATATCGCCGGGAGAGGACAAAAAAAATAATAATAATAATAAAAATGGTTCGATCGACCGATTGAATGATTTTTTATTTTTTAAATCTGAAATTGAAGAATGAGACCACGGAGAGACGTACGCAGATCCTCGGTTGTAGACGTCGATCGAGACGGAGACTCGCTCGGCGCCCGATTTCAGCTTGGAGAGGCTGACCTTCTTGTGCCCGAGTATGAAGGGCGAGTCGGAGATCGCAGCCGTCGAAGAGAAGAGGAGGGCGAGAGAGAGGAGGACGAGAGCCTGCGCCATGGATGCGAGTAGATCTTGCAATGGACTGGCGCTGGAAATGCTGCGAGCTGAGAGAAGAGAGAGGAAGTAGGGTTTCTGGCTCTGGAGGAAGAGGTCAACGAGCACGGACCTGCGACGGGAGTCTAGGTGGGGCCCACCGTGATGTCTGTGAGAAATCCACCGCTTCCATCCGTTAGGAAGTGGTCACAAAAAATGAGGCAGATCCAAAATTCTGCCTCACCACAGGAAAGAGCGAGGATTGAACGTCCACCGTTGAAACATTCGTGGGGCCACGTAAGTTTTGGCCTAGTCGTCGCTCGGAGATCAGAACGGGATGGGCGATTCGCGCGACGAGAGACATGGAAGCGGACACATGGCATGCACGTGCGAGTTTCAGGCCGTTCGTCGGGTTGGGGCCACGGTGATCATGCACTTGCCGAAAATCAGGCCGGTCCTATCATTTGTTGGCGACCCGTGATCTCTATCCTTTATCTGACTCACAGCGGCGGATTCTGAATCGGAAATTTTTAATCAGGTGGCCCCACCGTGCAGGTGTTCCGGCCCTGAATCCTCTGCACACCATGTTGTACATGTAAAATCCACTCCGTCCATCAGGTTCCAATTCTCGATGTTAGGGCCTGAGGCCAAAAATCATCTAGACTCACAACTTGGATGGGCCACACTACATAGAACAATGGAGATGGGATGCCAATCATAGGTTTTTTATGGGCCAAAATAGTGTGTGCCTGTGATCAAACCCCTTAATCAAGCGTAAATCACCACGATGAAGATAAAGTACAGAATAAAGACCGAAAGAAAACGCAGGTCGACCACACCCTGTGAACTTAGTGATTCTATCAGCTTTACCTTGTTTCCCTTAAGTGTGGCCCACGTATTTTTAATCAGTCTTGTATTCTGTATGTGCGGTCTAAATAATGATTCTCACCTGATGAACGGGTTGGATTTTATATTTACAACATAACCGTGGGTTTTTTAGGCATTTATAAAACAGGTGGTGGAGACGATTCCGAACAGAGAATCAGGCCACTTGGTCATCATGGGGATGTGAACGGACGCGGCTTGCCCGGTTACAGTGGATAGCTCTGTAGGGCCCACCGTGAATTTTGTGTTATATCCACTCCGTCCATCCAATTTACCAACTCATACGAGGACCTGAGCCAAAACATGAGGGAGATCCAAATGTCTAACGGTCCACGCCACGAGAAAGATGGGCTTGAACGCTTACCGTTGGAACTTTTTCTGCAGGGCCACAAACGTCTAGGATCAAGTTGATATTTGTGTTTTTTTTTTTTTTTTTACCTTCATCCAGGTGGGAACCTCCTTTATGAACGGTTAGATAGCATAGGAACATCACGGTAGCCTCCAGGCTCATGGCTAGCCAAACCCATGTTCTTCACAATTGTTAGATCCTGTGAGTGTTGCACAAAAGCACAAGATCCAGTTCGTCCATTCAAAGGTGGAGGGGATTTACAAATCGATGGTTGAAAAAAGGAGACAATCCTCACCGTTCAATATGTGACCCACGAATAGATGATGGAGTGACGTACCTCATTGCTGCACATTCAGCTGAAAATGGCCTAAGATGTGCGGCTAGGGTAATCCAATCTGGGATAGTCCTAACACATGGGTCCACAAGGGCGTAAGAAGCACTCCATCCCATGTACATGGGTCTCATACTGAAAGGGGCAAAATCATTATTCCATATAAAATATCTCTATTTTTTCATCACAGGTCCAAACGTGATCCGCTTACTCATGCTTTCCAATTACCGTACGATGAATTGTATATATCTGCATCCAATACTTATATTGTAGTGCTGGATATGGATATGGATAAGAATATAGATGTTAATCTCTCTCTCTCTAGGGAAAAGGTTCGAGCTATATGGGCCCCACCATGATGTATGTCAAACATAAATACCGTACGTGTATAATTTGATGGGTCCCCTTTAAATTAGGGGATATCCTAAAAATCAGCCGAATATAGAATATATTAAATCAAGTGAAGACATGCCTAAAACATATAAAAGCACTTGGTGGGGCCTATGGGAAATTCGGATGCCTCTAAAACTTAGTCTTATCTCTCGTCCAAGTGGGACACATAATGGATGGGCTGGATTTGTGAACCACATCTCAGTGAGCCTAAAAAATGATTATGAATATTTTAATGGAGGGTAACCCCTCTCAACTTTTGTATGCAACATAAATCACAGATTGACTTGAATTTTAAGTCCTACACCCACAATGGAATGGTGCATCCGACTTTTGGGGTAGATGTCCAACATACATCATGGTGGGTCCCACACAGCTCGACCTCATGGGAAGTTCCCATAAGCTAGACTGCATAGAATATATATATATATATATATATATATATATATATATATATATATATATATATATATATATATATATATATATATATATATATATAGGTTGAGCTGTGTGGGCCTCATCGTGATGCGTGTTAAAAATCGACATTGTGAATTTGATGGGTCTCCATTAAATAATAGGATATCCCAAAAATCAGCGTAAAATCATGTAAAGACATGCTTAAAACATATAAAAGCATTTCGTAGGGTCTACCTAAAATTTGGATGTATCTAAAACTTCGTCTGACCTCTTATCCAAGTGGGACACATATAATGGATGGGCTGGATTTGTGAACCACGCTTTGATGGGCCCAACAAATAATTATGAATGTTTTAATGGGAGGATAACTCCTCTCAACTTTTGT